>OZ024905.1:22803841-23403841 GCA_964017125.1 Flabesymbios commensalis | reverse complement strand
AACAGTCTTTGCACGATTGTGTCGAATAATTTATCTAGTGCCATCACCTCATATAACTGCCATATCCGGATGTACCCCAAATTACTAATTAGATATACATATGCATAAATATACACCCTTATAATTTTTGTTTTAAGATATTTGTATGTATTTAAAGCTGAAATAGCGGCCGTAAGTAACGACGAGTTTCTTCGTATTCGAAGTGCAAACTACGACCGCTAGCAATAAACATGATGATGTGTTCACAAATTTAATCGGGCAGGCTACATCTACTAAAGTTAATTTAGCGTGACTTGGCATACTACCCCAAGTTCAATGTTTCTCGGCTGAGTTGACAGCACTGCCCAATAAATTATGAAACTATATTTGGTTACTGTTTATGGTTCGTTTAAATGAGAGATGCCTCGAGGAATGGCGTTTCATATATCATTGTCATTTTTATTTCCATGGGACGATATTTCGTTTAACATCTACGCTGTGCTGTGATTGGCGTTCACATTTTGATTTGCATACATGTAGGCCTACTTGTAATTTTTTACAGCTGTATATGTATAAAAAATAATTAGTAAGATCTAACATGTATATTTAACTGTATACATTCCCCCCTCTTTGTGTGTGTTTCTAATCTGGGGTGTTTTACATTTAATTTGGCATTACTTCAAGGTGATAACTCGTACCTCGCTGTGCATTGCGTGACGGACATAATTTATATAGTGGCTTACTGGTTTCAAATGATGATTGCTGGATATGGCTGTAAGGGTACACGACATGAGGTAATTATACCACCGTACGCCTAACATTGCTCGCCGCAGATCGTGTCACGACAAAAGTTGACAAACACTCAATAATAAGCTCGGAAAGAAAACTTCATCACGTGAAACTCTGTATCTTTGATGATGGCTGTTTATCTTTATGTGGTTGTTGTTCTTGTTGCTGCCGTGATTGCCTTCACTGGTGGAATACATATATCATCTGAGAGTGAGTATCAGAGTACACAATGTTAATCACGACTTTTGTCGTTTTTAATCTAATAAATACCAGGTTAAATTACGGTGATTCCGAACGGAATCATTTCAATCTGAAGCACATGCATTTCGTCGAAATGCATGCTTAAACATCAAGAGCTGCAAAAATTTGGTCCCAAAAGAAACAAATATAAGTAATTTTCACCCACTTGAAGTTGTGGATCGCGGTAGCGAGACACAACTTCAGGTAGGTGAAAATTTAAAAAAATAATTAAGCAGGATAAGGGTTAATCCAAACGATAATCATACCCTATCAAAGAAAGAAACCTGGTAATTTTAATGTGGCAGCTATTCATCCTTTCAAACCTAAAGCCACGATGCTTGTTAAGCGATGCTTGTTGAACGCGTTCAAGGTTAAGTCGTATGACATTGCAAATGATTTTGATTTAGTGGTCTTGTCAAGTTAAAAAAATCTAAAAATCCGAGAAAAACTCGGATTGGCCAGACAAAACCTACCCGCCCACCCCTCTATCTATTTTTGGAAACATGTACAACAGAAAAACCCAACCAAAAAACAAAAAAAGTTTTCAAAAAAAGAAAAGAATTCGAGTTGGGTATCGACCTAACCACCCACTTCCGAGTTTTTCTCGGATTTTTTGATTTTTTTTAACTTGACTTACGAGAACACTGCGTTGATAATCCATGTGAAAGTCAATATCACATTACACATTTCCTCATGTAATGTTTCCATTCAATTACCGACGAAGGCGTCACAATGCATAACACAGTTTTGAGCATCAGCAGTATACGTCAATCCGGTTTGCTTTGATGTGTTCTAAATAAATTTGAAAAGACAACTTGAGAGGCATCCAGTAAGAGTGTTGTTTTAATGTTTTATTAAGGCTATGATGACTCACTCTCCTGGTGCCAATGTGTGTAACAGCCCTGTACGATGGCAATATTGGCAGGAAGAATGACATATACCAGTCCTGTATACGAGCATATTTAACACAAATATAGGCTGTACTTTGAGATAATGTATATGTTTATGAGCGACTAATTATCGTGATATAAATATAGTATGGATACACTTAGCTCTCGTTATGTGATATCAACTCACAAGATTAGATTAAATTAGCTATTTTGTAAACTTTATTAATTGCTGTAGAGCAATGAGATACAATAATGTCTCCGGTAAATTTATAAACATTCAAAATCATCTCTTGGTAATATTTCCGTTCGAAGCTGTTTTTCGTAGCGATGTGTATTTTTTACATTTGTTCCATGTAGGCAATTCTGATTGGATGATCTCCGGTACAATTCGTCATAGGTCCACATTAGGACCGTCATATTGAACCAATGTCGTTTTATCAGATTGTGTGTGGAAATAGTTGATTAAGTTTCTTAACCCAGTGCCTAAAATGTTATTTTCATACATAAGTAAAAGCTATATATTATAATACAATCTAGCTCTAATAATTATTCTACAGCAGTGAGCAATGATTACTTTTAAAAGTAACATACTGATACAGTTCGTTGAATGGACCATTTTATATTGTACGTTTTTTATTTCAGGAAGCCGCATACATGGACGTCCAGAACGCGATCTAGGTCAGTATTTTCTATTAACCCTTCAACCGCCAAATTATTCAATTTGAATTTTCACCCACTTGAAGTTGTGTCTCGCTGACGCGATCCACAGCTTCAAGTGAGTGAAAATTATTCATATTTGAAAAATATGGAGGTCAGCTGTTTTCAAATCTTGCTGGTTGATGTCACATTTTATCTTTAATATATTTAAAAGGTGGTATTTAATGTGCTAATAAAAAATGAAAACCCCAATATATGCGACACCGGCGGTTAAAGGGTTAACATGTTGCTTTTACAGGCGGTGAACCCTGGAGTGGTAAAGGTGAATCACAGACTGGCCTACCATATTGTTGTGATGTGTACGTTCATACCGCACTTTGTGAGGGGGTTCCACACAAATCGGGCGGGGGCGCTAGGGTAGTGGTTAGCACCGCTGCCTTTCACGCCAGAGTTCGGGGTTCGGTTCCCGGTCTCGGCGGTTTCAAAGAAACAAAAATGTTTCTTCCCCATCCACGTGTGAAAGTCAGTATTGTGGGGAGCCTCTGTGACCGAGAGGTAGCGTGCTCGGCCTCAGACCGCCAGGGCTCGAATTTCGAATCCTGTGTCTGGAGGACAGTGTCATCTCAATCATCTCACCATCCTCAGGAGGCTCTCCTGGCCCAGTTTAGCCTATATGTGCACAAAAGTGGCCTAAAGCCCGATTCATTTATTTCCACACAAATCGCCTCGCTATCAGTGTTTCAACCTCTCCAATCCATACAAAAACCCGCTACACGACCGGAGGATATAGTCTATTTATCACCAATATCAGGCCAATGTCGGTTTAATGCTGGGCCAGCTTAGTAGATGCTGGACTATTAAAACCGTTATCATGACAAAACCATTATTATGTCATGTGCTGTGTGTCACAGATCCCTTGTTTAGTGAATCATTTAGTATATTCTGAACTATCACTACAAACTGCTCTACGATTTTTCGATATACTTCGGTCTTTTAAGTATCCTACTTGGTTACAATCGATTAATTCTGGGAGATGAAAATAATCTATTCGCTATACTATTATACTCGATTTTGTCGGCACAATCTAAATTTGGAACAGAATACATGGTTCTCTACTTTCGAATTAATGTTCTATTTGTACCTTCATCCAAGAAAGTTATCACTGCTTGACGTTGCGACATAGTTAGGCGTTATTAAAACATTGAACTGGTATCATTCTTCAACAAAATACTTTATGGTGGAATTATACATTTGAGCGCTTTTAAGCATTCATCCTGTATGTTTTTTTCTCGTTTTGATTCAATGTTGGTGTTTTAATCGTCATTTTATCTAGATGATCGAACATGTTGACTAATATAGTTTAGAATAAGATATTTTGTATTTTTCACCTTGACATAATGCTGCACTTGACAGCGTAATAATAAGCCTCTTGTTTTATAATCGATCAGTTTCTGAATCGTTTTCTGAATCTTAGAATCGTTTAAAGAAAGTAATAAATGTTCCCGTTCTGTATTATTGGCGTTATCTACCTGGTTTTTTAACACTTTACTTTTAATTTCTAGTTTTTTTCTTCAATTGTTTTAATTTTTCCCTCTCCATATCTGAATAACACCTCTCTTATTTTATATAATCAATTTTTCTGCTTTAACTTGTATTTTCCGGAACCCCTTTTTCCCTTTACTCTATCGTTTTTTTTAATTTCATGGCTATTGAGAGTGATCACTGCCAAACACGAGAGGAAGTTACTCACTACATTTTAAACGAATTCTGTCAACAATTTATCCGGTCCCGATGGCTCATTCTATCCGGTTATAGCTCGAAACTCAGGAGACCCGGGTTCGAATCCTGGTTGGGCGGATGTTTGTCATCGATGTTGTTCATACACAATGCTCAAAACTGTTCAAAGACATGGCGTGTGCAGTGCTGTCCATGGTAGTGTGCACTATAAAGAACCCTAGACGTCATTCGATAAAAGTAGGGCATAGTCTCAACTCCGGCCTTCCTTTTGTCGCGATATAGCCATGATTGTGAAAAAAGCGACGCAAAGCAATATTCACTCAATGTAAACAATTTGAAATATACCGATTACCTATCTACTTTGCACCCAAGGTATTTGTCTCCGTGAGGTTTTGTGGGATTCTTTATTTGCCATATATATCTTGCAAATTTCAATATAGTATCACATATAAATATGTCTTTAAACTTTAGTACCTTGATAGGACAACCGTCCTTCAAGTAATTTAAATCTCCCCTAAAATAAATCAATGTGTTAAATTCAATGTGTATTCCTTGTTATTTCTTTGCCTTTGCCTTCTACTTCACATATACTGGGTGCTTCTTGATCAAAATATTTTATATATCGAATTGTTTCAACACCAACCATTCCTGAAAAGCGTGACTATATTACTTTTACAATTACGATATTGCTACTGATCATTTGATCTGGTGATTTTAGACATCTAGAAACTCTCACAAAATAACTACATTTACTTACAGAGAGCAATCATAAGATAATTATGATATAATTAACAAAACATGTAAAGACAAAAACATCCAATAACTTATTTGAGTTAAAAAATCCAAGTTCGTTTGCTCAACCATGTATCAGATAGTCTAGGGGGGGGGGGGCATGTCTGGAGTAAATATAATAACGAAGCCTGTAGCACATTGCTTGTAAACTGTTACATGTAGCTTGCTAAGCGCATCTGTGTGTTTATAACGTGCATGTAAATGTATCTTTGTCTCAGAGTGAATCAAACTCTGTTGTTATATAACTTTGTTTCTGAAGTAAACTGGTTCTCTGTCCAGTGAAAGGTGAATATATTAACTTCACACATATAAAATTGTATAAAAAAATTGAAATCTGATACAATGTCAATTACATGCTGCATTACATTTCCGCAGATCATTAGTTAATGCCGACTCATCTTCTCAAACGTTGCCGCAATCGTTTATTGGTAATGCCTGGTAATTTAATTTTTTTTTTGAAATAATTTAAGGAAGATTTTCTCTATTCTCTTTTTCACGCTATTCCAGATATAAATATTAGTGCCACGTCTAATATGTCACTGCTATTTTTTTTACAGTTAAAGCTGATGCAAGAGGTAGGTAAATCAACTTAATGTCATACAGTGTACATATCTATAACTCGTTTATATTTACAATAACGTCACTTAAACATGTATTTTTGCTTAAGGTGAAACAGATAAAATGCATAAGCAAATAATATATGTTATTTCATGTATATTATATATATATTTTGATTCATCTTTTAGATAAACCTGTGCGAATTGGAGATAGTAAGTATATGTCTCTTTAACAGTTATACTCGTAATCACGATAAAGATCAAGCTTTATACTAGCATGTAATATTTTCTATTTAAAACGAATCGCGAAGGTTATTTTTCAATGTAGGAAGGACTATTATTTTGCTTGTCTAATATCTGAAAATGAATCAAAACGAAGATGACAAGAACTTGGTATTCGAACTGCATATAATCTAACGTAGAATTTTTTGTATTTTCATAAGCGTAAGGAAACAATACAAGACAGCCTTAGCTAGTGTTTCAACGTTATAATTTACAAGTTATTGTGTAAATTAGTGACTATCACAATTGCTGTTGATGATTTTTGGACGGAAATCGACGGTCAAAGATGCAACAACACCGAAGCCTACGATTTTGGTCACTGTGAAGGAGGCTGTAAAGATGCTAACCAGAAATGCAGTGGGACGTATGAGGATGTGTTCATTCCTGTGAAATGTGAAGGTAAATAATAATAGACCTATATATTGTAAAGCTCAGGATGTATTGTGGTCCGCATAATAGCCGTCTATTCCCAGCTTACACGAAACATTGAACCAATGTAGGTTTAATTTTGGCCGATCGTCTTCGACGCTGGCCCAGCATTAACCCAACATTGGTTTAATGTTACGTGCTAGCTGGGAATATCCCCAGTTTCCATACGTGTATACACATATCACCGTAAACACCAGCAATCGACCCATTGTTGGGTTAATGTTGGGTCAGCGTCGCAGACCAGCATTATACCAACTTCAGATGTGCTGGGATACAATGAATAAAAAAGATGGATTTCGGCAAATGCTTTCAGCGAATTCTTAGGGAACGTTCAGCGAATGTACCGCAAATGCTCGCAGAACATTAACCGAGTCTCCCAACGAATGCAGCGCGAATGCTCGGCGAATGCTTAGCGACTGTTCGCGGAGCATTCGTGTAGCACTAACATTTCACATGCAAATGAGCCATCCACGAATGTATTCGACGAATGCCTGGCGAATGTTGAGCGAATGCATGGCGACTACTAATTTACATATCTGCATATTAGTTTTCATTCGAATGTATGGCGAGCACTCCGGGAAAAATGAAATGAATCGGGCTTTAGGCCACCTTTGTGCACATATAGGCTAAACTGGGCCAGGAGAACCTCCTGAGGATGGTGAGATGATTGAGATGACACTGTCCTCCAGACACAGGATTCGAAATTCGAGCCCTGGCGGTCTGAGGCCGAGCACGCTACCTCTCGGTCACAGAGGCTCCCCACAATATTGACTTTCACACGTGGATGGGGAAGAAACATTTTTTGTTTCTTTCAAACCGCCGAGACCGGGAACCGAACCCCGAACTCTGGCGTGAAAGGCAGCGGTGCTAACCACTACCCTAGGGCCCCCGCCCGAGCACTCCGGGAATGTATGGCAACTAACTGATGTATATGGCGAATGTTCGCAGAGCATTCGCCGAACATTTCTAATGCCCTATATAAGCCTAATATTATATACAGGACGGTTTCCATTGAATATCAGGCAGCATATTAAAGCTGTAAAATATTGGTGTAGAATTCTAGATCTATCACAGAACCACTCTGTCAGAAATGCCTACAATATGCAACTAGAGCTAGATGGCACTGGATTCACAAACTGGTGCTCGCGTATTCGGTCTGTCCTTGAACTAACTGGGCTAGATCAAGTTTGAGAAACACAGCACATTGGCAATACAAATAAATTCATGCTTTCCTTTAAAGATTCAATTGTTAGCATATTTACACAGCGGTTGAGACAAGATATCGAGAGTTCAAGTAAGCTGCGCACATATTCGTTAGTAAAAAAATCTTTGTGTGGTGGGAACCAGACATCTTAAATATAAAGGGGAACCACCTCATAACAGTAATTGCGAGATATCGAATGAGCTCACATGATTTAAAAATAGAGAGAGGACGATACAATAATCCAATGACTCCAATAAACAAACGAATATGCACAAGGTGTGATTCAAACGAAATTGACGACGAAATACATCTACTTCTCCACTGTAATGCTATGAACAATGAACGCGAAATCTTGTTTAATTCTGTAGCCGCAATTATAAATATACAGCCGTCAAATGATATGTTTCTACGAATTATGACATCTAGAGACATAACAGTGGTGAAGTCACTAGCGCAATTTATCTATGGTTGTTTTAAACAAATTAAGGGTTAAAAATGATGAGTATTATGAATCACAAGTCACCTGTTGCTATATTATCGATATTATCATGCCTTCATGATCTGACTTGGATATTACCGCATATCAGGACGGCTGTTGCTCTCGGATCTTATTATTTGGCTTTTTTGGGCCGGTTAGGGACGTTTCCGTCGCCTTTGTTATCAGGTCGTGATTGAAATGGTATGAATTAAACAATATAGTGAATTAAAATAAGCTGTAATGTATTTGTGTGAGGGCACACATAATTATTATCCGTAATTGTTATTACATCACTAAGTCTTCAACACTCGATAATATGGATGGTTCTGATGCTATACTTTGTTGGCAGTCGACGAACCACCATGTCCGACTTTTATTAGTATGTATATATTGTGTTTCGGTAATAGTACTGTTATTACGTTGTTAAGTTTGCACCACTAGTCAATATCAGGGAATCTCCAAGCTCATAGTGACTGTGCTTGCATGGTCACATGGCTCGGAGCTACCTGTGACATACATGTTTTTAGTTATGTATGTCATACTATGTATATTGTCATATGATTTTAACAAATTAACAATGTTGTATATACATGTACATATCTCTCTCTCTTATTTCTATGACAAATAAGTCTGGATTGACTTTCTTTCTGTCAATAAAATATCTGTCTGTCTGTCTGTCTGTCTAATGCCCTATATAGGCCTAATATTATATGTACATACAAAACATGCATGCACACACCAAAGCGTAGCCGTGACGTTCTCTCCGAGGCCGTGGATGGCCGTATTTGTTTCACCCGAAAAAATTAACGTTTTTAACATAGGAGCGATCTCGACCCCAAGGTCCGTAAAATGTTCATAACTTTTTGATGACTGTGCGGAAAATGAGCCAAGCATGCGATCTAGTAGCTGAAATGCAAGTTAAATATAAAATTAAATATCATATATAGCCTACTATTACAGTAAAATAATAGTTCTTTTTGTGAATAATTATATACTATTCTAGTTAGTTAGAATACTGGTTTTGTTGCAGACGATTCTACCACTAGCGTCACCAAAGGCTCAGCTACAGCATGTGCCTGCAAAAAAAGTATTGCTTCCGCCACGAGGAACCGAGGAGAACAGTGAACGCGACACATAAGAATAATTATGCTATATTCTGCTATTTGCTTTATTTGCAGTGCAGATTATGTAAAGTATTGTTCTTTAATACTGAGATGTGTGCGAATGCGACTACAATTAAGGCGCTTTATTGATAACTTATTTAAATCTTTTTTCAAATTGTAATAGCGGGTCTATATACAATGAGTGTTGTAGTGAAAATTATTTGTGTAACCATTCTTTTAAATTCCGTTTAATCACTATTTACTTACACACATTATATGACTAATTATCTTCAATTGTAGTTATATTTAAATATTGTAATGCTTCTACACATCTTGGCAATTACATGTACATTTTACAAATCTAGATTATAATGCGCTCGAATTTTTTTTTTATATTTTGAAAAACAATATCATTTATGAACTAAGTAGAAGAGTCAAACACCATGCTGGGTGGAAACTGGCCAATCCATGACTTTATTAATAAAATAATTTAATTTATTATATAATAAATAACTGACAATTGAGGTGACCTAAAGTTATAACAAAATGAATATTAAAACACTGTCTTGCATCCAAATGGATTATGATTTTCAGTCTTGGTGCCCCAGCAAATATAATCACAAATTATTAAACCTTCCATGTCCATAACAACACTTATAACTGTTTTTGGTCATTCATACTTAACCCTTGTCCTGCTGAATTTTTTCAAATTATTTTTCATTCATTTAAAACTGGAATTGCTAACGCAATTTCCAGCTTCAAATGACGAAAAACATTTCTATTTATGAAAAATAAACATCTCCCAAATTGAAATATTTGATTAGCTGAGCATCTACCACTGACTGTTTTATCAATTTTAGTGGCATTTTATTTGGGTTGAATTCTTGAAAACTTATATATCCGGGTTCAGCAGGACAAGGGTTAGGATGGCTTTATTGTCTCAAAGCTTTTATCGTATTTCAATTGTGGAATACCCAGTTTTCGAATATGACTTCATGAAGGGGACAGATATGGATTAGGGTAACTTTCATTCCCCGTATAAAACGTTCTACAATTTATACGGGAATGTAGTGCTACACGCATCCAAAAGTCAAATGAGAAACGTTACACTTGAGAAATTATTAAAAATATATATTTACACAATGTGTACATATTTTCAAGAAGTGTTCCCATTTAATCTATCTTTACCTCAGGCATATTCTATTCTTATACGAACAAAATGGCTAGAAGCTAGCTAGAGTGTAATTTATCAGGATCTTGGTTTAAGTAAGTAATATAAGAAAGTATAAGGAATCAATGTTATCACCTCATTTTATAAACCCATTGAGGACAGCAGCGATAGATTTTGAGACCAGTGTGAAGCTGTAAAAACTGTTTTGGGATGTATCATCCACACACTTTAATAACATTCCTTGACTATTTCATGATAAGTTCACGCTTTTTGACAACAGGACATGAAACAGTCGACATGTCTAATCTTGTATCTTGACAAACACGTCCAAAGAACCAGCATTGCATGTTGTCTTACCATTAGTGACAAACAACAGTTATTGTCAGTGGCCTTAGGCCTTGACCATTCTGCTCAAGTTATGCCTATATATATTCACCAGGTGGCGCTTATCCTTACTATATCTGTAACGAGCGTGATGGTTTCTGGGAATACTTTTACCTCATTATTGGTCCACAGTAGACCACACAAAGTTTTCTCATAAAATTTCAAGGCTCATTCTGCTTCCAATCTTATCCTCTAGAAAGTTCAACAGTGTGTAAATACGTCTATTTAATAGAACGTTTTCTATTAATTTGGCGTGACAACACTGCATTTCACGGACGTCACACGACGAGATCGACCAAACACCGCCGTCATTAAGTTGCTATTTAGAATAGTATAATTCCATACCATTTCACTCACGATACATATGTATAGGGGGGGGGGGGGGCAAGATCTATATTTCTCTGTAAGCAGTCACTGCCTTTTGGGTTTGCACGACAGCTGCCGGCCTAAAAAATTATGGTCAAGCAAAAGTCTAATTCCTGAGCCCGCATTCTCGCCATATCGTAGGCTTCGGATTGGTCGAGATGGTCACCCATTGTACGATAATACGGGCCCAGGCATTGTATAATGGGTATAAAGAATAAAGAAGGCACGAACATAAAAACACATAAACGGTTGTTGACACTTAACCCTTTTAGCAGGAGACGACAGACGGACTGAACAGGAAATAGCAATATCCTCTCCGCGCCGAGGGGTAAAATAAATATCATTTGAAATGCCAGTAAGAACTAATACACATTTATTGTTTTGGAGTGATATGCTGCATTTGACTTGCAATTCAGGATAATTATGATACACGTCATGTGGGACATTTTGGTAAACTATTGTGAATGTTGCAGATGGTTCTACCACCAGTGTCACCCAAGGCTCGGCCACAGCATGCGATTGCAAGTGAAGATTCGTCAGCGACACAGATCACCCATTATTATGCAATATCACGCAGAAACTATCAGGATTATAATGAACAATGACATTGGACTTTTTAGACCTATTAATGATAGATGACTGAACCCTTTATACAACACTGACATTTTTTACCCTGTTTAATTTGTTTGCTTGGAATGAAATTCCGCTATTCCATTATCAATTACATTGGGTTTTTTGTAGGATGGTATAGTAAGTAAGTATTTATTTATTATAGTGACATGCATATGCATATATACAACATAAACATTAATATCATGATCATAAACAATAGTACATGCCGGGCCAATTTAGCTTATAATGTCACTTTATACAAGGTTATAGGCAATAAAACGTATACAGTATGCCGAGGAGGTAAGTATTAAGAATATGAACATGTCTTTCTTTTTGACCGAGCTATGCATATAAATTGTAGTGTTTCTCTTCATTATCTGGTGAAAATGTCATTTTTTGTTCTAAAGTTAGATAAAATCGGCGTTATTACGCATAATAGTGTTGATATAATCAACTCTAATATCAGCTAAGACATTAAATTTAAAAAATAAATGATTCATCTTCGACTTCGTCAGATGAGAAAATTGAACAAACAAGTTCTTTCAGATTTAGAAAGCGTGTCTGTCCAGCTGTATCATCTCTAACTCTCTGTCTGCGGCCTGTTTCTACTCTCAAAGGTAAAATTCCACAACAAAATTGCGCGAAAATTCTTATAATGTGGTTTTGGTAGTAAAGCGGAAACCTAATTTGGTATAGCCAAATTTTATTTAAGGGTGATATATTTTCCCAATTTAGCCTTATTGAAATATCTCGCTTCCACTATTGCTCTAGTAATAAAAAAGCGACAAAATTTTCAAATAGATTTTTGGGTAAGGGTAGGTGTTGAACACTTTTATTTACATCGTACGACCAATTGAGCTTACTTGACAATGAAAATAATGCGTCGGACTGAAAAACACGTTCTATTTATCTATGATTTACAATAATTAGGCCTACTAAACGATTCCAAAATCTAATAAAATAATTTCTTAATGACGATATTTTTTTTTAGCCTGCCCATTTTACCATATAATGCGGGTTGTAGGGTAAGATTATGTACATATCGGATGGCTAGCTCTGTTGTTTTATCACGCACATTTATTTTTAAATCCCACCAAATTTCGCAGGTATAATCTTGAACAGGTAGGTCTACTACAAAAGAATCAAACAAATGACAATATGTATTTAACCCACATCAGAGTATTGCTTACATTTGGACACAATCCCACCAAAAGCTCTAAAAACAGCATCAGAGGGTTTACAACTTTGGTTTTATATACAGCCTTGGTTCTATCAGAATTTACAAATAAAAAACATTTTCCATTTTTTACACCTTTTATAAACATGTTCAATTGGGCGTTGCAAATCTTCTTTATATTCTGCAAAAAAAACAATATCATCTACATTTATAAGGTACATACAGTTTTCACATTTATATTTATGACAATGTTGAGATTTTTAAGTTCTACTGTGAGTTCATTTATAAGTAACGACAATATTTGGTGACCTTGTCTAGCACCTGTTAATATTTTAAACAATGCAGTATTACAGTTATTATTTTTTTATGCATTATACATTATTTTGGTATTATGTTTTAGTTGTTATATTACTGCATCTATAATGATGTAATGGATTGAATTTGAAGATGATTTGGGGCTATTCTGTCCATCAACACCATATTGTAACAATCTCAAAAATAACAAATCTCTATTCACTCAATCAAAGAATTTACTTATATCACATACACACGCGATGTATTGATGAACCTTCGAGGAATATTAGGGGAAGTATTTCGCCGAATAATCGGCGATGCATCGGGGAAGATTCAGTGATTAATCTTCGCTACATCTGCTAACAGTTAACGATGTACTTTTAGAATCGCCGATGGTCGGTGATCCTTCGGTGTGCGACAGACGAATATCGGGACGCGTCGGGCGTAATGGTGATGTCTTGACGATGTCGTAGTGATGTCTTGACGACGTCATGGCGATGGTATAGTGCATTGTGGAGAGAATATGAAAGGTGGGGATATTTTAGGTGGAACCACATACCTTGTGGCTGCCGAATGAGATCATGCTTAAGAAAAGATCACGTTTTGTTTTGTTGGCCTATCACTGGGTGAAGAGAAAAAATAGAACAAGCAGGCGAAAGCATCGTCATAGCCCGACCTTATATGGTACGCATGGACCAATACGTAATGCCGAAACAATTTTAACATTCCGGAAATTACATAAATCTCACCTATTTGATTTGGCTTTCCACCCTAGCTCCTCAGCAGCCCGGTTCCCTGTTGACGAACCAGACTTGGCCTCGATTATGACACATGCTCACGCTAAGGATTTGTGCGCATGCGCATCTGAGCTCGGTCCACATAGGGTATATTATGCGCTATTAAAATTGATTTATTGATTGATCGCCGATGCTTCGCAGAGCAGTTGGGGAACATCGGCGATGGATCACCCAACCCATCGACGACGCTATCATATCGAATATAAATCGCCGATGTTTACGCGAGCATGTTGGGAACATCGCCGATGTGTCGCCGATGTGTCTGCGACATTTTGAACCTTGGTGTACCAAGGTACACCGATACGTGTACCAATACGATATATCGCCAAAGGTTCTTGGCGACGAAACATCGGGAGAAAATTTTTATGCATGCATTGATATTTGTCTGGATATCTTGGTGAAGCATGGCGATCATTTACCGAACTACTGGCGCTTGGGGGCGCTGCACTGGCGATGCCCAAATTTATGCATCGCGAAAGCATCGGGATGCTTAAAAAGTGTAGTTGTACCATAGCATAAGCAAGACAGATGACAGTTATCACCAAACAGTGGAAGGGAGTCCATAGCTGAGATCATCTCCTAAACAAGCTTAAACATGTTCTTAGAAAGTAGATATTTATAATTATTGAGTAGTTGTCCATTGGAATGGGTACTAATTGGATACATGTCTTGGTCAATATTACCAATACGTATTTTAAATAGATATAGACTTTGACATATTTTACAATATTGTGAAGATGTGTTTACTAAATCATCACTGGACAAAAAGTAGATTCACTTTGGTATAAGCATATCTATTGGGATTTACATATTATGTGGCAAAAGGGCTTATGTGTGATTTTCATGAAAAATGAGTTTTGTATAAAAATAACTAACGATTACGATGCTAACATTCTGTAAAAATATTGAATAATGAATTATCTATTTGTCTAAATATAAATACTGATGTAGAGTCGCATCTCCTATTTTCCTGCATAATTATATGTAATGGCAGAAGGGCGTATCTCGACATACAGACATACGCCCTTCTGCCATATCCATTATAACATGGTTGAGATAAGCCCTTTTGCCACATAGCAGTGCATCGAGATACCCCTCCTGTCACACACTGATTGTATTAGTATTAAATCATCCTTTCCACTGAGAATTATAAGTATGTGTTAGTAATACATGGTAACTAGTTTGACTGTGATCTTACTAGAACTAGGAAGCTTTTATTTTATGCACTATTGATTGTACAAACACAAAAATTGCGACAGTTCGATGGCAAAAGGATGTATTTGAAAAAAAATAATTTTTTCCCCTATTTTTTTTAAATCTTGAAAAATTAAATTTTCATCCACTTAATCTAATCAAAATGATTGCGAGCAGAGAATGCGCCCTTCTGTCATATAACGGGAGTGTTGGTTTGTGATGTTTACGAATAATTATGTATCTGTTAAATTGAGAATAGCGCGAGTGGTAAGCATAATCACAAATTAATATTTTTAACTGAGTTCTAGTTCATCAAAGGGGAAGTATTTTATATAATATACCACGCGACCGTTGAACCGTTATTTAAAACAGATGTCATGTGAACACTAATTCAATGTGATTCTGTGTCAGGTTAGATTTGTAGATTATCTTCTTTCTGTCAACAAGAACAGTGACACTGTGTGGCGCTCAATTCAGCACGGATGAAGTCGGACTTATTCCCAGTGGCAGTATCTGGAAAAAAAAGATAGGAATACTATTAGAAATAGGTGGTTATAACGGAATGCGGATATAACAAATTACAAAGAAAACAAAATAAAAGACATGATGTTAGATAGTAAGAAACAGTGTATTACATTGGATATATTTCACAGGATAATATAATATTCACCGAGACCCAAGACAAGTATGACTACCATTTTTGTGCCCCAGGACTAAGACGCTATTGAACTTATAATTATTTTTTGTCTAGCAGTCTAACGCTACGTACCTGTACATTTGAATTTGATAGCTAAGCGCTCGTATGTTCCGGCACACATCTTGCCGTTGGGACAGCTTCCCCTACATGAACCCAGAACGAACCGCTTCTTGTTTTCACACACTTTATTAGGAAAATCCACCTCGTAAGAACGGGCGGACCATTTCGTTTCGGTAAGGTAACAGCCTGTAAGAGAAAAGGTATGCTAATTAGACGACTAATTAAAAAAGGCTTAGCCTACTACACTGCTCTGCAAAGCGAAAAGGCAGTATCTGCTTACTTGAAAAGTAAGCATATACTGCCTTTTAGCTTTGCACGGCAGATATATGACTTAATGTACTAATAACACGATTGTAGTAGTGCTTAGCACTTCAAAGTTTACATTTGTTATCGATAATGAGCATCAATGTTGAATTTAAATGCCCTACCTTCTGGTGGCTCACTCTTCTTAGAACCTGCAGAGGAAAGTAAATGTATCATCACTTTCATTAACTAATTAAAATCACAATAACTGCGTCGTTCATATTATCTACAGTATTTTGTCGGTTCTGGCGAAGCATAATTATGTATGCTTTTAGGAAAAGACAGAATGATATAGAACCGTTATTTGTTGGACACTTCCCTGAACCAGACCATTAATTAATAACAGTCTGCCGACGAACAAAAAACCCTGATTCATGACACCTGAATCATGTAGCTCAGCCTCCTGCATGTAGTATCGTTTGGACCATTTCTCGTTCTAATAACACACATTTGTTTTCGCGCATCACTCCCTGGCTTTAAAGCTACGATGAATCACAACATTTTTAAATACTTAATTTTCTTGTTATGTTATTATTATATAATAATTTTAGTATAATTTGCTAAAATTAAAGTACACTTACACTTGCACTCCCTAATTACCGGATTTATATAATCCGCACAGTCTCCACCGTCTGAAAACAAAGCAAAAATGTATTGTTAATTTCCAGGTGATATGATTAATACATTTAAAAAAATAATACGTTTAGTGTTATTATGGTTATAATGGCAGCTTTTCATTGAACATATTTTCCTAGTCGATCATGCTTCATCAATTTATATATATATATAGCCACAAAGTACAAACCATGCATATCTACAAAACATTTATCTGCGAAATTATAAAAAATATGCAAAAACACGTTTAGGTTTTCATCGGTAATAAAAGAAACAGATACTAGATATATAAATCACAAATTCACAATAGTGTTATATTTGTGACCAGCAGGTCAGTTATATTATATTGATAATGTAAATACGATCCAGGGCTTCTGCAGTCAGCCTATGTTAAACCATTTCCACTCACTGAAATGCATATATATTTATTTTTGTATCAGCCAGACGCGCCGCTGGATAAAGGTTTTTAAAAGGTTTTTAATTATTATCTATACCTCTTAATCCAATGTATATAGGTTTATATAGCGTCAAGCGAGTCATTTTTATCCATGTCAACAATGAAATGGCTTAATCAAAAAGATAAATCTGGGCTAGTATTATTCCCCCCTTCCCCATGTTTTGTTGGTAAACATGGTGATGATCTGTTGTAACTTGTAACATATCAACATATTAAAAAGATATATATTTATAATAATTATCATCACCCTCATTATCATTTAATCTGCAGTCTAGTATACCTTATCCAAGAATCTGTAATTGCTTACTTGACAAAAAAGCAGTTATTACCGTTTTGCTTTGTAGAAGAGTAATATTATAAATTTTAGAATAAGGTAATTAGGCCTAATCTTTTAGCATCTATTTCTCAACCCTTTGAGCCCCCACGATGCATTAAAGCATCATTTTACATTACTGAATTCGGACTTAATTTTCCTACAACTAAGGTTTTAGACCGAAAATTCTCATGAAACTGGTTTACCAGTACGTGGTAATTTTCTTTAATTTTTAAACCACATAAAATCATCTTCATCCACTACAAGTCGAGAATCAATTCGCGGCTTGTAGTGGATGAAGATGACAATGGTAAATTCAGGGTTTAAAGGGTTAATCTGGAATAACGTAAGAAAATGACGTGAGTGCTTTTTCACCATAATACATTACCCATCGTGTCCATAGAGATTGATTGTTCACCGCCTTGGACAGGGTAACACCGCTTTCTTCTTGTATCACACGGTCCTTGGCAAAAGTAGCGATAAAAAGGTACGGCGTTTTCACATGCGTCTCTTACAAACTCCCCAATTTCGTAACGCTCCTTTCTGACGCCGTCTTCACACTCTGTGACAAATAGTTAATAAGATTCATAAATTATCAGGCTCGGCCGTAGGCTCGTAGACTATTAAGTTTATTTTCTGTGGGAACCGGTTCCCATTTCTGTACACCAGTCCTTATGAACGTGTACAATATATCGTTTCAGACTCTTAGGTTCAGTACTTTTGTCTTTAACAAGTGTTCAGAAAAAAGTATTCACGATTATATTTGTTGTAAAGAGGTTAAAGGGTTTGGGTTGGAATAATGTTGGCCCAGCGTCGCAGACGGTGGCCCAACATTATTTCACAATTGGACCAATATGTATCGTGTTATCTGGGTAGTGGTCTTTCTGGTTACGGGGAATGAAAATGTCACCCGTATAGCAATTGCCGCAAAGTAACCTATGTATACAGAATGCTGCTCGGTTGTTGTTAGGCCATCGTCAGACACGTTGGATCAACATTGAAGCAACATTGGTTAGCTGTCCAATGGTTGCTGTAGACGCTAGTGTAGAAAAATAATACGTTGTATCAGTGTTGGAGTAGTGTTTTGGTGGGTTAGGCCTACATCCTCTGTACGTGGTACATCGTAGGCAAGTATTGAATGAATAGTTGCCCTGCAGCACCGGCGATGGTGGTGGAAGGAATACAAGTTTATGATATATTTTAACTTGTCTCTTTGGTTCTCTTCTTAATTATATTCTGGACATTTAGGATTCTGGCGCACGAGGAAGACCAATACACTGTTATATTTACAGAATATTGTCTATTGCACTCAGACAGACTAAAGCCGTGCCTCGGAGTTCGGGAACTCCTGTTCTAGTTTGTTGTTATTATAATGGCATCGCATCTATATTTGAGCTATGCCCCTCAGATAAAACAAAAATTGTTGAGGACATTGACCTGTTATAATTTTGACCATAACTCTATACAAACTTAACTCACAGTAGAGCTTACAACTATATGTATGAAATAAAAGTGTCATATGTCTAATATTTACAACGTTCATGACTTTTGTAATTAAACATGGCGTGGCCCCATGTGTAGCTAGTCCTGTCATGCCGGAGATCGAAGTTCGTTCTACACTTGAGCAGTTTATATATTTGAAATACTAAATAATATGGCTACATTAAAACAACATTAGATTAAATAATCTTCTTTGCTGGAATAATACCGTGTTTTATGCAATTGCAATGCTTTAAACAGAGAGTTTCGTTTAGTGGATTTGGTTCATCTACATTTAAAAAAAATCACCTACTTGCCGCGATCCACAAACTCAAGTGGGTGAAAATTTCGTTCGCAGTAACAGTGAAAACGAATTAAAACGACTATAGTCTCCCTTAGCGGTTTTCGCCCACTTGAAGTTGTCAGTGGGTCGCGTAATTTTTAAACTCTTTAGAACTCTTTTTCATATGTGATACTCTTTCTAACATGGTGTCTTACTTTCCAAACAGTCGTCAACAAGCGCATATGACGATAAGTAATAATCAGTTTCCACATATTTAACTCTGCTAAAAGTGTGCTAATTTTTGCTTAAGTGTTCTATTAATAGATGTTGTACCACCTTACAAACACATGTACAAATTGAGTTCGGTTGGATGTGTACCTAAAGTAACATAGATAGCTCACGAAATATCTGCATGAAATGAATAATAAGTATACCTCTACACGACACAAGTGCAAACATTACACGTAGTGTAGACGTGGGGCCAACATTATCCAACATAATCCAACATTGGCTCTAGTAGAGCCAATGTTGAGCTAATGTTGGCCCCACGTCTACAACATTAATTAGCCCAGAATTGGCTCAACGTGCCGTGTTTTCTGGGTATCTCAACAAGTTACTTACTGCCTACATCTCTCATCAGCCCGGATGTCACTGAAAGACAAAACAGAAAACGTCACAAACATTCCATTTACTTGTTGTCAGTGGGGTTTCACCCATAAATCTCACTCGAGTTCTGATGATTATTAGGGTTATTTGGAAACATTTTTATTTATTACTTAGTCTTCTTGCTGACAACCATTTTTATTTTCCGTAATATCAAAAAGTCGCTAGTCGTCATGCTAATGGCAAGGAGAAGATATATGTATGGCTTCCTGACAGCCCCTTAATTTAGGTCGTACACAAGACAATGCTATACATTTCGTGTAGATGATTGGATATATCGCCCTTTGTCTTACAATTTTGACAAGTGCTTCCATCGTAATCGGCTGGGCAACTGCATGAGGGGTTTCCATCCTCTGATGTGCAGGTTCCACCATTTTCACAAGGATTTGTCGAGCATGGGTCATCCTGTACTGCACCTATGTCTGCATCGAATATACAGAGATACTGTTATTGCATTTAGTGCAAGAGCATTAGTGAAAAAAACACAGGAGCCTGGAATAAAATTGCAGAAAGCTGATTTTTTCAGGAATGATACCTGGACATCTCCCCAGACGAATTCCGAAGATGCCCCAAAAATCCCCCTTGTGCATTTTTTTTAATTCAAGATGGCCGCCACCATGTAACGCCATTTTCGAAAAACAGGGGTATACCCTAATTCTTCACCTTTGTAGTTAGGAAAAAAATATTTTGGTGTCTCTACTTATGTTTTAAGGCACAAAGAGTTGATACAGATGATCAGGAATGATATCAGCACTTTTCTCAATACCAAAAATCCAAGATGGCCGCCATATTGTTCTGATTATGTTAAGCGATCTCTTAAAAACACACGAAAATATGAGATATCTATCTCGTTGTTGAACCTAAAATGTATTTTTTGGCCAAACCCATGGCATATAACACTTATGTAGATCACCATTATTCTATTATATTGAATTTATCAACATAAATCCCACATAGTAGTTAATTAAAAATAACACCAGGTAACGCCATTTAAAAAAAAAAGGTTATACCCCAATCCCCCACTTTTGAAGTTAAAACAATGATTTTCGTGTCTCTACTTATGTTTTAAAGTACAAGGAGGTTATCCAGATGATCAGAAATAATATGAGTACTTTTCTTAATACCACAAATTCAAGATGGCCGCCATAATATTTTGTTAGGCGATCTCTTAAAAAACCCGAACATATGCGATAACTATCTCGTTGTTGAAACTAAAATGTATTTTTTAGCCGAACCCATGGAGTCTGGAACTTATTTAGATGACCATATTTTATTATATTGTGTTTATCGACATGAATCCCACATGGTAGTTATAGTTAATTCTACCATGGTGGGTGACGCTTTGGAGTGTTTTCAAACTGCTTTACCACTAGAAATGTAGATTGAGATTTGTCAAGTTAACAAATTAATCTCAGGTAAATAATGAAATTATTGCGTTTCAATCATCCGAGCTGTCACAGTTTCTACATGTTTGGCCAATACAAAAAGAGCACATCGTTGTACAATATAGTCTAGATTTGTGAGATCCCCCCCCCCCCTTTGAACAAGCCACTCTGCACCCGCAACTCACTCTTTTTAGAACTCTTTCTGGGGCGACTGCTCTTTCAGTTTGCGTTGGTTACAAACGACCATGATATAAAATCCGTTCCCAGACTGTAGATTCCACACCCTCCTGTACAGCAAAATATGCTCTGTATCATAATGGAGTTTAAACACGAGGCATTCATCCAATGCTGTTTTAATATGGGCTGACCGTCTTCGACGCTGGCACAAAAATTAAACAGAATTGGATTAATGCCCCGTGTTGGCTGGGGCAGTAGGTGACGTTGAAGGGAGGCTTTTTAGCAAAAATCAATTACAAGATAAGGACTTGCGCTTCACACGGTACATGTACATGACATCTTTGATAATCGTCCTGTAACAATGCACTTTTAAATACTTACTTTTGTCCTTGATCTGCGAATGTCAATATGTTTAATATCATGAAATATATCATTTAAATATCAAGATATTACATTTTGAATATAAGGATATATATATTTCGTAATGAAGTTATGGCATTGTATGGTGTTGTAATGAGATGATTTTACATCAGAATATCGGAATATGACATTAAATTAATTGATGTCACAGTTTATCGTCAGGATATGATCTCTTTATGTCACGATCATATGAGGACAAGAAACATTAACGTCATGATATGGTTTTGTAATGTCCAAATATTGCTCTTTATTATAGTAAAATGACGTTATGATGTCTGGATACAGCTTTATAAATGCAGGATATGGTGGTTAAGCATCACGGGATGGTATTAAAGTGACAGGATCTTTTAGTGTATTGTCACGATATTAAATATCATGATATAGCATATTAACATCACAATATGACATTTTAGTGAAAAAGGAAATGAAAGTAAAAGAGGGCAAGGCCACATGCTGTTTAAAAAGCATGTGTCTTAACGCTATCTAATTACTTGCCATTTTATTTTCCTAAGTGCTTTTGTTGTTGGCAGTTTTGGAGTACCGGTATTTGAGCAATGTAGAGGCCTTTACTTACTGAATTATATTGCGATATATATGTTGAACTGACATGTGCCAGCCTGATATTGGAATGTTCTATGTCGATTCTGTATTACCATATGGTAACGTGCGTCTGTCAATATAATGTTATTGAAATGTTATACCTTGACATGACAATATAATATCCTGACATTAAAATGCCATATCCAGACTTCAAAGTGACAAAGCCTGACATTCTATGGTCACATTAAAATATTGTAGTGTCATATTCAGTCCTTATAATGTCACATTAGAATGCCGCCAAGCCCGGCATATCTTGATTTGATAATGTCATATCCTATCATTAAAAATTGAATATCTTGACATTCAAATCTCATTGTGTGATATAAAAGGACACAATTTGGACATTATAATATCATGACGTTAAAGTGTCATATTCTGATAAATTACAATCCAATATCCTGGCATAAATATGCCAGATCCTGACTTCGAACTGTTTATTACACAATATTCGATATTAAATAGCATGTTTGTCATTATAATGACACACCATCACATTACAATGCTATATTGTGACCTCAATGTGTCATTTCATCAATGTATAAAGTCACATCATAATATTCAAGTACCATATCCTAATATTCAAATGTCATATCCTGACATTAAAATAACATAGTGATGTTAAAATGATATATCACGAAATTTTAATGCATTTCGTGATAATATGATGTATATCTTCTCATTTTAATACAGCAACGTGATGTTTAGCCACTATATACAGCCTTTATAAAGCTGTATTGAGCCATCATAACGTGATTTTGCTATATTAAACACCAATGTTTAGACATTATATTACATATCATGATATTAAAGTGTCATATCCTGATATCATATTCATATATCCTGACATAAAACTATCATATCCTGACGTTAAACGTGTTCAATCTGGTGTAACATTGTACTTAGCTCTGTTATTATGTATATTCACAATAATAATCACAACTAATACTTAACCAAAATCGAAAAACATTTTATATAGGCCTACTATATAAAATACCTACATTGGAATTAGTCGCTGTGTTTGAAACTGGAATTTCTTACGCTATCTCAAGCTTCAAATGAATGAAAAATACCCTTATATTTAAAGATGAGAGATGTTAGAATTTTTAATCAATGATTTCTGACATATGATATTTTGTAAATTTGATCAATCTATATCTATATTCCCATATGAAAAAGCAGTTAGACATCGCTTAATCGTGGCATCTGCACTAAAAGAGCTAACCAATATGGCAGCCATGTTGGATTTTGTGTTGATAAGCACATTCTATTTAAAAAATTGGTGATGGAAATATATTCTAGATTCCATGGCCCTGAAAAAAAAGTTTCAACAACATGATGATTATGGCATGTACGTGATTTTCTGAGGGGGGGGGGGGACGCTTCACATAATGGTCGCCATCTTGGATTTGTGGAGATAAGAAAAGGAATGATATTATTTCTGATCCTGTTTATGAGCTTTTTGTGTAGAGGCACCAAAATATTTTTTTTTAACTGCAAAAGTGAGGAATTGTGGTATATTCCTGTTTTTTTTTGGAAAAATGAGGTTATATGGTGTTACATAACATTAAACTACCGGTATGTGGGATTTATGTTGATAAATTCAATATAATAAAATATTGGTGATCTAAATAACTGCTAGACTCTATGGGTTTAGACAAAAAATACATTTTACAACAACGAGATCAATATGGCGGCCATCTTGGATTTTTGGTATTGAGAAAAGTACTGATATCATTTCAGATCATCTGGATGAACTCTTTGTGTCCTCAAACATAAGTAGAGACACCTAAATATTTTTTCGAACTGCAAAAGTGAGGAATTATGGTATACCCCTGTTTTTTTCGAAAATGGCGTTACATGGTGGCGGCCATCTTGAATTAAAAAAAATGCACAAGGGGGATTTTTGGGCCATCTTCGGAATTCGTCTGGGGAGATGTCCATGTATCATTCCTGAAAAAATCAGCTTTCTGCAATTTTATTCCAGGTTCAACCCTAATGCTCTTGCACTAATTGGTGTGTACAACCACTTACATCCACACATATTCCTGCTTCTCACTCTGTCCTTCTACATAATTATAACAATAAGGGGACCACCATTCAATTACTAGGGGGGGGGGGGGGACTGGGCAAGTTATTTATTTCACTTCCGGTCTGCAATACTTTATTTATCGCGCCTCAGTCAAGCTAAATATTTATTTGACTTTCTCAGCTTTTGTTTTGTGTCTCAAAGCTGGATCCTAAACTAGGCTTAGTATAGATGTGGGGGTTAAAGAAACGAGCGAAGCGAGGCTTCACAAATTTAAGGGTCATTTAATGATGCCGAGCGAAACGAGGCAATAATGTTTATAAAATTAAATGTCGTTCAGACAATTATTTATTTCATGAAAAATCAGCCCCCCCCCCCCGCCTGGAGATTGCATGGTGGCCCCTTGACGATTATTTTATTAACCTTTTACCCAGCCCGTTATCTTACTTCAATTTTCACCAATTCGAAATTTTTATACTACCGTGAACCACAACTTAAAGAAAGTGAAAATTACTCATGTTAGTTTCAGTTGGAGACCAAATATTTGCAAATGTTAACGTTTAAACATAGTACTTGTTTATCCTTCTAAAAAAATGGTTTAGTGGTATTTGTTTATTGTAGTAGGCGCAGTTGTGCAATTAGGATTAGATTAGAAAGGTTTTCTATACAAGTAAGATAACGAAACAGTAAAAATAACTTAGATATATATCTTATACTATCACTATATTAATCAAATGGTTACAAAATCATTTTAAATTTGTCATAAAATTGACCCTTTCAACAGGGTGTTAAATTGGTAAAACTGTGAGTATCCCCTATGTGTTAGAGGTTTGTTTATAGCATTTAAATAAGTACTATATTATCACTTACTGTCGCAGGTTGCTCCACCGAAACCCGTTGGACAGTCACATACAAACGAATCTCCTTCTGCGTTACATGTCCCTCCATTACGACAAGGGTTAAACAGGCACGGCCCTGGTAAATCTGACAAAATAAAAAAAACCGTGACAATCTACAAGGGTTAAATTGACATGGCCCTGGTAAATCTGACAAAATAAAAACAAAACGTGACAATCTGCAAGGGTTCAACAGGCACGGCCCTAGTAAATCTGACAAAATCAAAACAAAACGTGACAATCTACAAGGGTTAAACAGGCACGGCCCTGGTAAATCTGACAAAATAAAAAAAAATGACAATCTACAAGTGTTAAACTGGCACGGCCCTGGTAAACCTAAAAAAAATCAAAACAAAACGTGACAATCTACAAGGGTTAAACTGGCACGGCCCTGGTAAACCTAAAAAAATCAAAACAAAACGTGACAATCTACAAGGGTTAAACAGGCACGGCCCTGGTAAATCTGACAAAATAAAAAAAAACCGTGACATTCTACAAGGGGTAAGCTGACATGGCCCTGGTAAATCTGACAAAATAAAAAAAAATAACAATCTACAAGTGTTAAACTGGCCCGGCCCTGGTAAACCTAAAAAAATCAAACAAAACGTGACAATCTACAAGGGTTAAACTGGGACTGCCCTTGTAAGCCTAAAAAAAATCAAAACAAAACCTGACAATCTACAAGGGGTAAACTGGAACGGCCCTGGTGAACCTGACAAAATCAAAACAAAACGTGACAATCTACAACGGTTAAACTGGCACGACCCTGGTAAATCTGACAAAATCAAAACAAAACGTGACAATTTATCCAATAAACTCCATGACTCATCTTTAACATCTTACATGCTAGCGTATTCCATTCTGTCGCGGGCAGAGGTAGATGTTTCTATCTACCCCTGCCCGCGACATTATTGATACCTGTATTCCAACGAGAGCACTGTGTATTATTGAAGAAAACATTGTATTTGTAAATCATGTCACCCCACAATGCATAATGTAATGTAAAGGCGATTGACTGAATTAACCAATTATCTCATTTCGAATGAGATATTTTTCTCTAAAGATTGAAATAAAGGAATATTTGTCACATTTTCATGCATTCACAATAAAAAAAGCGTGATTCACAGTTTTCCAGAGGCACTTAAAATCAACTTTATGGTACCGTGCTATTATAAGTGGATCAATAATAACATGATTAATAAATGATTGAACAGCAAAACGCAAACATAAACATTTCTTTGTAAAAAGCAACTTACAAAATATTTGTCTAATATAAACGTCAACAGGAAGTGGTCATGCAAACATGTACATCCCCAAAACCAAGTGATGAGACTATACACAGTGGAGAGAGACCGATAGGTTTCCTCTGGGAGGGGGGATTTAATTTTTTTATATGTCAAAACTGATAGAAAAAATTCGGGTGGCACATCTAGTTCAAGTACATTTTTCCACAGAGATCAATATAATATATTTATAAGCGTTTTAAATGACAAAATAAGAAAGCTACACTTTCCTAGAAAACATTAATATAAACACGTTCTGCTTGGGGCCTACAGTTTCTTCAACAGCATGGGAGTTACTATTATTATTGCAAAATATTTTGGATAATTGTTCTAAAAGTATGCCAAATATCACTATCGTAATACGGCGAATTTCAGTTTTATGTTAAACATTCAATAATACATCTGGAACTGCCATGTTTTTATTGCTTTTTGAATGAGTATAAAAATGATATTATGATTATTTAGGGTGCTTAAATCATCAAAAAAGCCCCCGAAAATGTTCATAATATGTGAACATGTCAATATACTATAATGCGAAACTTCAATAATTATTTTGAATCAGTGAAGCGAAAAAACTGACCGTGCTTTAAATGAACAACCGAAGTCAATCAAAATCTTAAATGTCCCTGACTGTCATTTGTCGCCTAATAGTCCAGCACCCATGGGGTCAACCTTTCAAAATTACTCTCCAAACCAGACTATTGATTAGTTTTGGCAGGAGAAGATGTGTATAATCCAAATCTGAATGATACCTAGCTGGTATCTTTAAGTATTTTCAGTTACTGGTGTATGGTCAGATGGTGGAATTTGGGTAAATTTGTCAATTGTTTTTTAAAAAAATATGGGTTATTGAATCCATTTAAGCACAAAAATGCGTCTTAGCGAACACCTCAGACCTGTAATCAGGCAATTGGGACACTATTATTATTTACAATAATTAATTGAACAATATAATAGAGAACTGCAACAAATGTATGAAAGGCATGCTCCACTTCAAAACGCCAGCTGACTGTCAGATCTATGGCACCATGGTACGACGAGGAGAGATCACGCTACAACGACAGTATGAGATGAAGTGGTGAGGGCAAAATTAACAGTTCACAGACAGAGATATTTATACAAACTTGTTTCACATTTGATCAAAACGAAGAAGTTGAACTATTTCAAATAAGAAACTATTCATAGCAACCATAATATTAACACTTCCTTTACAAATTTCGCATTTATGCGAAATCTACCTCCCTTTACCAAATTCGCGTATATGCGCAATCCACATGTCAAGGCCCTACATGCATAAATTTCAATGGAGATATTTCATTACATGCGTGGTTGAATATCGCCGACCAGAAATGATCGGTGACATGTACGCAATGTTCTCTTTCATTTTTAATTGTGTAATGAGACCCCCAGATTATTCTGCAGCTGAGACCCCCAGATTATTCTGCTGCTGTGACCCTCAGATTCTTCTGCTGCTGAGACCCTCAGATTCTTCTGCTGCTGTGACCCTCAGATTCTTCTGCTGCTGTGACCCTCAAATTCTTGTGCTGCTGAGATCCCCAGATTCTTCTGCTGCTGTGACCCTCAGATTCTTCTGCTGCTGTGACCCTCAGATTCTTCTGCTGCTGTGACCCTCAGATTCTTCTGCTGCTGAGACCCCAGATTCTTCTGCTGCTGTGACCCTCAGATTCTTCTGCTGCTGAGACCCCAGATTCTTCTGCTGCTGTGACCCTCAGATTCTTCTGCTGCTGTGACCCTCAGATTCTTCTGCTGCTGTGACCCTCAAATTCTTCTGCTGCTGAGACCCCAGATTCTTCTGCTGCTGAGACCCCAAGTCCCATATTCTTCTGCTGCTGAGATCACCAGATTCTTCTGCAGCTGAGACCGGATACTCTTCTGCAGCTGAGACCCCAGAATTTTCTGCAGCTGAGACCCCCAGATTATTCTGCAGCTGAGATGCCCAGACCAGTCCCATATTCATATTCTTTTGCTGCTGAGACCCCCAGATTCTTCTGCTGCTGAGACCTCTTTGGAAAATGTGATGCTGCTGAGACCCCTGGAACGTCCCAGTGGCGAATGCTGCGGAGACCCTTGCTTCGCGCTGCTGATACCTACCCGCCGGTCAAACCCTCTGTCGCTGCTGCTGAGACCCCCGTTGCAGCGATTAATAAGGCCACATTTACATGAGCAATTTCTCGCCGTTTTCTAGGCTGTCTGGGACAGGGTATTTCTATTGTCTGGTTTCTCACGGTTACCCAGATTTTCATGATGTCTGAGACAAAAGAATAATCAATGGACCTTTGCAATAGTGTATACTAGTGCAGTGGTAGTTTAAAACGGAAAATAACTTCATAAACCATAAGTAACTAATATCACCTCGGTCGCAGGAGGATATGTCAAAAACGGTTAAATTGAAAATAACGGATATTGCTAATACTCAGAGAGCCAGAAGGGTTTGAGACATGGCGTGATGTAAAATGCTGCCCGGTGGAAATCATCTCTACATATACCCACGAGCAAAACAGATCATCTGCACTTTAGTCAGGAGAATTCAATTCAAAAGAGAAAAGAGGGAAAGGAGTGGAAGGGGTAGTTGGAGTGTCAACATAAATGCTCTCAATGGCAAGATAGCTGGAAAATACAGCGAATGAGAAACGAGAAACATCTGGTGAAGACAGTGGAATATAATGGAACTGACAGTTTGAAATCAGGCTTGGTTTGAAACAGTTTGATATGTTAACTGTTATCCTGCAAAGTTAATTTATTTAAATTTTCAGCCACCTGAAGTTGTGTCTCGCTACCGCGACCTATAACATCAGGTGGCTGAATATCACTCTTTTTAGTTTAATTTGAGCACAAACCTTTACAAATCTTGATTTTTAAACACACATTTCATTCCCTATGCCAGTGATTTGGTCGACTAATCTGCTAATAAAACAGATTAAAAATGTCAAGAGTCGTGATCAGCAGGATCAATAATAATCAATAATAATATTATGAGCTTCATCAATCTAGGGACTCACCTTCACAGAAGTCTCCGTTTACATTAAACGGGCATCTGCATTTGTAACCGTCACCTTCCGGAATACATATCCCACGGTTCTGACATCGGTGATTTTCGCATGGATCTATTTTGGGGAAAAAATAGATCAGCTAGTTTCTTATAATGTTTTTTTTTTTTAAACTTTACTGATCATATGGAAATAATTGCCTACGCTTCAGAGTTTTGTTAATAATTGTAGGCTAATAATTATTGCAAGACTCGATAAGATTACAGTAAAAAAACATTCAAATTTCGTCTAGCATCGAATCGTCGTTTTGCATTTGCTATGCAGGCCTACCATGGGTCCCATGGTTGCTTAAAAATTGATATGTTAAGGATTGCGAATGTATATAATATAACAAATAACTGTGAAGTAATTACTTAAATAAGCGAAAACGTGCACTGTTCTGATGCTATGAAAAAAACACTTGATTTAACTTATTATGGTACATGTACTGGATATGATTTATTTGATAAATGCTATCTGGTTATCATGACTAAGTGTGAATGTAAACTTGCTTACCTGCATCTTGAGCCGTGATGACCGTCACTACAACAATAAGAACGTATACATGTATCAAGTGCATCTCGGGGACTATATATTTGATGTAGTGATCAATCATTATTATTTGTGAGACTATGACATCTGATTACTGGCTTGGAAGTGAAACAAATAAAAAATAATTAAGAAGGGTTGTTAATATTTTAAACATAATTCCAAAATGTCACGCACTTGAATGTGTGGAGCCCAGAGATAGAAATCGAAAGTACCTGAAAATTGTCATTTATTATTTTATATCTGCACTGGTTATTGGGATACAATTATATACATCATTGCCAGATTACTACAAGGCGTTCCGCGATGAATGATTTAAAACAACTCTTTGCTTGATAGTCCACCGTCATTGTCACCTCACAAAAAATACAACCTTGCTAAAAAAGTTAATATAGTGATAGTGGCGGATCCAGGAATTGATAGACGGGGGTGGGGGCGCCGATTTTTTTCAAGAATTTATACTCGCCACAGCTGACAAAGCCAGCCTCTAATATGCTTTACAGGGGTCCGAGGGCATAATCCCCTGGAATTTTTATTAGAAAAATGACGCATTCTGAAGCATAGTTTGGCCGAAATATGGTCGGGGGTGGGGCTGCACCACCCCTCTGGATCCGCCACTGTTAAATAATGTTATATGTAGATTAGAAGCTGCGACTTTCATGACAAATTCGCAATATGGGTGCTTGGAACTACCCCGAATAGAAATACTAAGCACGACCGTTGAAAAATACGGATATATCACTGATAGTAATACATAATTTAAGTAGCACAACAAATTATGAGACAAGTCAAAATCTTATAACAAACATTATTTATAAATAATAAATGTATCTATTTATAAAATATGACCTGATCTGATCTGATATTTGTTTATTTTCATAAGATTACTCTCAAACCTATAGTGGTTTGTCATTGAATGTACAGTTTGAAGAACACATTTTAAATATATATGTTATTTTAATTTGATATAGATATCAGGATGATATCAGTAATAACTTTATGGTTTGGGTTATTAGTCGTATATCACATTTACCATAATCACGGTGTCACATTAATGATAATATACATTGCATAGAAACTGTATCTAAATAGTTTTTAAAATTAGCCACACAATGTATTTAAAAATGCAAATATTCAATGACATATGTCTCATAAATGTACCTGCATTAAACAAATAAAATTCATTGTATAAAACTGTTCTAAATATTAAAATCAGAACTACACTATCAACACCTTTATATATTGATTGTATTTAACACATATTTACTTAGACATCATTTTGTAACTCTTGTAACTTTTGTATAAATAATTCAACTAGTGGAAAAATACTTTTAGTGACAATAGTCTCTTAAAATGTACTACACAAATCATTTAGAATGTGCATTACATCTCTTAAAAACAGTTGGGATTTTATAATAAGAATGCAATGTATACAGATGAAATGTATAATTATTGAACGCTCAAATATGCAATTGAATTAATAATTTCCTACAATAATGTATAATTTATATTGTGTTTCATCTGTTTTTGTTTCAAAAACTTAAATGACACAATGCATGTTTCCACAAATTTAGATATTTTTTTAATTTAATTTTTCAACCCCAGAATAAAACACCACATAGACCTTGTCAAAATGTATTTAAATTTAAATTACAAAGCGAGTGAGAAGTAGTTGATCCTTTTAACACGGCCCTACACTATCGGTAATTGCTTAGAGATAGACTTCGCCTGGATAAATGCTTTATTCATTTAAAATATTGACATGGCTCACGCAATTGATAATTTTGAATTCACAAAACGAATTAACTTCATTAGTTTGTTAACATATGTGACCCATCTCTGATCTGCACGGAATCAGTCGCATCGCGCATCACCAAATCGCATCACGTATTGGCATTGCTCACGCAATTGCCAATTTAAAATTGATTAAATGTACCAATTGGGCTAACATTAGCCTGTTAACTTTTGTGACCCATCTGCACGAAGCCTAATCAGTCTCGTCGCGCATTTTTCTAAAGTTCAGAAAAGTCAAAACTACCACACTACCGCATATTGGTTATTTGTAAAATAAATCGATATATAATATCGTTATGTACAATCTGTTTAAAAAGTAACATATATATGAGAGCTGAGAGTATTTAGAATATTTACTGAAAACCTATGACAAATAGTTAAAATTAAGGGTTAAAATACGAGTTTAAACCTCAATTGTGCATTTGTCAATGGCACAAAATATTTTACATCCATGTGAAAGCCTGTGCCAGTAGCTTTCTATTGATATTAAATATATTGATATAGCTCAAAATTTGACTAATCAGTGGGCGAAAATGTGTAATACACTCAATTTCTCAAGATCGGACCAAAATCGAACATAGGTTATATACTTTTTTGGCCATATTTCAGTAGAGCAGCGGCAGTTACCTGATCAATAGGTTGATGCTGGCGCCTGAGTGGTCCAGCTATATGTGAAAATAATAGTGGTCTAAATTCCCTTCCGGATGACACCTTGACTTGGCTGTGCATGGATATAAATTAGAATTATATGTGCACAAATATAATATATCATTGTTGTTGAACGTAATACATTGATGATAACTTACTTCTATTTGTTATTTCATTTCCTTGAGCAAAATTATCTTTTACATTATTTTAATTAAATGGTGAACTTTCAATATTAAGCTACTACTTAGAACAGGCATTTTGATTATCTAGGGATATGTTGCTAAACAAAATGTGACATTATAATTAGTGCCTTTGAATGGTACCGAGCATCAACATTTCAGTGCCTGGCTCATTTGTCATTATCCATTTTGTCATTATCTGAATCTGAATAATCACCTGAAGTTGTGAATCGCGTCATTAATATGTTTTATGTGTATAGTTCACATTTGAATATTAATTGTGAGTTTATTGTAAAGTTTTATAATTAATTATTATTTTATTAATATATAGAATAAAACGATGGAAAAAATGTCCAGCTGTAGTTCCAGTTGGTTTTAAAAAGCGTCCGTAATCCTTGATGTTAGTTTTACAGTGCGTGTGCTAATCATGATAACTTCATTATTCGGCAACCACAAAGGGACATATCAGTAGGCCCTGTTGAACTTGAATGCTTTTTACTTGACATGAGAAGATACATTATTGCAATTTGTAGTATATTTTATTGAAAACATAAAAATCATCTAGTCAATGCGTTTGCCTTTATATTATTTGTTGGATGATCATTCTCAAATGTATTGCTCCTTATTAAAGGGACCCCTTGGGATGACACATTTTCAATGTTGTCAATTTTGAAAATTCAATTTATATGAAGCTATATAGCCTACTGATCTTAACTGAAAATACAAAAAGTCAAGAAACAATTTTAAAGCACCGAAAAAGAGTAAAATAGTTGTATTTCCAGGTCGTATATGGCCATGTAAACAAAACAAGTCAGCAATATTCAGCACTTTACATCACATATTCTCACGTATCAGACGGTGAGATCAGAGCAGTCGCCGCTAATTGGTGTCTTATAGTCAGGACACGGGAGGACACACCTGCAGCACTGATTGTCTACCCAACGCTGGGCTGATGCCATCAGCATGTGGCCCAATGCTGTGAAAACATTCAATCGTCCTTCAGGTATACAAATAGTTTGTTTGGGTTACTTCTGGTTTCATAGAAATGTTGATTAAAAATATTTGTAAAAATATGAAAATTTTGCAAAAATAAAAACATGATCCGTGGGATACACTATTTCAGTACGGAATTACAAACGAAAATTGCTGTCATCCCAAGGGGCTGCTTTAACATTTGACTTCAATCATAGTCTTTTCAATCATCCGTGTGTATAGATTTCGCACAGTTTTGTTTTAGATAGATGGATATTCGCGGTGGATGCTAGCATTTGTAACTAGCCCAGAAAGCACAAAACATTTGTATACTATTTGTGCAATGTTGGTCCAACGTTGTTCTGTGTTTGCTGGGAGTGCTATAAATGTAGGCCTATTAGGACAATTTTTAACCGGCGTTTGGAATAGTTTGTGTTTACTTTGGTCAGTATTTCAAAATTATATTCCTGAACGACAGCTACATTGTACGTGTATTATAATCAGGTAGGCAAGGTCACATCTCATGACGTCTTCGAAAATAATCTCCACCCACCACTTTTGAATTTTGTAAAATCGTGGGTTAAAACGTACGTCTTTCTGTACATTTTTTATGATCCGAAATATAATAGAATATCTCCTCGCCTGATGTCTTCCAATGGATTTGTAAATTATTACCACACATAATACTACTTTTGCAATCCTTACAAATCGATACGCATACGCATGTGAATCATGTACTTAGATGTTGGTATTATAATGTTTACGGGTGGTAAATATTCAAAAACCTATGTCATCATTGCATAAATCACGTGTCATTGACTTAGCCTTCCTCATATCACTTTGTCCATGCGGGCCTAGAAATATCGGCACAAGTATAGTTTATTTTCCACCCCTAATTTAAATGACAACTGAATGATGGCGGTGATTAGCTGATCTCATCATATGACAGGCTCAGCAACTCTTATATTAGTCAGGGGTAGGATATACCCCGGGGGGGGGGGGGGGCACTTCCATACTTGGGAGTACTGGGGATATGCCGCTCATGCTGGACAGGGTGCCTTTTCGAGCTTCCAGCTTTGGCACAGGGTGTCTTTTTTGAGCTTCTAGAATTGGGACAGGGTTCCTTTTTGAGCTTCCAACTCTGGGCACCCGCTTAGCATGTATTTTGCTGATTTTTTTATCGCAAAATACATGCTAAGCGGGTTATATCATTATCAGCCGAATTCCATCACATTTTTCAGCCTAATAGCCTCAAAATTTTATAAACAAATATTAAAGAGCTCAGACCATAAAACATGAAGTACATGTATATTGGTAGTAATTACACCATAAGCCAATCAATTAAATTTCGGTGTTAATTTCAAAATTGGGACAGGGTGTCTTTTTAGCCGTGAGGCAAATTGCGACAGGGTCAGGTTTTGAACATGCCGGAGGCACACCCCTACCCATTTGTAAGGCAAGTACCCCCCCCCCCCCCGGGATATACTATACTTGATCTGTAAAATCGGGAGCGGTTTATATCTTTATGACATTCGGTCAAAATATCTTTGAAAAATCATATACTTACTTAGCTACTCAGACTAGAGCAATCCAGACCTGTCAGTAGTAAATTTTCCCCAAGCTGGCTTTTAAAATATTCGATAGCCAAATATCACCCAGTCTGGAGTCTAGAGTACGGTAGCGAGATATGGCTTACTGGGAAAGAGATATCTGAGCATGAAAGAGTTTAAACTCTAAAATAAATTTGAAATGAATAATTATAAAAGCCTACATTTCTAAAGATAGGAAGTACAGAATAATATTTCCAACTCGAAAATTCCCGCCCCCCTTAGTAATTGGATGGTAATCCCCTTATGGTGACACAGGTAGATTCCCTTTGCTAATTCGTAAAAAAAAATGCTCGAAAAGATTTTTGTCTCCCTCTAAAGATAACCCTGTTAAAATACATATAATATGTTACGACAGGTACATAATTTAGATTTAAAAAATGGTGATCATATTTTATTTACTAGAAGAAACATATTTTTTATATGTCTGGAAACGCCTAGTGAAAATCCTAATACTTTATGTCCACATTTAAAGAAAAGATAGCAATCAACTATATTCGGAATTGGAAACTTTAGTGAACAACAAAAAACCTAAATGAAGAACATTATAGCCTATTTCAGACAGATTTTTTTGTTCAGAGCCACATTTACTTTGTAAAAGAAAGCATCTCAGACTAAGAATGAGCTTTCACGATCTACACTTTGACGAGGCCATTACGACAGGCCGAAACTCCATCGCATAGTCCGTGCTTGCCTGATACGGGCAAATTAGATTATTTAATTGAAATTTTCACTCACTGAAGTTGTGTCTCGCTGACGCAATCCACAACTTCATCCTGGGATCTGACAAAATGATTGTGGACGATTTTGAAATGTTGTTGCTTGATCTCACGTTTTATATTTAACATGTTCAAAAATGTTGAATGTGCTAATACGAAATGAAAGCACGGGCATAATCGAGACCGCCGGTTAACCCTTTCAAGCCTGACTTTACATTGTCATCTTCATCCACCACAAGCCGCGAATTGCTGTCGCAATTCTCGGCTTGTAGTGGATAAAGATGACTGGAAGTATGTGATAACTTGAAGAAAATTAGCATGTATTCGTAGAACAGTTTCATGGAAATTTATCTTCTGAAACCCTTAGTTGTAATAAAATCAAGTATGTTTTCCATGATGTAAAATGATGCTTTAATGTATCGTAGGGGTCTTAATGTTTAAAGGGTCATGGTGGTAATGAAAAATATTAATAATGATCTCAGCTTTTTTTTCCGACTTGTTACACCGAAGACGACAGTATAGGGCCCAGTGAATCACCAGGTCCGGTGTATAATTTGTGACACACGTAAATACCATACTTCTAACTTGGACTATGGGAACAGACGCTGGTTTATTAGCAGTCAGTAAAGTCATTGTGGTACACGTCAATAAAGTTAGTTACTTATTCCTTATTCCTTATCCCTTATTCAATAAGGAATAAGTAACAGTTACTTATTCCTTATTCGAGCGAATAAGGAATAAGTAACCGTTACTTATTCCTTATTCGAACGAATAAGGAATAAGAAACAGCTACTTATTCCTTTTTGGACCGAATAAGGAAAAAGTATCATAAACGTATTCTTTACTGGAAAGAATAAGGAATAACTAACTGGTAACGAATTGCTTATTCGAATTTGGATAAGTAACACTAAAACAAAACAAACAAAAAAAAGCAAATGTATGCTCACGCTCCACGAAATATGCTGATATACTACTAGTTATCTGCGTAAAAATGAGTTAAATCACCAGCCTGGCAATATTAACATGCACAAAAAGCTTTAAAAGTATATTCACGTGTTCGGTTTTGAATAAGGAATAAGTAACTGTTACTTATTCCTTAGTCGCGTCTGAATAAGTAACTGGTACTATATGCGGTAAAAAAAAACACTTAAAAACACCAAAATACAGCTAGAGAACATTAAAACTCGGAAATAGACGTTCATATACTTGTAATTTGGCGAGATAAAAAGGTAAAACACCAATCTGATCGCACAAAAAATTGTACAAGTCTTGTTACTTATTCGGCCTTGAATAAGGAATAACTAACAGGTTACTTACTCTTATTCGCATTTGAATAAGTAACTGGTACAAATACGGTGAAAACCACTTTAAAATACAAAAACACATCTAGAATACCCTAAAACTCGACAAAACCCTAAAACTCGACAAAATACGTTCATATACTTGTAATTTTATGAGATAAAAGAGTAAAACACCAATCGGATGGCATAAAGAGTAGTACAAGTCTTGTTACTTATTCGGTTTTGAATAAGGAATAAGTAACTGTTACTTATTCCTTATTCGCGTCTAATAAGTAATTGGTACTATATGCGGTAAACAAACACTTAAAAATACCAAAATACACCTAGAAAACATTAAAACTCGACAAGAGACGTTCATATACTTGTAATTTGGCGAAATAAATGAGTAAAACACCAATCTGATCGCACAAAAAGTTGTACAAGTCTTGGTACGTATTCGGCTTTGAATAAGGAATAAGTAACTGGTTACTTATTCCTTATTCGCGTTAGAATAAGTAACTGGTACTTATACGGTGAAAACAACTTTAAAATACGAAAACACATCTAGAATACCTTAAAAGTAGGCAAAATACGCTCATATACTTGCAATTTTATGAGATAAAAGAGTAAAACACCAATCGGATCGCAGAAAGAGTAGTACAAGTCTTGTTACTTATTCGGTTTTCAATAAGGAATAAGTAACTGTTACTTATTGCTTATTCACGTGTGAATAAGTAACTAGTACTTATACGGTGAAAACAACTTTAAAATACGAAAACACATCTAGAATACCCTAAAAGTCGGCGAAATACGTTCATATACTTGTAATTTTAGGAGATAAGTGTGTAAAACACCAATCTGATCGCTCAAAGAGTATTACAAGTCTTGTTACTAATTCGGTTTTGAATAGGGAATAAGTAACTGGCTACGTATTCCTTATTTGCATTTGAATAATCAACAGGTACTTATACGGTAAAAAAAATATATAAGTCGTTAAATCGACTTACCATAAGGACTTATAAGTCGTTAAATCGACTTATGCTTAGTCGTTATAACGACTTATAAGTCGTTAAATCGAGTTAGCATAAGTCGTTATAACGACTTATAAGTCGTTAAATCGACTTATCAAGTCGTTAAATCGACTTAGTATAAGTCGTTAAATCGACTTGGTATAGTAACCAGTTACTTATTCCTTATTCAAAACCAAATAAGTAACACGACTTTTTGAGCGATCGGATTGGTGTTTTACTCATTTATCTCGCTAAATTACAAGTATATGAACGTCTTTTGTCGAGTTTTAATGTTTTCTAGATGTATTTTGGTATTTTTAAGTGTTTTTTTACCGCATATAGTACCAGTTACTTATTCAGACGCGAATAAGGAATAAATAACAGTTACTTATTCATTGTTCAAAACCGAATAAGTAACAAGACTTGTACTACTCTTTCTGCGATCCGATTGGTGTTTTACTCTTTTATCTAATAAAATTGCAAGTATATGAACGTCTTTTGTCGTTTTGAAAGGTATTCTAGATGTGTTTTCGTATTTTAAAGTGGTTTTCACCGAATAGATATCAGTTACTTATTCAGACGCGAATAAGGAATAAGTAACAGTTACTTATTCCTTATTCAAAGCCAAATAAGTAACAAAACTTGTACTATTATTTGAGCGATCAGATTGGTGTTTTACTCTTTTATCTCCTACAATTACAAGTATATGAACGTCTTTTGTCGAGTTTTAGGGTATTCTAGATGTGATTTCGTTTTTTAAAGTATTTTTCACCGTTTTAGTACCAGTCACTTATTCAAACGGGAATTCAAATCTGAACACGTGAATATACTTTTAAAGCTCTTTGTACTCTTTTTTACGCAGAGAACTAGGAGTATATCAGCATATTTTGTGGAGCGTGAGCATATATTTGCTTCTTTTATTTTTGATTTGTCTTAGTGTCTTAGCTAACATATTGCATAAAAATCATAGAGAACATAGGTTTTTTTTTTCAATTTGAAAACAGCATAAATTTCTAAAATAGTTATCTCGTTCCGCTTCATTTGAATACCTATGTTATGGGTCTACGGCCATTAGAAATAGTTTACTCTTACACTGCGGGAATCGACTTTAGACGTCAGAATCTGACGTCTCATTCTGACGTCTAAAGTCCATTCCCGCGCTGTGAGAGTTAATATCATAGATTATGGGGCAACGACACTTGACATAATAATACCATTATTAACGGTCTGGCGATTGCATGGTGACGTCGCGTCGCCACATTCCACACTGTTACATGTAGTCCTTGGGCCAGGGGGCGAATTTTTACGATTTATTACCAATTGGGGGGACTAAACTTTGTTGTGGTTTTCAGTTAGATACATATATGAGGGGTCTAAAAAGTATGATAGCCCTCATACATTTTCAAACCCCTCATATACATATCTAACTGAAAATGACAGTAAAGTTTAGTCACCCCAATTGGTACTAAATTTCGGTCCGGCCCAAGGACTAATGTATGTATGTATCAATTCTGACATTTAACTCAAATTGGATGTGAATCATACAGAAGTATGTAAGCGTATTGTAATATACGATTATATTTTATCATTACATATGGTCGTTCACCCTCTCATTCAATCCATGGAAACGAGCCTCATCAAATTATCAACTATTGTTGTACAGAGATAATACACCAAACCAGCTGATGCTTTTTCACTATTTTTTCTACGAAGCTGGAAATATAAGTCCATTTTATAATGAAATAAAACATACCCAGATACAATGATTGCAACACAATGTGAAAATAATAATACGTGAATTTCCAGCAAAAATAAATACTCGACAGAGGTTTGGTTTAGTGGTTTTATGTCTGTGTTATTTCGGTAAATATCAAGGATCAATAAACAAACTATATCGTATTTGTAATACAAAATGTAAAAGTAGACCTTTACTGGTGCTAAAATGATATTATGCTGATTTTAAATATGGATGTGACTTCCTATGAATGATAATTACCAACAGCAAATATTGTGGCCAAACAAATGATGGTCCGGGAAGGTAATTGTACAGACTGTACATGTACAGCATGTACATGTACTAACAACAGCCGCGATATTTTACTCAATTTACAGACGACTGGTCTTCAAAAAATTTTCAGCATTTAGTTAATATCGACGAAATAAGGTCGATTCAGATACTGAGTTTTGAATTAGTTTTAGGATCATATCAGCAAAAATATTTTAAAAATGTGTCTGTAAGGCACTTTTGTGCCCATGTAAAGGCTAAACTGGGGCTCCTGATATAATGGTAAGGCGGTTTATTTAATGATGATATGAATCAGACGGCCACAGTGCCCACCAGACACTCCAAGCACACATTGTCGTGTCCTAAGTTAGTTTAGGGACGCACCATTTGATATTTGGGGGGGGGGGGGCTAGAGTTTTTGTTGCTTGCAAACTTTTTTTTTACCTCCGAGAGAAAACAAGCTTTTTTTTGGCGATCAACGTTCGACAATTTTTTTTTATGTTTCGTCGAAGAATTTTTTTGTCGTATGCTTTCCATATTATGTACGTTACCATTTGGTGTTTTTTCGGGTCGACATATTTTTCATTAATTTCGACAACAAACTTTTTTTTTCTCCCCACATTTTCAACAAACTTTTTTTTTCTGACTTTTGTGGCGACAAACTATTTTTCTCAATTATTTTCTAGCCCCCCCCCCCCAAATATTAAATGATGCGTCCCTTAGAGCTAAACATGACAAAACTCACCAAAGGTTCCCAACATAAAGACTACCAGATTGAGCGTCAGCATCGCGTTGTGGTGGTTGTTATCATCAGTATGTATCTCTATGACAGTCAGACACGATGTCTTCGTGACTTATGATTACCAGAGTGCGCTGCCCGGGTACCAGAGCTCACTGGAAGGCGGTACTCCCTCATTTATCTCAACCAGTCACTGTGGTAGTAAAATGAGGCAACTTGGTGAACAACAGGCCCAACGCTCACCTAACACTGGGCCAACGTCTCCGACGTTGGCCCAGTGTTAGGTGAGCTTTGGGGCATTTTTGTGACAAACGTCACCAGCCGTGACCTAAGTCCCTTGACCTTCCTATATAATTGTGTTGGTTGTCGTCACCGGCGGTAGTGTGTAGCCAAAAAAAATGATTTAGTGCCGCGTGTAGTGCGATGTTTGCTCCCGCTAATTTATCTAACATTAACCCTTACACCACTATAGGCACAACCGCAGTTATTAACCCTTTAAGCCCCCACGATGCAATAAATCATCATTTTACATCCCTGAAAACAGACTTGATTTCCCTACAACCAAGGGTGTTTGAATGAAAATTTCCATGAAACTGGTTTGCCAATACATGGTAATTTTCTTTAATTTTTCACTCATTTCAAATCATCTTCATCCACTACAAGTCGAGAATTGCGACAGCAATTCGCGGCTTGTAGTGGATGAAGATGACAATGGTAAATTCAGGCTTGAAAGGGTTATGTGTTTTATCAGCCGCTCAAATCACTGTGGGAGTGAAGTGAGTATAAACATGACATCGAAGATTTGTAAATCTTTGGTATCAAGTAAAACAAATAATTAATTAATTTACAAATTAAATTATTAATATTAATATTAATTTTCACCATCTTGAAGTTGTGGATCGAGGTACCGAGACACATCATTTAGTGGATGAAAATTTAATTTATTTAATTTCGCCCTTTAAAGGTTTACTATATCACACTTAGGGTTTGCGATAACTAGTGTTCGACCTCCCGGCTTCGAATGAAATCTTAATATGTTTTTGTTTAATTATTTTGATATCTGAACAATCAGTTAGTGCACGTGGCTGTCTACCCAGTGCATTTCTTACTGACAGGCTTCAATACTGATTGAATACCAGCTCTACAGAGTTGAAGATGTTAGACAAACAAGACAATTAGTACGGCAGTCCATCATTGTTCTTCAAAGTTGAGAGGGGAGATTTGAACCCACACGACAGGTAGCGGCTAAGTGCTACCTCTCTCACATCAAGTACAACCAGTAGCGCACACAAGTATATATATCAGTATCGTGAAATGCCCTACCACCAATACACCATATCCACACAGTAGCAGTCTACATACACACGTCACACACGGTTTTGTATGAGAAAAAGTTAGTTTCCATATAATTTGTTTTCATATATTCAAGTTTATTTTTAAAAATTCCAATGCAAAACCCAATATCAGAGAATATTAGTTGATTAGTAGTTCATGAATTCTATTTAATAATCTACATGTATACATACATTTTAAAACTTTAAAATCATGCATAGGTCTGGTGCTGTTTCCATAAATAAACAGATAATTTCGATGTACCCAAGGTACATAAATTTATAGTTTTATCGTTTCCATCGACACATGATATTTAAATTTCAGAATATTAATCAAAAATAGAAGTGCCCCAAAATAGGTTTTGTTTCAAAACTATTTCTTACAGTTGCAAAATGTTAATGATTAGGCCTCTTGCTTTTGAACAGCATCTAAAGCGAGCAGCATTGGCAACAGCACTTGACAAGTCAGCTTACATCGCCAAGCTTACCTGCAAGCCTGAGGATTATGAACGGGTTGCATAAAATAATATACTGATCCCAGGTAAATCTACAAACCCACCAAGGCCACCACATATGACACACACAATTTCACGTGGCTGCAAGAAGGAATGCAACAAAAACTGCTCGAGTAAGAGATGAAAAATCCCCTGCTATGTAGAATGTGACAGTCAGAGATATCTAGATGTAAGCAAAGGTAGCCGTGTACAACACATAACGAAAATAATCATGGTAATTGAATAACAATTGTCTTTCATACACTATAAAACTTTTTATTTTTATTTTTTGTCAACCACACCCTAATTCAATGATCCTCTAACATGTCTAATATATAGCTATTTGCAAACAGTGGTTATTTTGATAGTATTATATTCAGTGTTATTCAATTTTGTTGTGTGCAACTTCAGGCTGACTACTACTTGTCTTAGAATAATGCTTAATGTCGCTCGAAAATAATGATCATTTAAGTGATATTGTAGTAGGCCCTACGATAAAAACAGTGCAGTCCATTGATATCCATTGATGACCGATGTAGTAGTAGTAGTAAATCATTGCTTTACGTCACTTTTCGGCACAAAAGATCTTTTAAGTGACATTGTAATACGATAAAAACGTTGTAGTCAATTGATGAAATGATGTACAGATGATGTTGTGAGGGTGGGGGTGATAGGGCATGGTGGGTTATTGAGAGCGTTTTCCTTCGCTCGCCCGATAAGGGGTTCTGGGCATGTCTAGGGGAGGCCTTTAGCACAGCTCCGCTATTCTCCGGTCGAATAGTCCTCAGAGTCACAATAGTTGAGGGTAACTTCATTCATCCCACGTGAGAGACCTAATGCTAACACTATTGCCAGAAGTTTAGGCTCTAGCATGGCCCACATCAGTGCCTGCACTGATGCGGGAGATGCATTGGCACCACTATTGAGTGGGGGAAACAGGCTACCCCGCTGGCAATCCACCACAATATTATAGCCAGTCACATGTAGGCTGCAACGTCCCTTGGATAAGCGTTATAGACTAGTTATTCTGTATCATGGGGTGCAACATGCAACAGACAAACAGATCCCTAATGATCCTCCCCAGGTGGGTGCGAAAAGTACTACTACTAGCAACCATTATCATTGATATGACATCGAATGCTCATGATGTTTTTTTTATCAAAAGTGATTATCTAAAAATTATCTAAAATATTGACCGAGATATCGACAAATTCAAGTTTTTCGATAATGACCGCCATTATTGGCTTCCTGCCTCTTTCCAGTAGTCGATTTGCAAGGTTGTGCACCTAGATTGTGAACCTAAATATATGTAGATATCATTCCAGGTGCCCAAACTTTTACAACACGCCAGGGCGGGGGCACTAGGGTAGTGGTTAGCACCGCTGCCTTTCACGCTAGAGTTCGGGGTTCGGTTCTCGATCTCGGCGGTTTGAAAGAAGCAAAAATGTTTCTTCCCTATTCACTTGTATCGTGGGGAGCCTCCGTGTACTACTACTAGCGTGCTCGGCCTCAGGCCTCCAGGGTTTAAATTTCGAATCCTGTGTCTGGAGGGCAGTGTCATTTCACTCATCTCACCATCCTCAGGAGGTTCTCCTGGCCCAATTTAGCCTGTATGTGCACAAAACTGGCATAAAGCCCGATTCATTTCATTTCATTTACAACACGCCGTGTCAGTTTTCCAGAAAAAATGATGTTTACCCCCTGGGTAGTAGTTCTACATACTCCACAAAATAACAGTGCCGTAGTATCATGTTAGCATGTGAATTCAGAACAGTATGCGGATGATAACCTCGTTCTGGGAGGAAGTTACTTAAATATAACTATGATATAACACAATTTTGCCAAAATATCAATCTATGGAGATCAAAAAGACATCAAAAAACTCAGTATAATGATGTCTGACATTGTATTCATTAATAAAAAAAAATCTAGACATTAAGATCACTCAAATATGATATGTAGAAGCTATGGAAGATCCAAACCACCGTGAAGACAAAATGGCGAGCCGTCTGGTTCCCTTTGACCAGCAGTTTTTTCATCCCATGGGTTGGTCAAGCGCGTGGGACGAGCCCGGTAGATTAACCAGTGAATGGCCAGCGCGCATGGGCGATCAACACTTTGGCATGGGACTTTTAGAAGAAGATTTGTTCCGTCCGATCCCATACAGGGGATGGTATGTTAGATCCCGACGTCATCCAACTCCGGAATCCCGCCAAGAATCATCCATCGCAACCAGACTATCTGAAGTAAGTTGAAATAAAAATAATTATGTCCCTATATATTTACACCACCTCGATTGTGGATGTAAATTGCTTGATTTTTTCCCTTGTATACATGTTTTAGTTAATTTTACATTAGCTAATTCAAATAGTAATTCAACAGATGCAAGAATGTACCAACATACATATATATAATTTATATAGTATTATAATGCTCGTGTATTTATGACGTCTATTATCTCACTATGTTTTTATTTGTATGTGTGTAGGCAGAAGTAGAAAGTAAAATGTCCTAGAACTTGAAACGCTGACATGCATTGCGTCTTAAAAACACAATGCCGTGAGTGCAAATTAAAATTGATATTTTGATTTTAGGTTCGGCTGGCGGCCATTTTAAATTAAGGCAGCCATTTTGTAGTAACAAATATAGTCTTGTGTATGAAATGTAACTCTCTGAAATTAAATATATATTATCTGGCATTCAAATCATCATTTTATCCCCAAAAAGTCAATTTACGCACTTTTTGCTAAAACGTAAAGGTGGGATATTGTATTTCAATGGTCACGTGACCTATGACCTTCCAATGACCCCAAAAATAATATTGTCGTCAAAACGCTATTATGTGATCTCAAAGCCCGAACTTAGGGCCAAATAACACATTTCTAGGATTGCCGGGACTGTATTCATAGCCGATTACATTTTTGAGCGGCCATTTTGGAAATATGCAAATTACATAATTAAATATGCAAAATCTCGAATAGTATCTGACAGATTTGAAATCTACGGGAAAAAATACAATAGAAACCGTTGAAAAAAGTTTGACAGACATGTTTACTAGATTGGTTAGGATATATCCCTGTCAATAGTATTCAACCCTTGCAGTGCGCCGGGGATCGACTTTATACGTCAGAATCTGACGTCTGTAGACGCCAGATTTCGACGTCTAAAGTCGATCCCCACACTGTAAGAGTATAAATATTTATAATGGCAGTGAGACCCATAACACAGGTATTCAAATGAATCGGAAAGAGCTAACTAAGACATTTATGATGATTTCAAATTGAAAAAACTCTTTGGTCTCCATGGTCTATACAAAAATATTTCAGCGCTTTGAGGGTTGAACCAACATTGGTTTAACAGTGTGTGTTTACCAGTGTTTACTGGTACGCGTTCTTTTTGGCTGCTGTCTGGAACAAATCCAAACCAGAATGTCAAACTACAGAGATATGGGTACACTTTCCGGTACACAAGCACTGTAGTAAATAGCGATGGCTTAACGCTGGCATGATTACTTGGCATTTACGCCAACCATTCCACTATCTGGAAAAATTAATATACTGTGGCTTTGCTTACTTTTATTTGCTGACCGTGGCCCAATTTCAGGAGGAGATCCAAACCACCGTGAAGACAAAATGGCGGGCCGTCTGGTTCCCTTTGACCAGCAGTTTTTTCATCCCATGGGTTGGTCAAGCGCGTGGGACGAGCCCGGTAGATTAACCAGTGAATGGCCAGCGCGCATGGGCGATCAACACTTTGGCATGGGACTTTTAGAAGAAGATTTGTTCCGTCCGATCCCATACAGGGGATGGTATGTTAGATCCCGACGTCATCCAACTCCGGAATCCCGCCAAGAATCATCCATTGCAACCAGACTATCTGAAGTAAGTTGAAATAAAAATAATTATGTCCCTATATATTTACACCACCTCGATTGTGGATGTAAATTGCCTGAATTTTTCCCTTGTATACATGTTTTAGTTAATTTAATATTAGCTAATTCAAATAGTAATTCAACAGATGCAAGAATGTACCAACATACATATATATAATTTATATAGTATAATAATGCTCGTGTATTTATGACGTCTATTATCTCACTATGTTTTTATTTGTAGTGTATGCAGAAGTTGAAAGTAAAATGTCCTAAAACTTGAAACGCTGACACGCATTGCGTCTTAAAAACACAATGCCGTGAGTGCAAATTAAAATTGTATAGCTCTGACACGTCTGAGGGTTCGGTAGGCAAACGGGTGCGATGAAGTGGTTATATATCAATAACATTAGTAGCCCAGGCTGTTAGGGGTTTCTCTGTGCACTTTTGGAAGAAATTACCATTTTTTGACCAGATGATCAGTAACATGTACTCTTTTGATCCTGATATAGCGCAGTGAATTGTGACATGATTAACACCTAATTAACATGTAATTAGTCTTCATAATTAGCAAAAATCGGGAACAAATCCAGAGAAAATAATATCTCAAGAATCTGTGGGTCGATATCAATGATTTCAAGCTCGGATATCTGTTTGATGGATAATTTACACAAACAAGTATTTTTGAGATCATTCATTGTTAAGGTCACGTGATGTGTCGATGTCAAAGTCAAAATCGTAGAAAATTGGACAATTTCGGACATTAAATAGCGCATTTAAAATGCTTCAAATTATTCAAAATTATTTGATCTATTATATTAAAAACAACATCATCTATAACCTTTCATTTGAAGGTTTATTGGAGTATTTATCTGATAACCGGGGGCGTAATTGATTGGACACGTGGTCCAATCAGAAGTCTTTTTCGCACATATCTCGTAAATGGATCAACGTTATGGTTTTAATTATTTTCTTTTAATATACTGTGCATTTTAATGTTGTACAAAATGTTATGCACTCATATATCTCATAAAGGTGAAGGTCAAGCAATAATTTCAAGGTCTAAGGCAGAGTGATATTCGAAATATACTGTAGATCTGGTAATTTTCGCGTGTTTGAATTTCTAATTTTGGGACTTTTCACGGAGTTTAGAATTTGCGAATTTTCATTTTTCTTTAGTAGCGCTAGCATAATAATAATTCGTCCTTCTCGCGAATTTCGCGAAAATTAAAACCACGCGAATATTACCAGATCTACAGTAATTGGAACCTGGGCGTCTCTGACATGGAATTAATAAATTTAATATGTTTAATGCCAATTTTAATTATATGATAGGGCTCGTTTCAACGTGAAAGTATTTTTATCTAAGCAATAAAAAAATAGATTCGATTGCAAAATAGCCCACGTAGTGAACTTGTCAATCTAACGATACAATCGATGATGCAAAATATTGCTCGGTTATTCAAGCAAGTAACATTATGCTACTCGGACCTTTAACATTTGTCTATATTGAACAGATAATATTGTTATCCCAAAATGTCACTAATAATAAGACGCTTTGATGAAGAATGTGTCCTCGCTGTGCATAGATCTTAACTGACATTGCAGGGTGAGGAGAATGGGTCTGTATTGCTGACGATTGTGAAAAAAAGTATTCAAACATTTAACATGTTAAAGCGCTCTGATGTAAATCTAATATATGATATTAAAGATGTACATTGCATTTCAGTTTCATGAAAGCACTGCCGATAAGCTTTTCAGGTATGAAAATACATACAAACCTTTCCAAGACTGACATGAGATGAACAGAAATACATCTTGATTATCAGTTTGGTTGATGGTGCATGTGATCATCTCAAGACATTCCTCAACGAGTCGATTTTATGTTGATTTATTGGGCTGGAATGGTTCACGCAACACCAACATACAATATATACATGTGTATAATCTCAATGAATATGTACCAACTACTATCATTCTTGGTAAGTTGAGCGAGAACCATCTTCTATAAAGTGTGATGGTGTTGTTAGAGATACTGAGTGAAGTGCCAAGGCTGCAACACTTTGTAACCATGGATTGGTGTGCGGACCAAGCTAACGCCCAAAAAAAGGACAATATTTATAGAAATTGGGATACATTTCAGAGTAATCAAACCATCATTTTTTTTTAAATATTAGCTTCCCCAGCTCTACGTATTATCTCTATTTATGAAAAATAAACAGTGGTCAACTCTGACAAGCCGCATGTAACGCTTGGAGTGGACACGACTTTCCGCTACATTGCTTGACATGACACAAATGTATGTCAGGATATGTTATCTCCCATGACGCGTGCTCTCTCCACATCCCATGTTATTATGGGATATGACAAGGTACATTGTTAGCATCATAGAAATGGTCAGCTCATTTCACCCCCACCACATCCCTCTGCAGTCCCGTATGTAGCGCTTGGCTCAGTGTCCATTGATGACACCAAAATCATCAAAGAATTTGGTGTGTCTCTTTATTCAAAACCGTGGCATCTTTCAAAAATGCAAAACAATCTTTTCCAGAGTGTCTTTGTTTATTTCGCCATCACCGTGTGCAGCACCAATAGAACAAGAGAACTACCCAGAAGGATACGTATTTGATCGGTCCTTGGTCCAAGCCATCTCGTATGGGTGTATGTAAAGTGAATCAGGCTGAACACCTATCCTCAAACAGTCTATGGTTTGTGGCTGTAGTATGTTATTCAGTTTGTGTAACCTTGACACTGGCATGACAAATACTGCAAATCTTTCTGCACTCACCAGTGGAGATTCTCTCTTGCTGACCTGACATCTCTATGGTTCGTTGTACATGTTGTGTATCCCAGAGACTTAAATATCGATAGGCCTATGTGAGAGGAGCTCTTACACATAATCAAAGTGTTGTTTGAGGTATGTGTTCCGATCGTCGAAGTCAGAGGTTCCAGCAGGTTGATGCTTTCTAATACAGGTTTTATATGCATCATTGATTGTGTTTGACAAATGATATATAGGCTCAAAATATGTGATATTTGCCATGGACATAAGCCCTACAAGTATCGAACATATCAATTGCTTCTAAGACTAAATTTCACTTTTACATTGACACTGACCCAGTCATATATAATTAAAATTGACTGATTGATTATTTTCGTGCGTCAGAAGGAAGCACAACGAAAAGAAGATCATCTGGTCTCAAATCTATTAAAATTTTTACTTTAATTTTCACCTTGAAGTGTGCTTAACCTTGACTTTTATGCTATGTGAAATAGTGCATAAGATGGTAATTTCTTCCAAAAGTGCACACACTCGCTCTATTTCGACTCTAACAGCCTGGACTATAGTATCAACATCTCAGTATTAACAAAGGCTCCATTCCCATTAGTAATTTTTAAAACTGTCCAAATGATTTAAACAATAGCGATCACAAAAGTAAGAAACATGTCGGTACGACATGCTTTACAATATGCAGCTATGGTACACTGTATCGTTTCGGATTTTATCTTTTAGCGAATATTATTTTTAGCGAAATATATTAAAATACACTGTTCAATCCACCTTGTATCCGTTAGACCTGTCTTTACTTGGCTGGCTAAACACCGTAGCCTAATAAATCCTACATACTTCTCTCCGCTGCAGCCTGGCAACGACACACAGGGCCTGCATAATTACTGCTCGTTTGTCAGACAATATAGGCCTATATAGGTAGGCCATGGACATACACACTGCACCAAGAGTCATTCAACCCGAATAAATGTTGGAGTATCATGTAAATAAATGCATATAATATGCCTATGCCTATTGTGAACCTATCACCCAACTAGTATGCTCCATATCAGATCAGAGTAACTGTACTGTTATTTCATTTTGTTGCGGTTTTCACATGTATCAGGTGAACTATAGGGGTTCTACCCACAAAACAAATACGTCAATCTACGACGTCAAATGTGCAGTATATATTTTTTGTGGAATTGATTTTTTTTAACGACGTTGCTTAAACGTCTCTAATGGACCAGTCACATTGAACCTGTTTGAAGAACGTTCCTGTCCGCTCTGAAAATTTCATGAAACTGGATGAGGACGTGTGGAAACGTGCGATATTGACTTTTACTACGACACAACATAGTTTGAAGTAATTGCATTACGATTATAGACAGTTTGTACAACGCTTGATTGAGGTAGCCTACGTCATGAGCCAACATGCCAAAAATAAGTAAATCCAAGAAGCAGAAGGGGTAATGTAGAGGAGCCAAGAAAGGCAGTCTTTAGCCAGTCCCTCGTTGTTCTCTGATATCTTTATATTGTTGCTCTGCTATAGGGAAGTAATATTCATCATATTTAGTGTTGACAACACTTGCATTTGCTCCATACATATTTATAAGCCAGAAATTGGATTTCCAAATGAGGAGAGCATCATTATTATGATCCATATAGTATTTTCAGAAACGTTACTGATCCGACTGAAAACGGGTGAATGTAGTTGAAATGTATTAAAAACGAGTAGATATGGCTCCAAACGGATTGGAAGTACTGACAATGTAGCAGAGACGATTAGATCTGAATAAGAACTGAGTTAGAACTTTTTAGAACTGAGTAGGAACGTATAACAAACTTTTATAAACTGGTTAACACTGCTAAGAACGCAGTGAAGACGTACTGAAAAGCAGTAAGGTGTGGTGCGACGACGGGTAGGACGGGGTAAAACGTAACAGCATCGTAACGTACAGAAATGTTAATCTTTGGTGATTTTCACATAAATGCAAATAAACTAAATAAACGGGTATGACCCATCTGGCCCCATCTCCGGGGCAAGATGGGCCATGGCTGGAGCAAGTTGGGCATAGACCAATTGTAAAATTTACTTGATTAATATAAAAAAAAATCCAATCACTAAATATAGCAAACTAAGTGATTTTATATCACACTCTCAACTTGACTTAACTGTCTGACCATGAAATAATCAGCGTCTCGTTTCGTTTCACTGGTCTCACAAAAATGGCGGCCATCTTGTGATTTTGTATGTGTGCAATTACCTTCCTGGTTGCAAAATTAGAATATTTTAGTTACATTTAACTTTTTTTTCAAAAAAATGGCGGCCATTTTAATTTTAAATATATTTTTCTAAATTAGTTATCTCGATAACTTTTAGTCTGGATCAGCTGTGATTTTATATTTAGGCACTTACCACCTGGTTTGCCACAAAATCAAAAGGTTTTTGTCGCCTGTCAATAATTTTGTAAAAAAAATGACCGAGATTTAAACAACTAAACAGTTTTGTTTTTTATTCTTTAACTTTTTTTTAATTGGGGGCAAGTTGGGCCACAGGAAGTCTAAGCGTAATATATACTAGGGGCAAGTTGGGCCATGTTAGACTTGCCCCATAAAAATGGCTCAATTTGCCTCATCTGGCGCCATTTGCAAAAATCAATTTATCCTGCAATTTAGAATTATGAGCTCATTATAACCTATTAGTAAAAACATAGAATTATATCTTGAAGTATTGAAAAATGATGAGGATGAAATGGACATCAAAAATATTTGCAAAACTACATTAAAAATGCGTTTATCCGTAGTTCATTTTCTATCTTTGAAAAAGTTTCTTTCCGAATATGGTTAGTAAATAAGGTGATTTATATTCACTAGATGGCACTGAACATCCCGGTGGGTAATCAGATTTGGCTATAAGGAATGACACAACTCGCCTCGCGGCCCAACTTCTCTCACTCTCCCCTAGTCCTATTTTTTCAAGGCTCGCACGACGTTCAGCTCCATTCGTTCCACATTCGCAGTACGACAATTCCGTTTACAGTATGGCAATCTCGTTCGAAGTACGACCTTACCCAGTTGTCCAGTTGCCGTACATAGAACCAAGAAATTGTGAGAAGTGTAAAGGTTTTTGATTGATTCATGCTCCCAATGGATCAATGAACATAATTATTCAGCTTTGTTGCCCAGACGGCAACTTTGGCCAACATTTATTTGACCGCTTATATGGGGGTACCCCCGAGCCTGCCTAAAATTATGGGGTATATAGGGTTACGCAAACGTCTGCCGTTGATGTTCTGATAAACCAATCTGCACTAGCGATATACCATGGTATTATATAATTAAGTTATCGTTCTAATGATATATCACACATTGTAGTAGAATAAGTAGTCGTCTCTCCACATAGGCTCAAGCATGATTTTTTATTATAAAATAATCAAGATAAACAACTAGACAAACTATTCAATTGATGAAAAAAAGGAAACGAGTTATTAAAATGTAATCATTGGACATATCCAAATTTGGCCTATATTTTCTGAACCCAGATGTGTTTATGCTTAAAAATGAGTGTTATTTATAATTATAAATGCCATATATGTTTTTTTATGAAATAATATTGAAGACTTCCATGAAATTTAGAATGGGCTAAAATCTGAAACATATTTTTTTTCGGAAATTTTGTGTATAATTTTTTACAACTAGTTTTAACATAATTTGTGTGTGATGAATTCGAATCTGTCGGATAACATTCTATATTTGGTGACCTTCACCTACAAATTAGCAAAACACAAAACCCCCGTATTTTCTATGCTTTATATCACATGAAAGCACAATTTATGGTTTCTGCAAGATTTTTATTATATAATTTTGTTTCTAGTGTCTTGGAAAGAAGTAACCTTTATTTAAATACAGGATGTCCCTCGCTGTTTATATAATTACTATTACTATATTTATACCGCTTTTTAATTGTAGTAACCTGGACCAGAACTAAACGTTACTCACGAGTAAATTTAAATGAAAAAATCCAAAATGGCCGCGACATGCACCTTCATATGAGCAAAAAACATAATGGCTATCAAAATGTAAATTGAATATCTTTTTTTTAATTGTGGCTCGAGATTGCTGAACTGATTATTTTTGTATGACTTTGTGCCCGAAACACACATTTCCGATGTTTATTTTTCATCGGCTGACCTATATTTTATCGTACAATCCAAGAAGAGCGTCATTTTACATATTTACAATTAAAGGTGCCCACATTGCAAAAATATTGTATTTGTGTTACTCAGTTTAAATTTGATTTTTTTAGTTTTAAACATGTGATGTTTAAACTCAATTTTTTATATGATATATTTCTATTTTTCGCTGATTATGCATAAAAATTGTGTAAATATAGGCGTTTCTGTGATAAACGTCACAGATTTCGTCACATTATATTTACACAAACATTCATTTATAGTAACATTTAAAGTACCAGCTCACATGTACACATCATTTTCAATAATAATTTGATACACTGAGAATATTTCTTCCCATTATAACCCGATAAAAAACATTCTAACAATGTAAGGTTGATTTTAGCTTCTCATATATGGGACAGTATAAAAGTTATTAGGCCTATATTCTGTATAACAAGAGGCAAAGCTTTATATTACAATTTAAACTATTTAGAATCTGGAGTGTTTAAAACATCACAGTGATCAGGGTGCCTGCATGTGTGAGCACTAACCACGCCGTATTCACCAATCACACAGACATTGGTAAATTGTATACTGGTCTCCACCCATTATATTCACTCCTGAGATTTATTGCGATTTTTATAAAAAGAAAACATTGTTCATTTCAATTCACTTGACACTTCAAGACATTTCTCAATATAACAATTCAATTCAATTCGGTAACTTCTATAGCGCCTAAATCCTCGGAGATGCGAGCTCAGAGGCGCAGAATCCAAATCGAAACCAGCTCAATGTCGAGAGTCAAGGTGTAAGTCGTCAACTGGGCGTCGAATCTCCGAGGAATTAGGGGGGGAAAGCCGAATCGAAAAGAAAAGTCTTCGGCATTTTTTTAAATTAACCGGCAGTGTATTCCAGGTGGAGGGAGCTGCAACTGCAAAAGCCCTTGTGCCCCATTTTGTTCGAAAACGTGGAACAGCTAACATATGTGTGTTGGATGATCGAAGCAGTCTTGAATTTAGAAGTGGTACTAAATAATTAAAGAGATATGTAGGTTGGTGAAAAAGGAAGGCTTTAAAAGTGATGGTACAGAGTTTAAAGCGTATGCGGTATTTTACTGGTAGCCAATGAAGAAAATTTAAGAGAGGCTTAGATCTGCTAAAACGAGAAGCTTTACAGACTACACGTGCCAGACAATTTTGTACCCTCTGCAATCTTTCAATGTCCCGGTCAGGAAGATTGTACAAAAGGGAATTGCAATAGTCAAGATGACTATTGACTAGAGCACATGCAACAGATTTTGCAGCTTCAGGGCTAAGGTACTTCCTAATACGCCGAAAGTCACGGATGTGATAGAAGCATATTATGCAAGTCTGAGAGATTTGTCGTTTGAAGTTAAAATCACAATAAAAAATGAATCCCAAATTTCTAACGAATGCTTTAGGAAGTGTGTCATGGTCAAGTAATAATAGGAATAGATCTTTGAACTTTTCTCTTTGTGTGTTAGAACCGATGATGATAAGTTCGGTTTTACTTGGATTTAGCTTTAGCTTTGAATTTGTCATCCAAGTGAAAACATCAGTAACACAGGATTTCAAATCAGTTAGGGATTCTGAAGCTTCAGAACCGGATAGAGATATATAAATGTGTGTGTCATCGGCATAGAGATGGTGTTCTACATCATGCTCAGCGATGACGTGACTGAGGGGAGCAGTATATAGGGTAAAACGTATAGGTCCAAGGACAGAGCCCTGGGGTACACCGAAAGATATATAAACCGCTTCGGAAAAAATAATCGTGAATTTTCACCTGTTGACATCGGTTGCTCAAGTACGATGTAAACCAGTCAAGAGCTGCACCAGAAATTCCATACCACGATGACAAGCGGCTAATTAGCGTGAGGTGGTCAATTGTGTCAAAAGCAGCCGATAGGTCAAGGAGGGTGAGTGCTGTTACTCTGCCCTTCTCCATATTGAGTAAAACATCGTTTTCGACCTTTAAAAGAGCTGATTCAGTGGAGTGGAATTTCTTGTATGCTGATTGCAAATTATTGGACATCGAATTTGATTCCATGTGGGAAAGTAGGCGAGATGCGACAACTTTCTCCAATATCTTTGATATAAAACTGAAGTTTGAAACTGGACGGTAATTTTTTAGTACATTTTCATCTAGAGTTTTTTTTTAGCAAAGGTCTATTATATGCTTTTTTGAACTGGTCCGGAAAAACACCCTCTTGGAGAGATTTATTGATGATACTAGTGATCGGTTCAATTAGGACGTCGAGACAATCCTTCAGCAAATGGATCAAGATCACTTGAGGTACTTTTTGATTTCATGATTAATTTCTTGATCTATGCTTCTGTTGCCAAAGTCAAAGTATTCATTAAAAAAATTATGTCGTACGAGGCATGCACGTTTCGGAGCTCATTATCGTCTGGAAAGTTTGAGCGAATAATAGTAATTTTATCAACAAAAAAGTTTGAGAATTCTCAGGCAAAGAGGGAGCAGGAAATCTATGAAGGATGTTGTTTATAGATTTCCAGAGCTTCTTTGGATCTTCAGAATTTTCTAATATGATGTTAGCATAAAAATTTGCTTTTGCTTTCTCCATAATTCTATTGTACAGATTGCACTGAACTCTGTAACGTGATCTATCGTGTCTGTAACGGGTTCTGCGCCAAACTCTTTCCAAGCGACGTCGTCGAACTTTTGCTTTTAATATTTCTTGTGTCATCCAAGGGGTAGGGGGTCTTTCCGAAACAGTTTTAGTGAGTAGTGGAGCATGTTTGTTTAAAATAGTTTGCAGAATGGTATAATATTGTTTACAGAGTTCTGGAAGTTCTTTCTCAGGTTTAGTTTTTAAATCTGACTTCAAAATGTCATTTTTTAGATTATCAAGATCAATTTTGTTAATCTGCCTAAAATAAATTTTCTTTTTAACACACTTTGGTCTAGGAAATTCTAGTTCCGAAAGAACTAAAAAATGATCGGAAAGCCCATCACAGGCTAAGACGGATCTAACTGCTGGGCAGGACGTCCTAGTGATAAGTAAGTCAAGCCAGTGTCCATGTATGTGTGTCGGAAAATGTACATGTTGCTCGAGATCGAAAGATTCAAGAATATCGCAAAATTTAGTAGTAGTGGGAATTTGTTTTTTGCCAAGATGAAGATTGAAATCACCGAGTATATAAAACTCAGCTGCTAGAGGTATGAGTAATTCCAACAATTCCTGGAATTCCTGGTAAAAAGTGTCAGAATGCGAAGGTTCAGGGTGGTACATACAAAGTACTCAACCTTCAAATGAACTGCCAGAAACTTTCAAACATATGCATTCAAATGTTGAAAAAGATGGAATGGTGTAGTCTGTTACCTTGAATTCATTTGAGATAAGAAAACCTACCCCACCCCCTCTTCCATGAGTTCTAGGCTTATGTAAAAGAGAAAATCCTGGGGGAGTAAGGTCGGATAGGCATGAAAGAGTGTCAGACGGTTTTAACCATGTCTCTGTATAGCGAGAATGTCAATTTTTTTACTGCTTACCATATTTGCTAATGAGGCTGCTTTATTTTTCATTGATCTTGCATTTATTGTTCCTAATCTCACCCTGTCGGTACTGCAGGTGCTAGGCCCAGGGTTTAGGCTTACGTCACCAGCAAGCAGCAATGGCTAGCTTTAAAGATGGTTGAGATTTTGGGATGGGAAGTAATTTTCTATTGTAACCAATATTTAGAGTTGGTACACTGATCTGGAAAAAACTGGAGAAAATTATGTCAGATTGAGAAAGTGGGCTAAGTGGCGGTTCTGACTTCAACCTAACTAATATTAGTATCTGATACTTCTATGTTTGTCATTCTGTTGATATATTAGTGGCATGATATTCTCAAAAGCTCAGGTAAGCAAGAAATTATTATAGTATGATGAAATGCGTTCAAAACCACAGTATTTACAGTAGACTACAGCAGAAATTAAATGTTCTGTCCACAGCTTTGATAATGTATCGCATTGTTAAATAATGTCTTTCCATTTAGATCGATTAATTCATTTAATTCATTATTGACACATGTAAAAGTTACATATATTGGAGCAGTATAAGCTAATATTACTTATTTATATTAAACTTAGCGAATTGATCATGCAGCTCTGATTAGTATGATGCATGATCATTTTATTGGATGTCAGATTAAACGTATGGGCATGACCTGTGATGTTTTATGCTAAAGTTTGTTTACACTATGTAGAAATAAAGTACTCTATAATCTTTATCAAGCACCAAAGTCACGTTTTAGGAGCTGCTAACTATTGGTAATGATTGACACTTATAATCTAGCTTGCATGTTAAAAAATAATGTTAGCAATGTGGGGACCTTTAAAATAAAGACGGCATTCTAAATACTAAGCACATCAAAGCATATTAGAATATACTGTGCTTAAGCAGATTTTCAAATGCCTTGTAGCCTAATCTGTCATATTAGCTAGGCTATTTTTTTGGTTTTTCATTTAACAAGTGTTGTTTTTTATATTATATTTCAGAGCTGACTGGAGCCCTTCTCAGCATATCATCGTCTCCTGTGATGGTGTCACATGAGTGTTCCAGTACAATAGAGCGGTTTGTTATCCTCCTTTATGACCGCACTAGTATACATGTACTGGTGTGAATGAGACACGGGCCAAAATGTTCCCTAATAATTATAAGAAGAGAACAATTGATGCAATCCCACCCAGTCATGCAGTTCTTGAGCAGCATATACAACGCGCTGCATATCATGGTGGGCATATTTGGGGGCAGACTCATATTGCATCTCCATCAATCCCTTCACCCGAAACCTGGGGGTGGCTCAAGTCTGACGCCGGCTTATATCAACCAAACTGGACAAACCTACCAGAAGCATCCAAAGCATGCTATGAGCCTAATATGCTATGGTTGCAAGAAGGGTTGCCATGGCAAATGTAGGTGCAAAAAACTGCTCTGAAATGTACAGGTACCTGTCTTTGTGGGGGGGGGGGGGGTGTTCATAAGACTGATTTGACAATCTATCAGTTAACATTTTTAGAAAATATATCTGTCTTTACTTAGTTGTTATGTAAAAGGCAACATTTGTGTCCATGGAATGTGTGGTAGATTAAAGAATGATGATGGTGTAGATAAAAATGGTATTTTTGAAAATACAAAACATTTCGACAGAAAATGATGTGTAATACCACTTGTCGAAGTACAGTAGGCCTACATTTAGCAATAGCAAATCATTTTCGACGCTGTTTTCGCCATCTTTTAAAATACATTTTTACACGTATTTTTACAGAAAACGATGTATAATACTGCTTTTAAAATCACATGTTGTATGCCATGGATGAGAAACTCATTTCCGATACAAGTTTCTTGTTCTGAGGTATCGTTTGAGCGCCCAAGATGGCTGCCATCACCATCTTGTAAAATTACGTTTTCGTCTTGACAAATAAAAATATAATATATCTCACTCGAAAACCTTTTTTTCGATACTAATTTGTCATTTTGATGTCTTGTTCGTGCATAAATCAAATATGGCTTTCGCCACTATCCAGATTACTGCAAAACATTTGAAAAAATTCACCTGTAGCCCAGGTTTTAAATTGTCTAATTTTTCATCCCCAATTTTTTAAATATTTCGTTAGCATTTTCATCTGTGGCAATACTTCGTTGACTTATATTGGTAAATAATTATTTTCATCATGCTAGTTACGTATTTGTATTAATTTTATACTTAACATTTAATTAGTCAATATCCTTTCTTATTGAAACCTTATTATTATTCAAGATCATTGCGAAGTAGCATCATTGTGGTTAGCAGGTTAGTGATTGCTTAGCGATTACTCCAATACAAAATTACATATTTTGAAAACATATTAAATCAGTTTTAAAAAACTAATATATTTGAAAAGATTGTTTTGATTCAGATAGTGAACACACCTACAGACTGCCGCTTCAACCTGGATGTGACGCACTTCCGGCCTGATGAGGTGAAGGTCAGGGTTGTAGATGGGCGTGTTATGGTGGACGCCAGCCACGAAGAGCGACAAGATGAACATGGCTATATTAAAAGACAATTCACACGATCATACAAGCTACCCAAGGTAATATGTCTACACTCTACAAATAATGATACTTGACACGCACGGTTTTTTCCACTAGGTCGAATTGTTGCAATATATGCACTTTGTGATGATGTCTTATACGACACTTGGCCAAGGCTTGCCTCAAAGTAAAAATGGAAACATATATCCAATGATGTAGAAACTAAATCGTTGACAAAACAGCTACTCTTTAACACGTATGCACACATGAGTACATAAATGTGCCAAAATGACATACACAAAGAGAAACAACAGTCTTGATATAAAGTGATTCAATGATTAAAGGGATTAGACTATCGCTTAAAGGGACATGCCCATATATCTTTATATATAATATGATGTAAACATGTCCATAGACTAGAACCGTAATTTTTTTTTTAAATTTTTTGCTGCGCACATATCAGCTAGGGTAGATATAGAAACAAAATTCCCGTATTTGTTATTTTTGACATGGTTGTCAATAATCAGAAATCAGGAATTTCGTCTCTATATCTAGCCTAACCGGTGAAAGCGCAGCACAAAAAATAAAAAAACTTTTGCAGTTCTAGTCTATGGACATGTTTACATCATATGGTCATATTAATAAGCCAATATAAAAGCACCGATTTTTTGATGATTTTAGCCTGGGCATGTCCCTTTAATTTGTCTTGGCTGACATATCATGGTTGACAACAAACTTACTTTATGCATTAACAGTACTGTATATCAATTTTATTTTGTAATTTTTCAAATACTATTTGACTAAAATATTTGAACAGTAAACGTTACAACTTAATAAATGTTTATAAAAGGTCGGTAATGTTAGTTAGTAGTTCCTAGTTTCTTGTTCGATATTCGAATAAGTAACCAGTTACTAGTTCCTAGTTCGACATTCAAAAAGGTAACCAGTTACTAGTTTCTAGTTCAACATTCGAATAAGTAACCAGCTCATATTTTTAACCTATAGATTCAATCTGTAAATTACCATGTAACGTTATATTATGATAAAACAATCTAAACCAGTAACCAGCATCATTACAGCGTACGTAGCTGTGTAAAGCAGCATCCACTACACGCTGTAAGCTCACACATAGGCCTAATGTTAATCGGCTGTCACCCGCTATATGGGTAAAACCAAAAATTGGGGTAACTTTGTAGCATCAAAAATGGCAGTGAGGGGACCATCAAAGATGAGGAAAACCACTTGATGGGTTCGGTGCACTGATCCCAATAGAGCATAAAAAAGTCACTGGCTGCGCTAAAATTTTTTTTTTTGCTTTGAAAACGTCATTTTTTGAAAATTGCAACATTCGACTTACTACTCCGTTACCAAATCCAAACCATTTCAACATTGATGTTACTTTGTTTAGCTTTACATCACACTTTTAAACGTGATATCCTTATTGAAGCATAATACTGAACAATCGTGTCTCAAAACTGCTCAAATTTGACGGGATAAACAAAAATCCTTATTTCAACTCCGTTACCAAGCCAAAAAATACTCAACTCCGTTACCAAATGCTTGGCTCGACATAAATATAAACTGTATATTCTCTTATCATAACATCGATCATAAATGGGTGCTCTATTTATATAGGGATAACGAGCCATGTTTTAAAAGACTATATCATCAATCATTATGACTATAAAACCCATAAAATTTGGTAATTCACTACTCCGTTCCCTTTTCTTGGCAACGGAGTAGAGTGGAACGGAGTGGTAAAATTAAAAGTATTCTTGGGATGTTCTAGGCATGCAAGCATAAAACCAACTCGTTTTTAGACCCACAACGATAGGAACGGAGTAGTAAAAACAAAAGTATATTTTCTAACGTTTTGGTAATACCTGTTTCGAATAACTTGTCACTCAACAATATTAATTCTTTCAAGGTGAAAAACTCGTATAAGGCCCTTCAGTGTGACAAACTACACTTGATATAATTTTAGTTCATGATTATTCACTTGATGGGGCATGCTACAATGATGGTAACGGAGTAGAGTGTGAATGTGGGGACATGTATATTCATCAAAATTATATATATCGATATCAATTTTAGGTCGAATTTTGATCATTGATTAGTTTAAGAGAACAATGTCTAGCCATGAAATGTAATTATTAGAATTATATTGTGTATTTGTATCCTATAGTGAAGTTTCAAATAGGGAAATTTTCTCTGGGGACATGCCATTTTCCACGTTTCCATGACATAGAGCTCTCATAAAACCATATATATATATATATATATATATATTTTACAAATAATCTAAATATTAATAAGTAATAATGCTTAAACGTGAAGTTGAACCATTTATTTCTAATATTTTCATATTGAATTCAAAATGCGGACATTTTAAGTCCTGGGGACACTAATTTTATGTAAAATTACCCCATTTTTTTGTTTTACCCATATAGTCCCGTAGCCACCTCTGCTGCACGCCCAGGGCGATTCACAACTTCAAGTGAGTGAAAATTATTCAAATCTGACAAAATGGAGGTTAATTAAATGTTTTCAAATTTCGCTAAATGTTTTTACGTTTTATCTTTGACCAATTTAAAAGGAGCTACTTAATGTGTTAATAAAAAACCCCGAATATAACCGACACCGGCGGTTAAAGGGTTAATTGAAAGGGTAAGTAAGGGTAAGTACATCACTGAGACATATAACCCTCGGACACGAAGTATTTAAGATTGTTATCACACTGATAATTACCGCACATGATCAAAATTGTAAATGTTGAGCAGACTATTTTGTTAATCTTGACTAAACTTGTCATGCTATTTTTTATATTAACATGCAATAAAAGCGTTGTGCGATGAAGATTAACTTAAGCCTACATAGCTATATTTTATGACAATACATAATTATATCACATTTGTTTTACATTATTACTAAAAACTTTTTTGTATGAAATGCGCCATTCGAATGACCAGGTAATTAGGTCTACTTCATCTCATTTTAGTTATATTTCAAGATATTTGTACTGAAGAGGATTATAAATATCTTACTTTATTCACAATACGAATGACTACCTTTTATATAGGTTAGATTTGCCCTTTGTATGGACGTTTTTCTGAAATAGACTTATTTCCCCAAAATTTGCGACGCATATCGGTTCACACTAACCTAGTTGTGTCTGATCAGACATTAGTTTATGTCTGATGAGTCTAAATAGTGGTAACTAGTCTAGACAGACCTGGCACAAATTGCAACATATTTTTTTCCACAATGCATTTTTGAAAGGTCTCTAGATCAATACTGAAATGCACCGAAATATGCCAAATTTGTATAAATCCAATATGGACGCCAATTTTCCAAAAGGTCTAGGGATTTGTCGATACAACTGGTTCTAAGCAAGCTATTTTTGTGATTTCAAAGTTTGATGTCACTAGGTGGACGTTTACAAGATACAATGATTTAGTTAGGTAATAATTTTAATTTGCATTAATGCAATATGGACGCCCAAATCACCGAAAATGTCCTCAACAAACTGTCAAGATCAACATTTATTACCGTAGATGGTTTAATGTGTAACACATTCCATCCTGGCAGCCATCCTGGACAATCTTCAATATTGTATCTTCCTATGATTCATATGAATCCAAGCAGCTTAGCCTAAATGTGTCCTCCCATGCAAAGATATATAATTATATACCTATTTTTACCTTCGACCAAATAATTAGATATAGGTCTTTGCTTTCGACCAACCGCTCTGGTTTGTCGAGTTATATCATGAAGTCACGCCAGGTACCCTTTCTCTAACTGGTGTCCAATCTTCGTCTCTTATTAAGGAGTTCAGTGAATGTTCCTGGATATGGCTAATTATTTGCAGAGAGTCTGGAATTTGTGGCTCCAGTACACGGTTAGGGTGGATATACTCAGACAATTCCTTAATTGACTTTGAAATAGAGAACAGTTTATTCAAAAATGCATATACAAGACACGCCTGACACCTTACCTATTTTTTACAGAAATCTGTAAACAAAATCATGATAAAACTACACCAGAAGTATAAAACTAGGGGTACCATGTCATGCATCGAAGCAATCATTTTTGAGCTGGACCCATTGAGGAAATCCTTATGAAATCAGTAATTACACTGGAGGTTTAACAAGAGAAACATAGATATCATAGGTTCAACGACTTGTGTGGCTGATGTCACGTCATATATGACTTGAAAACAACAATAATAATAATACATATCCATTGAAAAAATACAAGTGACTGAGCAACACAGAGATACAACGGCAGCAAGAATAGAGAAATATACATGTAGCTTTTCTGGTCGAGAGAGGTCTATTCAGTGATAAACCGACTTTATCGAATTATCGCTGATGTCAAAGCTAGCAAAGCTAAAACAGTAAATACTATGGTGATCAAAATGTATTCTGTGACATTCCTTTAAAAAAAGCCATATATAATTTCACTGGCCACGAATAATGGCAACAAAATTAGTCATGATATCATAATTTGATAATTATAGATCCACAACTACTATTTCAGTAAAATTAATGATGTTTCTGAAAAAAATTGCATACGTCGCTGAAGACACATATATAATATTATATACTAGTATATAAAGACGACCGTCCAAATTATAAACAATTTAAAGTTAGGTAGCAATGGAGTATGTGACAATGCCAATTAGACGAAATTAATTTAATCAATCAAGAACACTAAACTTGCTGCGCACTACACAGACATAAAATATAATCTGATACCAAAAGCAAATACACCAAAACCATCACAGGCTCCGAGCCTCAAAACGCAAAAAGTCTATTCAGCGAACAATAGACACAGCCTCATACACACGTACTTATTATAATCACTTTGGTAGGGTTGGTGTATCCCATAGCTCAGCAGTTTCATACAAAAACGCATATGTAAATGGAGATTAAATCATGAAATAACAAGACATACTCTTCAGATCTGATGTTTAGCCTGTATGTCTAGTAACAATGTATATGAAATTAACTCATGAACTAATAAGACTTACTTTTCAGAGCTGATGTTTTGCCTGTATGTCAAGTAACACATATTGGCATGTTATGTTTTGATTTATTTCAGGATATCAACCCAGACCATGTGAGGTCACAATTGTCAGCTGATGGTGTACTCAGTATATATGCTCCCAGACCAGAGATGACCGAGGCTGCTCCTGGTAGGGACGTACCTATTGAGATGGTTCCCAATCAGAGAGAAAGTGGAGAACACTAAGTTTCAAACAGGTTTTGTACCCTCCTGATTGAAACAAAAAAAAACAGTCAGAAACAATTTTTAGGTATAATGTGCTTGTCATCGAGATTTAAGAAGACGTGTGTGAACATTTTGTGGCGAAATAAAATAGGTTCCTGTGGCATCTGTAGACTAATTATTAACATTTCCGCAACAAACAATTTCAAAATGACCGTTTAGCGGCAGGCATTTCGAAAACAATGCAACTTTGCTGGACAAATTAATTATTGTGTTCTGTTGGGTAGCAGGACGGAGCGACAGTAACAGAGTTGATATTACATGATTTTTGCTTTCATTTATCACAAAATGTCATTGTTTATTTACATCAAATACATTGTTGCATTAATATTATTACTAAACTAAATACAAGTAAAACAATCCTAGTATTATGATCGATTCTGTTACTCTGTTATCCGAGCACAAGTTAGTTGTTGTTGAATGTTAGACAGCATTGATTTATATAAAATCTAATGAAAATTTTGATTTTTCTCGTAAGCTGAATAAATTGACAATGCGTGCATGTTACCATTTTGTAAATTCGGACGCAATTATAACAAACAAAATTCGCCCCTTCTACATCACCTACCGTTAAAAAACATTGTTTTTTTTTACAATTTTAACGAATATTACACTTGAAACACCTCATCCTTACTTTTTTGTATGTCCACAGCTCTTAACTATTTGACTAAAACTGCAATAACAGATTTATTTTTCAGTATGTACATGCATATCTGGAAAAAAACTGAACGATTTAAGAATTTGTGCTAAAATATCTAATAATGAATTTATTTATTTTGTTATTATTTGATTATTTTAAAATATATGTATATTTTATTTTCAAAGTGTAAATAACGATTGATTTATTGTTTTATTTACTATAATAATGTATTATGTATACCGGAGATCCTTTGTATCACCACATGAGCTACTTCGAAATTCTAATAAATATATTTATGACAACTAATATTACTGTCGCGAGGCAAGGGTAAAATAATAACGTATATATAACTGATATAATGTGTTTAGTTCTCAATCATTGCTTCTCCGTAACTCAGTTGAGGGATACGTGTCACATAAACAAGTCAATTATTGCACAGACATGTAGTTAAGGTTGCATACTTCATCATTTTACAGGTTGATGGTACTAAATGATTTTTCTTCGTAGTTTTATCACACTCGCTTCAATGTCCACTCAGCTTCTGTTTTAGGATATGCATTTTTAGTCTGTAAAATAAGCTAGAATATATTATTGTTTTCTAAATCTATAAGAATTAAAGAAAGACATCAACCTGGATCTTTTAGCTTCTACTTTGTCACCTTGTCGCTGAGCTCCCCTGGTGAGTATCTTGTCAATATATGTCAAAACCGTGAGTGACACCGCCTTTTTTCACCAGAGGGTCCGACAAAATTGCATGTCATAAACCTAGAACTCATGGAAGAGGGGGTGGGGTAGGTTTTCTTATCTCAAATGAATTCAAGGTAATAGACTACACCATTCCATCTTTTTCAACATTTGAATGCATATGTTTGAAAGTTTCTGGCAGTTCATTTGAAGGTTTAGTACTTTGTATGTACCATCCTGAACCTTCGCATTCTGACACTTTTTACCAGGAATTCCAGGAATTGTTGGAATTACTCATACATTTAGCAACTGAGTTTTATATACTCGGTGATTTCAATCTTCATCTTGACAAAAAACAAAGTCCCACTACTACTAAATTTTGCGATATTCTTGAATCTTTTGATCTCGAGCAGCATGTACATTTTCCGACACACGTACATGGACACTGGCTTGACTTACTTATCACTAGGACGTCCTGCCCAGCAGTTAGATCCGTCTTAGCCTGTGATGGGCTTTCCGATCATTTTTTAGTTCTTTTGGAACTAGAATTTCCTAGACCAAAGTGTGTTAAAAAGAAAATTTCTTTTAAGCAGATTAACAAAATTGATCTTGATAATCTAAAAAATGACATTTTGAAGTCAGATTTAAAAACTAAACCTGAGAAAGAACTTTCAAAACTCTGTAAACAATATGATAACATTCTGCAAACTATTTTAAACAAACAAGCTCCACTACTCACTAAAACTGTTTCGGAAAGACCCCCTACCCCTTGGATGACACAAGCAAAAGTTCGACGACGTCGCTTGGAAAGAGTTTGGCGCTGAACCCGTTACAGACACGATAGATCACGTTACAGAGTTCAGTGCAATCTGTACAATAGAATTATGGAGAAAGCAAAAGCAAATTTTTATGCTAACATCATATTAGAAAATTCTGAAGATCCAAAGAAGCTCTGGAAATCTATAAACAACATCCTTCATAGATTTCCTGCTCCCTCTTTGCCTGAGAATTTATCACTCAAGACAATTTGTGAAAAATTCTCAAACTTTTTTGTTGATAAAATTACTATTATTCGCTCAAAATTTCCAGACGATAATGAACTCCGAAACGTGCATCCCTCGTACGACATATATGTTTTAATGAATACTTTGACTTTGGCAACAGAAGCAGAGATCGAGAAATTAATCATGAAATCAAAAAGTACCTCAAGTGATCTTGATCCATTTCCTACTAGCTTGCTGAAGGATTGTCTTGACGTCCTAATTGTACCGATCACTAGTATCATCAATAAATCTCTCCAAGAGGGTGTTTTTCCGGACCAGTTCAAAAAAGCATATATTAGACCTTTGTTAAAAAAAAAACTCTAGATAAAAATGAACTAAAAATTACCGTCCAGTTTCAAACCTCAGTTTTATATCAAAGATATTGGAGAAAGTTGTCGCATCTCGCCTACTTTCCCACATGGAATCAAATTCAATGTCCAATAATTTGCAATCAGCATACAAGAAATTCCACTCCACTGAATCAGCTCTTTTAAAGGTCGAAAACGATGTTTTACTCAATATGGAGAAGGGCAGAGTGACAGCACTCACCCTCCTTGACCTATCTGCTGCTTTTGACACAATTGACCACCTCACGCTAATTAGCCGCTTGTCATCGCCTCTCTTAAATTTTCTTCATTGGCTACCAGTAAAATACCGCATACGCTTTAAACTCTGTACCATCACTTTTAAAGCCTTCCTTTTTCACCAACCTACATATCTCTTTAATTATTTAGTACCACTTCAAAATTCAGGACTGCTTAGATCATCCAACACAAATATGTTAGCTGTTCCACGTTTTCGAACAAAATGGGGCTCAAGGGCTGTTGCAGTTGCAGCTCCCTCCACCTGGAATACACTGCCGGTTAATTTGAGAACTGCGAGTACAGTCACCTCTTTAAAAAAATGCTGAAGACTTTTCTTTTCGATTCGGCTTTCCCCCCCTAATTCCTCGGAGATTCGACGCCCAGTTGACGACTTACGCCTTGACTCTCGACATTGAGCTGGTTTTGATTTGGATTCTGCGCCTCTGAGCTCGCATCTCCGAGGATTTAGGCGCTATAGAAGTTACCGAATTGAATTGAATTGTTATATTGAGAAATGTCTTGAAGTGTCAAGTGAATTGAAATGAACAATGTTTTCTTTTTATAAAAATCGCAATAAATCTCAGGAGTGAATATAATGGGTGGAGACCAGTATACAATTTACCAATGTCTGTGTGATTGGTGAATACGGCGTGGTTAGTGTTCACACATGCAGGCACCCTGATCACTGTGACGGTTTAAACACTCCAGATTCTGAATAATTTAAATTGTAATATAAAGCTTTGCCTCTTGTTATACAGAATATAGGCCTAATAACTTTTATACTGTCCCATATATGAGAAGCTAAAATCAACCTTACATTGTGAGAATGTTTTTTATCGGGTTATAATGGGAAGAAATATTCTCAGTGTATCAAATTATTATTGAAAATGATGTGTACATGTGAGCTGGTACTTTAAATGTTACTATAAATGAATGTTTGTGTAAATATGGAGAGCCTCCGTTACCGAGAGGTAGCGTGCTAGGCCTCAGACCGCCAGGGCTCGAATTTCGAATCCTGTGTCTGGAGGACAGTGTCATCTCAATCATCTCACCTTCCTCAGGAGGTTCTCCTGGCCCAGTGTAGCCTATATGTGCACAAAGGTGGCCTAAAGCCCGATTCATTTCATTTGTGTAAATATAATGTGACGAAATCTGTGACGTTTATCACAGAAACGCCTAAATTTACACAATTTTTATGCATATTTAGCGAGAAATAGAAATATATCATATAAAAAATTGAGTTTAAACATTACATGTTTAAAACTAAAAAAATCAAATTTAAACTGAGTAACACAAATACAATTTTTTTTCAATATGGGCACCTTTAATTGTAAATATGTAAAATGACGCTCTTCTTGGATTGTACGATAAAATATAGGTCAGCCGATGAAAAATAAACATCGGAAATGTGTGTTTCGGGCACAAAGTCATACAAAAACAATCAGTTTAGCAATCTCGAGCCACAATTAAAAAAAAGATATTCAATTTACATTTTGATAGCCATTATGTTTTTTGCTCATATGAAGGTGCATGTCGCGGCCATTTTGGATTTTTTCATTTAATTTTACTCGTCAGTAACGTTTAGTTCTGGTCCAAGCTACTACAATTAAATCATATTATCGTCAACATGTTAAGCGTATAGTAATAGTAATTATATAAACAGCGAGGGACATCCTGTATTTAAAGGTCAAATAAAGGTTACTTCTTTCCAAGACACTAGAAACAAAATTATATAATAAAAATCTTGCAGAAACCATAAATTGTGCTTTCATGTGATATAAAGCATAGAAAATACGGGGGTTTTGTGTTTTGCTAATTTGTAGGTGAAGGTCACCAAATATATAATGTTATCCGACAGATTCGAATTCATCACACACAAATTATGTTAAAACTAGTTGTAAAAAATGATACACAAAAATTCCGAAAAAAATATGTTTCAGATTTTAGCCCATTCTAAATTTCATGGAAGTCTTCAATATTATTTCATAAAAAAACATATATGGCATTAATGATTATAAATAACACTCATTTTTAAGCATACACACATCTGGGTTTAGAAAATATAGGCCAAATATGGATATGTCCAATGATTACATTTTAATAACTCGTTTCCTTTTTTTCATCAATTGAATAGTTTGTCTAGTTGTTTATCTTGATTATTTTATAATAAAAAATCATACTTGAGCGTATGTGGAGAGACGACTACTTATTCTACTACAATGTGTGATATATCATTAGAACGATAACTTAATTATATAATACTATGGTATATCGCTAGTGCAGATTGGTTTATCAGAACATCAACGACAGACGTTTGCGTAACCCTATATACCCCATAATTTTAGGCAGGCTCGGGGGTACCCCCATATAAGCGGTCAAATAAATGTTGGCCAAAGTTGCCGTCTGGGCAACAAAGCTGAATAATTATGTTCATTGATCCATTGGGAGCATGAATCAATCAAAAACATTTACACTTCTCACAATTTCTTGGTTCTATGTACGGCAACTGGACAACTGGGTAAGGTCGTACTTCGAACGAGATTGCCATACTGTAAACGGAATTGTCGTACTGCGAATGCGAACCTGGAAAAAATAGGACTAGGGGAGAGTGAGGGAAGTTGGGCCGCGAGGCAAGTTGGGTCATTCCTTATAGCCAAATCTGATTACCCACCGGGATGTTCAGTGCCATCTAGTGAATATAAATCACCTTATTTACTAACCATATTCGGAAAGAAACTTTTTCAAAGATACAAAATAAACTACGAATAAAATCATTTTTAATGTAGTTTTGCAAATATTTTTGATGTCCATCTCATCCTCATCATTTTTTAATACTTCAAGATATAATTTAACTTGAGACCAGTTTTGACACATATACAGGTAGTCTATGTTTTTACTAATAGGTTATAATGAGCTCATAATTCTAAACTGCAGGATAAATTGATTTTTGCAAATGGCGCCAGATGAGGCAAATTGAGCCATTTTTATGGGGCAAGTCTAACATGGCCCAACTTGCCCCTAGTATATATTACGCTTAGACTTCATGTGGCCCAACTTGCCCCAAATTGAAAAAAAACATAAAGAAAAAAAAAAAAACTGTTCAGTTGTTTTAATCTCCGTCATTTTTTTTACAAAATTATTGACAGGCGACAAAAACCTTTTGATTTTGTGGCAAACCAGGTGGTAAGTGCCTAAATATAAAATCACAGCTGATCCAGACTAAAAGTTATCGAGATTACTAATTTAGAAAAATTAAATTAAAAATTAAAATGGCCGCCATTTTTTTGAAAAAAAAGTTAAATGTAACTAAAATATTCTAATTTTGCAACCAGGAAGGTAATTGCACACATACAAAATCACAAGCGATTTAGACTTGAGATAACGTGTTCACCAGGATTTTAAAAATTCAAGATGGCCGCCATTTTTGTGAAACCAGTGAAACGAAACGAGACGCTGATTATTTCACGGTCAGACAGTTAAGTCAAGTTGAGAGTGTGATATAAAATCACTTAGCTTGCTATATTTAGTAATTTGAATTTTTTTTATATTAATCAAGTAAATTTTACAATTGGTCTATGCCCAACTTGCTCCAGCCATGGCCCATCTTGCCCCGGAGATGGGACAAGATGGGTCATACCAGTTTATTTAGTTTATTTGCATTTATGTGAAAATCACCAAAGATTAACATTTCTGTACGTTAAGATGCTGTTACGTTTTACCCCGTCCTACCCGTCGTCACACCACACCTTACTGCTTTTCAGTACGTCTTCACTGCGTTCTTAGCAGTGTTAACCAGTTTATAAAAGATTGTGATACGTTCCTACTCAGTTCTAAAAAGTTCTTACTCAGTTCTTATTCAGATCTAATCGTCTCTGCTACATTGTCAGTACTTCCAATCCGTTTGGAGCCATATCTACTCGTTTCTAATACATTTCAACTACATTCACCCGTTTTCAGTCGGATCAGTAACGTTTCTGAAAATAATATATGGATCATAATAATGATGCTCTCCTCATTTGGAAATCCAATTTCTGGCTTATAAATATGTTATATATTAGTATGGAGCAAATGCAAGTGTTGTCAACACTAAATATGATGAATATTACTTCCCTATAGCAGAGCAACAATATTAAGATATCAGAGAACAACGAGGGACTGGCTAAAGACTGCCTTTCTTGGCTCCTCTACATTACCCCTTCTGCTTCTTGGATTTACTTATTTTTGGCATGTTGGCTCATGACGTAGGCTACCTCAATCAAGCGTTGTACAAACTGTCTATAATCGTAATGTAATTACTTCAAACTATGTTGTGTCGTAGTAAAAGTCAATATCGCACGTTTCCACACGTCCTCATCCAGTTTCATGAAATTTTCAGAGCGGACAGGAACGTTCTTCAAACAGGTTCAATGTGACTGGTCCATTAGAGACGTTCAAGCAACTCGTTAAAAAAAATCAATTCCACAAAAAATATATACTGCACATTTGACGTCGTAGATTGACGTATTTGTTTTGTGGGTAGAACCCCTATAGTTCACCTGATACATGTGAAAACCGCAACAAAATGAAATAACAGTACAGTTACTCTGATCTGATATGGAGCATACTAGTTGGGTGATAGGTTCACAATAGGCATAGGCATATTATATGCATTTATTTGCATGATACTCCAACATTTCTTCGGGTTGAATGACTCTTGGTGCAGTGTGTATGTCCATGGCCTACCTATATAGGCCTATATTGTCTGACAAACGAGCAGTAATTATGCAGGCCCTGTGTGTCGTTGCCAGGCTGCAGCGGAGAGAAGTATGTAGGATTTATTAGGCTACGGTGTTTAGCCAGCCAAGTAAAGACAGGTTTAACGGATACAAGGTGGATTGAACAGTGTATTTTATTATATTTCGCTAAAAATAATATTCGCTAAAAGATAAAATCCGAAACGATACAGTGTACCATAGCCGCATATTGTAAAGCATGTCGTACCGACATGTTTCTTACTTTTGTGATCGCTATTGTTTAAATCATTTGGACAGTTTTAAAAATTACTAATGAGAATGGAGCCTTTGTTAATACTGAGATGTTGATACTATAGTCCAGGCTGTTAGAGTCGAAATAGAGCGAATGTGTGCACTTTTGGAAGAAATTACCATCTTATGCACTATTTCATATAGCATAAAAGTCAAGGTTAAGCACACTTCAAAGTGAAAATTAAAGTAAAATTATGAATAGATTTGAGACCAGATGATCTTCTTTTCATTGTGCTTCCTTCTGACGCACGAAAATAATCAATCAGTCAATGGTAATTATATATGACTGGGTCAGTGTCAATGTAAAAGTGAAATTTAGTCTTAGAAGCAATTTATATGTTCGATACTTGTAGGGCTTACGTCCATGGCAAATATCACATATTTTGAGCCTATATATCATTTGTCAAACACAATCAATGATGCATATAAAACCTGTATTAGAAAGCATCAACCTGCTGGAACCTCTGACTTCGACGATCGGAACACACACCTCAAACAACACTTTGATTATGTGTGAGAGCTCCTCTCACATAGGCCTATATCGATATTTAAGTCTCTGGGATCCACAACATGTACTACGAGCCATAGAGATGTCAGGTCAGCAAGAGAGAATCTCCACTGGTGAGTGCAGAAAGATTTGTAGTATTTGTCATGCCAGTGTCAAGGTTACACAAACTGAATAACATACTACAGCCACAAACCATAGACTGTTTGAGGATAGGTGTTCAGCCTGATTCACTTTACATACACCCATACGAGATGGCTTGGACCAAGGACCGATCAAATACGTATCCTTCTGGGTAGTTCTCTTGTTCTATGGGTGCTTCACACGGTGATGGCGAAATAAACAAAGACACTCTGGAAAAGATTGTTTTGCATTTTTGAAAGATGCCACGGTTTTGAATAAAGAGCCACACCGAATTCTTTGATGATTTTGGTGTCATCAATGGACACTGAGCCAAGCGCTACATACGGGACTGCAGAGGGATGTGGTGGGGGGTGAAATGAGATGACCATTTCTATGATGCTAACAATGTATCTTGTCATATTCCATAATAGCATGGGATGTGGAGAGAGCACGCGTCATGGGAGATAACATATCCTGACATACTTGTGTGTCATGTCAAGCAATGTAGCGGAAAGTCGTGTCCACTCCAAGCGTTACATGCGGCTTGTCAGAGTTGACCACTGTTTATTTTTCATAAATAGAGATAATACGTTTCTTCAAATAATGATTAGGACTGGAGAAGCTAAGATTTAAAAAAAATGATGGTTTGATTACTCTGAAATGTGGCGGCCATCTTGGATTTTCAATTATAGCGATATCAGTCAAATAAAAGCTACTGCCAAGTGGGCAACTGATTTAGAATCACTTTCTGTAAAAATAAACATAGAATTCGTTTTTACTATTAAAATTCTTTGACTTAGGTTGGCTAGTAATCAGACAATTATTTTGAGGTGGTGGCCAAAAGAGGTTTTACTGAGCCCGAGCTTAGCGTGTAGACGAATGTAACTCAACAGACGTTTAAATAATTTATAAACCGTATTCACAAAAGCAGTTTTGCTCCAGTTTAACAAAACGTCAGAATGCCGTTTAAATCGGTAGGTTTAACAGTTTGATCCGACGTTCATGCACACAAATGATTGTTACCCACATACAAAATGCATACAATTTGTGTACATACGCAATGGTTGAACGAGCGTTCCAGATCGCACGAGACGTCAGTACAATGTCGGTTTAGAGTTGGGCCCGTTTCACAGACAGCGGTAAATCACTAAACCAACAGCTGGACAAGAGCTATCGTTTACTAGGTCGAAGAAACAGACAATTTACTCTTTTATAGAGCATGTAATTAATATCATATTAGTTAGGCTGACTGGAAAAACAATTGTTCATTTAATGATAAAAGCATGAAATTTTGCATGCTAGGAGAACATACCATGACGGTAAATTTCAGCTATAGGGCCATTCCAAATTTAACCTTTGACCTTATTGGCGGTCATTTTTCAAAATGGCCGCCAGAGCATACATGTATCAATATCTCAGTTTCTAAATCACTTGGAAAAATTATCTTGGTGTCTAAATATACATTTTCAGGACCAAGTATTACAAAAAAGACCATAACAGATACGCAAATTTGACCTTTGACCTTAATGGTGGCCATTTTTAAAAATGGCCGCCGGAATATACATGTTTTAATATCTCAGTTTCTAATCCACGTAGATAAATTTTTTTGGTGTCTAAACATACATTTTCTGGGCCAAGGCTTATAAAAAAAGACAATAATAAATACGCAAATTTTATATTTGACGATCGTGGCAGTAATTTTTTTTCAAAATGGCCGCCAGAATATACGTGTTTTATTATCTCAGTTTCTGATTGATTTAGAAAAAAATGGTGTCTAAATATACTTTTTCGGGACCAAGGATTCCACAAAATGCAATTAAAAATACGCTAATTATAATATTTTTATCTCAATGGTGGTTATTTTTCAAAATGGCCGCAATAATATACATGTTTTAATATACCCGCTACTAATCAACATGGAAAAAAAAGTTGGTGTTTAAATATACCTTTTCAGGACCAAGACAGGAGAATAATCTGAAATACGTATTTAAATGATCTGATAAATACTTGTTTTATCGTTCTATTGATTTATTTACAAATCATCGCAACATTATTATGAATGCAGATAGGATATGCATGGTAATGCTTTCTGGTTGATACAGGCTGAGATCGGTAAAAATGATATTTGCCATCAAATATTATTTCCCGTCTACAGCTAGTTGACTAGGCGGAACATTTAAAACCAAAAAGACATATAGCTTGATGAATTTCATAACAATCTAACAAAACTAAGGTTGAACAAACTGACGAGAGAAAAACAGCATTAGCAGACATTACATTTTGTTCTCGAAAGGTATAGGCCCTATTTTCATTCAAAATAGTGGCATGACAGATCTGTTTTTTGCATGGAACCAGCATCTGCACCAGTCCAGGCTCAATTTACGCGGAGCGCAGCTATTGCGTGCCGCAAATCACATGGCGAAGTGAAGATGGGAACCAGCAACAGACACAGAACTATTGTACCATACGCTTGATCTTGATGCTCTGGTCAGAAAAAATGCCCGACACCTACAAGATGCAAGTATGCTGGCTGAACTAAACAGAGATGATGTTATTATTTAGAAGGCCAAGTACCATATTGTTGTCTTGTAAACATTGTAAATGAACCTCTACAACCGCACCAAACAAGTAAGGGAGATAACTTGACGAAAAAGGAGACAGACATCAGCATACTGCTGATCTGACAACAAGAGAAATACCTGGTTGAGGCTCTATTTAAATTGGCACTATGTATATCATAATGGTAGTGTCATAAACAGTTCTACAAGATTGGGCAACAATCTCTGTCATTATTTTAACACAGATCTAGTTGTATATATGCACCAAAACTCAAGGGCAAACACCCTGGTAGCCAGCGAGCGATCTTTTTGACCATAACACATGTTTGGCAAGTCAATATCCTCGAAATAAGGCGAGTGGATTGAGCCACACATATTTGAATACTCCGAGCAGTGATCTTTTTATTTATGGAAGAGTTTTAGACAAGCTAAAGCAGTCATACACTCCACCAATTTATCCGGGGGGGGGGGGTATCCGACTTCTTGTGTTTGCTGGACCTAATAAGTCAGACTGTAATTTCACGTTAAAAACAAACCTTACTGTCACATATATTTATATCTGGTCAGTTTGGATATTGTGAATTGGGGTGACTGCCAACAGGCAATGGGAGATGAGAAGTGAAGTGGGCAAGATTAACCTGTCTCATATTTTAGGTCTATGTAACAAAAAAAAAGATGTTTGATTACACACAGTGTGTGCAAGATAGATGTAATTAGATATATAGTGAGATCTGGCAAAGCGCTTTGATCTTTAAACTATTTTATTTGTAGCAAGAACAGGTTAAAAGCTATTTATATTTTCTTATTAAACTGAAGCTTTCAATGGTAACAATGTTTGATTCTAAAATGAGTTTTCTAATTTGTCTGAATTATTAAGATGCTGTTTTTTAAATCATTCTATATTTAAGATTTATAAAAGTACTTTAAAATATATATATATTTTAGGCTATATATTTCAACTCTAAGTGGATTTAAAGATATTGAAGTTACTAATTAATACGCATTTTTTGTTGGATGAAGAATATTTTTTTATTATATATTTTAACCCCTTCCATTAACAAATTATATTTAGACACAACAATTAGATTGTAACTGGATTGTGGGTGAATATAGTTTATGTCGCATTCTGCACATTCATGGCAATATCGCGACTTATGTCCTACTTTTATCTAATAACTTCAAGGGTTCTTTATAGAGCACATCACCAGTAACTGAACTATAACTAAAAATTGCCAGGAAATATAATACATTGATCCACATTTATTTATATATTTTGTTCCGACAATTATGTATATTCATTCAATTCTTCTGTGGAATTTAAGTGTTCAGGGTCTATTTTTTTTTAATCCTTGCCCTCGAGTATGAGACAGTGTTGACACATATATCCATTAAAATAGCTATTTTTTTAAATGGCAGCAGTTGGGGTCTGTAATTTTTTTTTAATGTATTAAAATATTTAAACATTTTTTGTTGCTATCACTGCCCTTGAAAATGTAGGCTTATATTAAGATACAATTTTTCCGCTTATAAATGAATAATTAGCCGAGATATTGACATTTAAATATATTCGGCCAGTAAATTCAAAAAAATGTTATTTTGTTGGATTAAAATTTCTAAAATTACATTTTTATCAGTACCCCTGAAAATGTATATTCAGATACAAATATTCCGATTACGTGGATTTGAAGCTGTGATATTGACACGTATAGATGTAGATTTGGTCGGCCAGTTTGTACAATGACCACCACTGGAGTCAGTAAATTTTGTTTTTTGGGTTGGAATGTTTAAAAATACTTTTTTTTAGTATCAACTAGTAGCCTACCCCTGAAAATGTATATTTAGATACAAATATTTCGATCTTAGGTAGATTAGAAGCTGAGATATTGCGTATGTGGACTTTGTCGGCCACCACTGGAGTCAGTATTTTTTTTTGTAGCTTAAAAATAGTTTGTTTTGCTACAATCGGCCTTCAAAATATTCATGTAGACATAGATATTCAAAATATTTGTGGATTAGAAGCTGACATAAAAATTAGGGACACTTATCATATACTTGGTCAGCCATTTTGTAAAATGGCTGCCACTAAAGTCATTAAAATGCTCTGTGTTGGATTAATGTGTATAAAAAATACTCTATTTATTATCAGTATTCCTGAAAATGTATATTTAGATTAAAATATTTAGATTCCAAGTGGATAAGGCGCTGGGATATTGACACTTATATACAATTTGGCGGCCATTTTGTAAAATGGCCGCCAGCGAGGTCAAAGTTCATTTTTTTAATGGCCCTACAGCTAAAAACATTCTTACTGATGTTCTCTTACAGCATGTAAAATGTCATGCTTTTATCAATAAATGAATAATTCCTTCATATATATCCACCAGTCAGCCTAACTATATAGGAGATAATTATTCTGATATCGTTTTAATGCAGTATTAAAGACATATAATTGTGTCACGTTTTATCATACATGTTACTCAGAATTCAAATATCCGTTTGATAAAATTTTAAATATAACTTTGTTATAATTATCCTTACTGATCCAATAGGGCGGGGGTTCAGTGGTTAAAGCTGCATAATTGGAAAGTCGGAGGTCGCGGTTTCAAGTTTCAAAGAAACAAAATGTTTCATCCCCGCTCACTCGTAAAGATTCAATATTGATGGGAGCCTCCGTAACCAAGAGGTAGCGTATTCGGCCTCGGACCTTCAGGGCTCGAATTTCGAATCCTGTATCTGGAGGACAGTGTCATCTCATTCATCTCACCATCCTTTGGAGGTTCTCCTGACCCAATTTAGCCTAAATTTGCACAAAGATGGCCTAAACCCCCGCCCATTTATTCATTCATTCATTCATTCATTTGTTGATCCGATCAATAGTAATTGTTAACTCGTCAAATACAGCCCACGTATGGTATACTCCACCCTAATTTAAATAAGAATAACAACTGAATGACCGAATGTCTGTCGAAAAATACGATCCCGGGTTCTCCAAGACAGGTGTTTTATCTAATGAAAGGAGTTTTAACTGAAGACAATGAGAAACGATGCAAGTAATACTATGTATCATTATGTCAAATATATAATGACAATACTATTTACGCCAAATTGTTTTACCTCTCAGACCCGTGTTTTAAAAATCTTTTATCATTTATTATTCAATTCAAATACATGCTTACCAATCAACGAAAGAAAAATACATTTATAATAAATAATCAGTCTGTGTATTTTTTATCACATTCTCTTTCATTTCATATATTTGCGTTCATTATCATTATAATGCTCATTCCACTCCATGTTAAACCAGTGCTTCAACTACCCCCTGAGCAGGTTTAACTTTCGGTCGATAAACTGCCCGGTTTAAACCAGTGTTTGTCCTAAACTCCTTTTGTGCATACAGTTTAACGCTAAACTTGTGCTTAGCCTACACCAGTAGTTTTGTTAAACCAGTCTTAAACTTGCTTTGTGAATACGGCCATAAGTGTGCAAATTTTTATGCCCGTAGTCAAATGTGCACAATTCCACCCTAAATTCCCCATAACAGACATGACTAGGAAGGTTGCCTCTAAAATAACGGCTTTTGGTGGGTCGGCTGCAGCACTATAACAGATATGGTGCATTTTAATTTGTGATCAGTTAGCCGTGACAGCTACACTTTAGGTACAATCAGGTCGAAAATATTTTTTAGAATCAGTAACATTTAAGTTCCATACCCGCATGCGTGCTCAGAGGTCGCACAGTCATTAAAAAGTTATGACATTTCTCTGACCATGGGATCGAGACCGCTCTCAGTCACTGCCATGATGCATTTTTCTGGTATAGCAAATACATCAATCCACGGCCAAGGAGAGGTTGCAGGGCAACCTGAGTTCAGACTGACTTATAATAACGGCGGCGCTCGGTTCATGTATGTACATGTATACATGATAGGGGAGAGCAGGGGTGTAAGAAATATCTTCTCAGCTAGAGTTAGAATAACAGTTATAGAACACAGCAAAAATGTAGTGTTGTAACCCATTGTATTGCATGATTCATGGTTTATCCATCCCCATGCGATCACCACACTTCCATTGGTCATTTGGATTTCTGTCATAGACTGGTATACCCTAATCAACAACACATTGTTCACTAAACAGCAGCCTAGGTGTAGGTCATTGACACGTTTGGCAGCTTGCTGTCCTTTTGCCTGATATTCCATTATGGAGGTCTGACTTTTTAACATTGTTGTTGCCCTTTGTCTGATTTTCTGTTAAGGAGGACTGCAAAGAAAAAAAATTAAACAATTTAAACAAACGTTGGTACTGTTGAATTTTTTTATTCCTTCAGTATGCACACATTTGATTGGCTGGTTCAAAATATTATTGAGTGTCTTTGAATATTTGCAACATATTTCAAATTTAGTGTCATCAGGATGATGACTCATTAACACATTGTGAGTGTAAGAGTTAATACAGTTATGGCTCTTGTTAAGGAAAATAAGATATTCATTTGTCAGACATCCAGAATAATATCTATGGATTTAATTTATCATATTTCTGAATATTGAGATGACACATTTTATAATGATCATACCAAAATAATGTATAATTTTGTACAAAAATTGATGGTTAGATACAACAACTTACTCAGGCGGATGTGTAAGGACAAGTTTGATGACATTGATATATTTGTATTAAGTACAATTGCTGATGATCTATTTCGGGACAAAACTTGTAACTGGGGACATATTATTTCACTATTTACGTTCTGTGGTACCCTAGCCAAACAATCAGCATCGAAAGACATGTATAAAACTATTGATGACATTGCCTTATTCCTTGGCTCATATATAGCAGATAATTTTACTGAATGGATTTATAAACAAGGAGGATGGGTTAGTATTTTTATGATGAATTTATTATTTTTTGATGTACAAATTATATGTAAACAGGCCAATAATTTTTGAAATTATAATTATATATCTATTATTTTTCCAGAAAGACTTTGACATAACTTTCGATTGCAACTAGCAGGTACATACACAGTATGTGTTTTCTGACTGAAGATTACAATAATCAGCTTGGTGAATTGCTATGTCGAGACTGTTACCTTCAACCATACGATATATAATGAAGAATATATTCTATGCATGCTCATTTGATGGTATTGTATGAATAATTATAATAACAATAAAAGATTATATAATACAACGGTTCCTATTTCTTCATTTGTAATATAAACACTTGTATGACAGTGTTGACGCATCGTGATTAAAATATAACTAGATTGGTTGCTAGATATTTCATTACCATATTATATCACACATTACACCACATACTTCACAATACATACACTAGGTACATAAACACATTGGACTGCACACTTCGTACTACACATGCACATAATACTACACACAATACATAAACTACATACACATACACATTGAATCACATACACAACACTATACACAGCAAACACCATACTACACACATCACATCACACATATTCGGGTATAGCAAATACATCAATCCACGGCCAAGGAGAGGTTGCAGGGCAACCTGAGTTCAGACTGACTTATAATAACGGCGGCGCTCGGTTCATGTATGTACATGTATACATGATAGGGGAGAGCAGGGGTGTAAGAAATATCTTCTCAGCTAGAGTTAGAATAACAGTTATAAAACACAGCAAAAATGTAGTGTTGTAACCCATTGTATTGCATGATTCATGGTTTATCCATCCCCATGCGATCACCACACTTCCATTGGTCATTTGGATTTCTGTCATAGACTGGTATACCCTAATCAACAACACATTGTTCACTAAACAGCAGCCTAGGTGTAGGTCATTGACACGTTTGGCAGCTTGCTGTCCTTTTGCCTGATATTCCATTATGGAGGTCTGATTTTGTAACATTGTTGTTGCCCTTTGTCTGATTTTCTGTTAAGGAGGACTGCAAAGAAAAAAAATTAAACAATTTAAACAAACGTTGGTACTGTTGAATTTTTTTATTCCTTCAGTATGCACACATTTGATTGGCTGGTTCAAAATATTATTGAGTGTCTTTGAATATTTGCAACATATTTCAAATTTAGTGTCATCAGGATGATGACTCATTAACACATTGTGAGTGTAAGAGTTAATACAGTTATGGCTCTTGTTAAGGAAAATAAGATATTCATTTGTCAGACATCCAGAATAATATCTATGGATTTAATTTATCATATTTCTGAATATTGAGATGACACATTTTATAATGATCATACCAAAATAATGTATAATTTTGTACAAAAATTGATGGTTAGATACAACAACTTACTCAGGCGGATGTGTAAGGACAAGTTTGATGACATTGATATATTTGTATTAAGTACAATTGCTGATGATCTATTTCGGGACAAAACTTGTAACTGGGGACATATTATTTCACTATTTACGTTCTGTGGTACCCTAGCCAAACAATCAGCATCGAAAGACATGTATAAAACTATTGATGACATTGCCTTATTCCTTGGCTCATATATAGCAGATAATTTTACTGAATGGATTTATAAACAAGGAGGATGGGTTAGTATTTTTATGATGAATTTATTATTTTTTTGATGTACAAATTATATGTAAACAGGCCAATAATTTTTGAAATTATAATTATATATCTATTATTTTTCCAGAAAGACTTTGACATAACTTTCGATTGCAACTAGCAGGTACATACACAGTATGTGTTTTCTGACTGAAGATTACAATAATAAGCTTGGTGAATTGCTATGTCGAGACTGTTACCTTCAACCATACGATATATAATGAAGAATATATTCTATGCATGCTCATTTGATGGTATTGTATGAATAATTATAATAACAATAAAAGATTATATAATACAACGGTTCCTATTTCTTCATTTGTAATATAAACACTTGTATGACAGTGTTGACGCATCGTGATTAAAATATAACTAGATTGGTTGCTAGATATTTCATTACCATATTATATCACACATTACACCACATACTTCACAATACATACACTACGTACATAAACACATTGGACTGCACACTTCGTACTACACATGCACATAATACTACACACAATACATAAACTACATACACATACACATTGAATCACATACACAACACTATACACAGCAAACACCATACTACACACATCACATCACACATATAGCACACTACACACCACACACATTGCACCACACGCATCACATACAACACATCACACTACACACATCAGACTGTACACATCATGCACAACACATCACATACCTCACACCACACACCGCACACAACCCACCACATACACATCACACTACTCACACTACATACATACACACACACATGCACATCATACTACACACAACACGTAAAATACACACACATGCACATATAACCACCTACACAACACCATGCACAACACCATACACAGCACACATCATACACTGCATACACTACACCATACACACATAATACTACACACATCATACGATACACAGCACACACCACAACACACTACACACAACACTTCACATACAACACATCACACACATTGCAACACACACATCACAATGCATACACAACACCACACACTATACACAACTCATCACATACATCACAACACATACGTATCACAATACACATAACACACCACACACAACCCATTACATACAACACACCACACACAGTGCATGTGTATGTATTTTGCGTGTTGTGTGTAGTATGATGTGCATGTGTGTGTGTATGTATGTAGTGTGCGTAGTGTGATGTGTATGTGGTGGGTTGTGTGTGGTGTTTAGAGTGTTGTATGATGTGTGTGGTGTAATGTGTGTGGTGTGAGGTATGTGATGTGTTGTGCATGATGTGTACAGTCTGATGTATGTAGTGTGATGTGTTGTATGTGATGCGTGCCGTATGATGTACATGTGTGTGATGTGTGTAGTGCTATGCTGTTTGTGATGTGATGTATGTAGCATGGTGTGTGTAGTATGATGTGTGCAGTATGATGTGCGTAGTGGTGTGTTCATGCTGTGTGGTGTATAGTCTGAAGTGCAATGTGTGTGATGTATTGTATGTGATGGATTGTGTGTGGTGTGTGGTGTGATGTGTTTATTGTGATGCATATGCGTTGTGATGAATGTGATGAGATGTGTATAGTGTGTGGTGTGGTGCATGTAGTGTGGTGTGTGTGGTGTAATGTGATGTGTTGTACGTGAAGTGTTGTGTGTAGTGTGTTGTATTTAGTGTAATGTGTGTGGTGCAATGTGTGTGGTGTGTAGTGTGCTATGTGTGTGATGTGATGTGTGTAGTATGGTGTTTGCTGTGTATGGTGTTGTGTACGTGATTCAATGTGTATGTGTATGTAGTTTATGTATTGTGTGTAGTATGATGTGCATGTGTAGTACGGAGTGTGCAGTCCAATGTGTTTATGTATGTAGTGTATGTATTGTGAAGTGTGTGGTGTAATGTGTGATATAATATGGTAATGAAATATCTAACAACCAATTTAGTTATATTTTAATCACGATGCGTCAACACTGTCATACAAGTGTTTATATTACAAATGAAGAAATAGGAACCGTTGTATTATATAATCTTTTATTGTTATTATAATTATTGATACAATACCATCAAATGAGCATGCATAGAATATATTCTACATTATATATCACATAGTTGAAGAGTAACAGTCTCAACATAGCAATTCACCAAGCTGATTATTGTAATCTTCACCCAGAAAACACAAACTGTGTATGAACCTGCTAGTTGCAATCGAAAGTTATGTCAAAGTCTTTCTGGAAAAATAATAAACATATTATTAAAATTTCAAAAGTTAATAGCCTGTTTACATATAATTCGTACATCATAAAAATAATAAATTCATCATAAAAATAGTAACCCATCCTCCTTGTTTATAAATCCATTCAGTCAAATTGTCCGCTATATATGAGCCAAGGAATAAGGCAATGTCATCAATAGTTTTATACATGTCTTTCGATGCTGATTGTTTGGCTAGGGTACCACAGAACGTAAATAGTGAAATAATACTTCCCCAGTTACAAGTTTTGTCCCAAAATAGATCATCAGCAATTGTACTTAATACAGTTATATCAACGTCATCAAACTTGTCCTTACACATCCGCCTGAGTAAGTTGTTGTATCTGGCCATCGATTTTTGTACAGCATTATACATTATTTTGGTATGATTATTATAAAATGTGTCATCTCGATATTCAGAAATATGATAAATTAAATCCATAGTTATTATTCTGGATGTCTGACAAATGAATATCTCATTTTCCTTAACAAGAGCCATAACTGTATTAACTTTTACACTCACAATGTGAAGTGGTCATATACATTAATAAAACTTCATTATGATGCAGAAGGTGTCCTAAAGAACCTATGACATGTCTTATATGACATTCTCAAAACAATCTGGGTTTAGACAAGTCCAGACCGATTCACAAACAAGTTTCAACATGTTTTTTCATGTAGAGTGGTCTGCGATGAGTCATCACAAGGGCAGGGGGACCCTAAGGGGTGGGGGGAGTGGTGAGTCATTTTATTGATTGTGCAATACACCAACAAACCAATCAGATTGAAGTGTTTGGCGTCCTTTATTGTTGACAAAGCAGAAATAAGTTTCAACATGTTTATTCATGGTGTGGGGGCAATGATGAGTCATCATTTTCTGGGGGAGGTGGACCCGCTTCATGACGCCCATTCATCATCTGAGGATGAGTCATCCTTCTGACACTCATCACTCATGTACATTGATGCTCCCAGTGTCAAAACATGACGCTCATTTATCACCCATGGAGAGGGGGCAATGGTGAGTCATCATTTTCTGGACCTGGATTAAATGTTTTCACAGCATTGGGCCACATGCTGATGGCATCGGCCCAGCATTGGGTAGACAATCAGTGCTGCAGGTGTGTCCTCCCGTGTCCTGACTATGAGACACCAATTAGCGGCGACTGGTTTGATCTTACCGTCTGATACGTGGGAATATGTGATCTAAAGTGCTGAATATTGCTGACTTGTTTTGTTTACATGGCAATATACGACCTGGAAATACAACTATTTCACTCTTTTTCAGTGCTTTATAATTGTTTTTTTGACTTTTTCGTTTTTTCAGTTAAGATCAGTAGGCTATATAGCTTCATATAAATTAAATTGTCAAAATTGACAACATTGAAAATGTCTCATCCCATGGGGTCCCTTTAAGCATATTCTTTTAACTGTTTCTACCACTGGTAAACGAACCGAAATTTACGGAATGTTGTTATAAAACGTTAGGTAATTTCCATTCATTCTGGTATAAGCTAGCACTCTTTTTTAAATAAATACATGCAAATAAAAACAATATTTTATTACCATAATCATAATACATGTAATGTATATATATCTAGGCCTAATGATAACATTTTAAAATCCACATAGGCCCACAAAATTAGTGCAGTGCAAAATTAGTGCAGCAGCATCAGCAGCAGCAGCAGCAGCAGCAAGCATTTATTCAAAATAAAAAGTAAAATATAATCTAAATAATATCTAAATAACATATAACTAATGTATAAATAATGTAAAAATAATATCTAAAAAATATATAAATAATATATAAATAATAACATCTCATGCTTTGTAAAACACACACTTTCTCTTGCTCGGAATTGACATTATACAGATCTATAGTCCTATGCTTGTTAATATTTTGAACCATCCATACAAAATAAACTAATTGACGTCGTGACATGACACACATTCATCATCTGCTGATGAGTCATCATTCTGACGCTCATGAATCATGTACATTGATGATCACGGTGTCAAAACATGACGCTCATTTATCACCCATGGAGAGGGGGCAATGATGAGTCATCATTTTCTGGGGGAGGGGGACCCGCATCATGACGCCCATTCATCATCTGAGGATGAGTCATCATTCTGCGCTCATGAATCATGTGCATTGATGGTCCCAGTGTCAAAACATGACGCTCATTTATCACCCATGGAGAGGGGCAATGATGAGTCATCATTTTCTGGGAGAGGCAGACCCGCGTCATGACGCCCACTCATTATCTGAGGATCAGTCATCATTCTGACGCTCATGAAGCATGTACATTGATGCTCCTAGTGTCAAAACATGATGCTCATTTATCACCCATGGAGAGGGGACAATGATGAGTCATCATTTTCTGGGGGAGGGGGACCCGCGTCATGATGCCCATTCATCATCTGAGGATGAGTCATCTTTCTGACGCTCATGAATCATGTACATTGATGCTCCCAGTGTCAAAACATGACGCTCATTTATCACCCATGGAGAGGGGGCAATGATGAGTCATCATTTTCTGGGGGAGGAGGACCCGCGTCATGACGCCCATTCATCATCTGAGGATGAGTCATCATTCTGACACTCATGAATCATGTACATTGATGCTCACAGTGTCAAAACATGATGCTCATTTATCACCCATGGAGAGGGGGCAATGGTGAGTCATCATTTTCTGGGAGATAGGGACCACAAACATGACGCTCATTTATCACCCTAGAATGAGTCATCATCCTGATGACACTAAATTTAAAATATGGTGCCAATATTCAAAGACACTCAATAATATTTCGAACCAGCCACTCAAATGTGTGCATACTGAAGGAATTAAACAATTCTATAAAAATACCCTAGTTTATTGCATAAGATAATATTGATATATTGATATATTGATATATTGATATATAGATATAGTGATATAGTGATATATTGATATATTGATATAGTGATATAGTGATAAATTGATATTGATATTGATATATTGGTATTGATATATTGATTAATGTTTGTTTAATATTGAAAATAAAGTTAATTTCATATAATATGACAATGATGCTCATTCATGATGCACATTGATGTTCCAAGCCTCAAAACATGACGCTCATTCATCATCCAAGGATGAGTCATCAACCCAATGACACTAAATATAAAATATGTTGCCATTATGCAGAAATGCTCATTACATTTTCTGGGGGAGGGGGACCTCAAACATGACGCCCATTCAGCATCCAAGGATGAGTCATCAACCCAATGACACTAAATATAAAATATGTTGCCATTATGCAGAAATGCTCATTACATTTTCTGGGGGAGGGGGACCTCAAACATGACGCCCATTCAGCATCCAAGGATGAGTCATCATCCTGATGCTCATGAATATAAAATATGTTGCCATTATGCAGAGATGCTCATTAATATTTTGAACCACCCAATCAAAATAAAGTATTTGGCGTCATGACGCCCATTCATCATCAGAGGATGAGTCATCATTTTCTGGGGGAGTGAGACCCCTGCGGCGCCAAGGGGAGGGGGCGTACCAGTCTGTAACAAGCACCAAGGAGAGGGGGAGCCAAGGGGAGGAGGGACCGTAATGAGTCACCCTTTCCAAGAAGGGGTGGGGGGGTGTGATGAGTCACCCAAAAAGGGGTGGGGGGCCTTGATGAGTCACCCAAAGAGGGGTGGGGGGACCGTGATGAGTCATACAAAAAGGGGGGATAAGGGAGGAGGGGGCTCCACCAATCACAGCCAAGGGGAGGGGGTGCCCCTTCAAAACACAGTATAGCTGGTCTAATAGTGAGCCTATTACTACTACCATTCTCTCCTCTCTCTCCTTCACTGTCATATCATTCATCTCACCATCCTCAGAAGGTTCTCTTGGCCCAGTTTAGCCTATATGTGCACAAATTTGGCCTAAAACTGCATTAATTCATTCCCCTCTGTAATTACAACTGTTATTTTAATTTTTGAATCGTTTATGTCAAACACCCAATGTTGGTTCAATGCTGGGCCACTGTTCGCAACGCTGGCCCGTCACTGAAAAATTATTGGATATGTATTTCAATTATTACCACTAGTAATCAGAGGGTCAAGCGGACCGTCCAGCTCAGCATAATACACCCCTATTCCGCCTTTCTTTCAATGAATAGACCTTCACTGACATTGGGCCTGGGTTAATGTTGGCCTGCCATCTGTGACGCTGGCCCACATTCAGCGTGGCGTCAAACACGACACGGTGACCCAATACTGGGCTAATGTTGGCTCAGCGTCGTAGACGGTGGGCCAACAAAAGCCCGACATTGGGTTAACGTCTCGTGTTTGACTGCCTGCAGGATAGGAGCGCACAGAACAGAGAGAACGCACAGACAGACGAAGAAATGAGCAGTGAGAACTAAGCCAATATGTCTCTCCCTCTATAGAGTGGAGAAATAATAATCCAGGAATGTTTCCCATCCCTGAATGTCAAACCTTTGCTTGAGATATATAGCGGATGGCGGGAAAATTGATATGGTCTGGGGGTTCGTTCAATGCCTAAAATCCCTTATTCTATTATAGTATAGATTGATAATTGATGCCTTCTTGAGCTCTTTTTTTATATTTCCTGCAGACTGTTTTATTAACAACTAGAAGTTCCCGAACTCCGAGGCCCGGCTCTGTTTGAGTGCTTATAGACAAAAAATAAGCACTCAAACAGAATCCTGAATGTCCAGGATATAATTAGGAAAGAACCAAGGAGACAAGTTCAAATATATTTTTAACGTTTTTTTTTCCACTATCATTGCCGGTGCTGGCCAACATTCATTCAATACTTGCCTACTACGATTTACCTCGTACAGAGGATATAGGCCTACCCACCAAATTCCGGTTCTATGTTGGGCCAGCATTGCAGCCCATTGCTGGTTCAAATGCCGGTCAATCAGCTACGACGTTGGCCCAACACTAATCTATCACTGGGCCTGTTGTATACTTTGCGCAAACATGTGGCAGTCAACCAATGCTGTTTCATTGTTGACCCACAGTCTTCGACGCTGGCCCATTATTAAACAGCATTGGGTGATTTTCTGACAGCTGCATTATGCTCGTGACGCTTTAACATCTCGGCGCCAGAAACACCAGACTGATAACACGATATATTGGCCTAATGCTGATGTAATGCTGGGCCACCATTTGCGATGCTGCGCCAATATTATTGCAACCAAAACCCTTTAATATCTTAACCACAAATATGATAGTGGCTGTATTTTCTGAACACTTGTTAAAGACAAAAGTACTTAACTTGACATTTTAGAATAAATATTTATTGAGTTTTCAGGTGGGGTGTATGCTAAACAAATGATCATATCATTTATTTCATTTACTTGCACTTATATTTTACCCAAATGGAGTCTTATTGTTTAACATTGAAGTTAGTCACTTTGTTAGATATTTTCTCGCTGACCAAAGCTGCTACTCCTCCTGAAGCTTTTTTCTAAATAAACGATTTTTCGTAAATACTTTTAACCCGTCGAATAAAATGTCATCTAGATCGTCCATCTTGTCAATAGCATTATATCATGTCGCCCCCGAAAAGATACGATTCAACACATTTGTAATTTTGTCTTCAGTCCACAAATATTAAGTAAACTTATCGATAAATCACGTACACTGTAATTGTGGAGTTAAAGACGTGATCGAAGGCTGTATTTTATGATATCGTTCCCTGTGATATGAAATGATGTAGCTGGCACTATGCTATTGGTCCGTGGCTGGTACTTCACAAAGTGATATATAACCCTTATTTCATATCCAAAGGGAAGAAATATTTGAAGCATAATAACATTACACATACAAAAAATTGTATTTTAATATTGTGACATAGGCCCCATATTAATAGAGATAACAATTAGGGCCAAATCTTCACAGGCTTTGCATCCTATTTAGGTCCTAAACGTTTACTTGTATGCTCGTGCTGGCTTGTTGTGTTACTCATCTAAAGTGAATGGTCGTGGCTTCAAATCTGTAACTCCTAGCTTTTTTAAATAGTCAGTAGCGTTTTCAAATTTAGTTGATGGATGATCCCATACTTTTGTTAAATCCACTATATTTTGTCCCGCTGATATAAGGAAATCACAAATAGCTGGCATCTTCTTGTTTTTATTTACCGAAGCACAAGTGTAATTATTCATCCAAGAAAAGAAACTTTGATAGAGTTCTTTATCAGAATTAATTTTCAATAGATATGTTGCCAGTGCTCCAGGAGACTTGAAGTCTGTGACATCAACATATGATTGTTTGGGTAGAAGAGTTTTGTATGCATCCAATCCCCCATAAACAATAGGAACCACACCTTTGGTGAAGCTTCGCCATAACTTTTCAGTGATATATTCGCCATTCAACGTGTTTTCAAACGCTAGGTAGAATTTATACTCGTCCAATATGTCCATAATCTTGAGGCCGCATGATGACTTTGGGCAAAACTCTTTCCCACATGCTCCATAAACATCCACCTGTATGTGCTTCATTAGGTCTCTAACGTAATTCTCTCTCATACCGGTTGTCTCACAATGACTCACTATCCACGCTACTAATTTGGTTTTACGTTTTACTATAGCATCAATCTTTTTTCCTACATTTCGCGCGTCTGTCTTGACTTCCACACATGATCCATAAGGTAGGTAAAAATCCGAATGTACGGAATATGTCATTGTATAGTTAAATTTGTATCTTCCATATAGCCAATTTTTTGTCTTTTGAGGCGTCTTAAAACTTTTATCAGCAGGCTCCCACGAGTGGTATACCCACCTCTGTCCATTAGGTCTATAGGTCGGCAGTGGCTGAGAAAACTGTGACTCTTTGAATATCACAACATCACTGATGTTGTACAGCTCTGGTTGGTCATGTATAATCATACATCGTTCATCGATAGACACATTTATTCTGTGTTTGGCCGCACTTGCCCCGGATTTACTTAAAAACAGCACTCTCAATTGTCGAGTAGGCCTATTTGTCTCATTTGAGTTCAGCGGGGTGTTATTCACCTGATGTATTAATTCAGTCTGTTTAAGCTGAGATATTGGATAAAGTTGAGAATTACTTCGTGAGCTGGTCCAAACAAAAAATAGAGCTACTGTTTGGCCTACTATGAAAATGACCGCAAAGCTGCTGAGATCGGTGTTGCTTCCGCCACACACCTATAGTAAACAGAATAATGATAATTAAAATACAAACCACAAACAGACGAGTGACCTAAATAATAATATAGTGCTACGGAGAATAAACTGACTGATGATATATGCTGTATATTTTATTATATTAAACCCACTTTACATTACTTTACATTACATTACATTTTACTACATTACATTACATTATGTCACGTCACATTACATTACATTACATTACATTAAATTAAATTACATTACATTACATTACATTACATTACATTACATTACATTACATTACATTACACCACACCACACCACACCATACCACACCACACCACACCACACCACACGATAGTATATTATATTATATTATATTATATTATATTATATTATATTATATTATATTATATTATATTATATTATATTATATTATATTATATTATATTATATTATATTATATTATATTATATTATATTATATTATATTATATTATATTATATTATATTATATTATATTATATTATATTATATTATATTATATTATATTATATTATATTATATTATATTATATTATATTATATTAAACCCTTATTTGTATTAAACCCAAATTATATCAAATCTACATCATATTATATTATATTATATTATATTATATTATAATATATTATATTATATTATATTATATTATATTATATTATATTATATTATATTATATTATATTATATTATATTATATTATATTATATTATATTATATTATATTATATTATATTATATTATATTATATTATATTATATTATATTATATTATATTATATTAAACCTATGTTATAATAAACCTATGTTATAATAAACCTATGTTATAATAAACCTATGTTATAATAAATCTATGTTATAATAAACCTATATTTATTCAACTGTCAAATATAAAGTAAGATGACCAAAATCTGATTCCTTCGTTTGTACATTAGCGTTCGACAAGGCGATAGCCTTTCACTCTTTTTTTTCTCAATGTATGTAAATGATTTATGATTTTTTTTGTATAAAGAAGGTCTAGAAGGTACAAACCAATAGCCCTCTGTTTGAATAAGACCAACAATATATTTACATCACCAACTCCTTGGTTATACCAAGCTTAGCCAAAACCATAAGAACAAAGCAGATTCCTGACTTTACCTACCCAAATTATTATTGTATGATTATTTTAAGTGCATTAAATTGTACATTATATAAGACTTTTGTCGGACAAGTTTGTTTTATGTTTAAACAATTTAGCCAGCATTTCACAATTCTAATGTATCTCTAGACAATCAATAGCACACGTCCAAGGTCATCTTACATAATTTCAGTCATTGTGGACAGTTTTAGTTTTAAAATACTTTTACAAAAATCGTTATATGTAGTTATTTTATTGCATTAGCAGGATAAAATCCCAATATTTCACAACCATATGAAAGCACACTATATAAATGGCATTATAATGGGAATGAGCTCGAAATTGTTGATTTTTTTCACGTACCTTGGTATTGTAGTTTCTGGTATGGCAATGTTGATATTAGCACAATAAGGTCGCAAATCAATGTTTAGCTTAAGCTACTTGTAATATTATGTCAATTATGCTACTTTTGAAATAAACCTTTATGCATATGTGTAAATAAATATATTATACTAGCTGCTATACCTACCTCCCAAACTCTTATAACATGTGTTTTAGTTAATTTCACTTTATATTGTTGAAAACGGATATGCATGTTCACCAATAATTTCGGCAAAAGCTATAATAACATTGACAAGCAACTATCTTTCTGGGGAAATAAAAGACCTACGCTGAACAACTAACAGTTTTGTCTAAGACTGCATGACCTAAATAGTTTTAAATCCCTTAAAACACATTGAAGATAAACAACTTCAAACCGATAACAGCTTTCATTTTTTATTAATTTACAATTATCTGATAGCATCGTAAGTAGATTGCAATGTTGCTGTAAGGGATCGTAAAAGATCGTAGTGCATTCTAACAGATTGCAACTATTTCGCGAGTTATAGAATTAGAGATGAAAATATAAAGGGCCAAGGGCAACAACGTCCAATGCCACACATCTTGGCCGGATATTTGTCATGGTGGTTATGCATATACAGTGATCCAAACTTTCAAATGCCTGGAGTGTACAGTGCTGGCTACGGTACTGTGTACTATAAAAAACCCTTGAAGTCATTCGAAATAAGGCTTCGGGCTACTATACCTTCTGTCGTGATATTGCCATAATTGTGCACAAAGCGACGTAATGCAATATTTACTCACTCACTCACTCACTCACTCACTCACTCACTCACTCACTCACTCACTCACTCACTCACTCACTCACTCACTCACTCACTCACTCACTCACTCACTCACTCACTCACTCACTCACTCACTCACTCACTCACTCACTCACTTTAATATATTTTGCTAATTACAATTCGGGCTTTATAATACTAGTTGAGTCGAATCGGATATGTTGCCTTTGTTGAAAAAAAACGTCTGCTCTAGTGGGTAATACAATCCAATGTCACATAATTTTTATCTAGCTTTGGATATTATTGTCCCGTATGTATGATATGGACTTATAGTGACTTTGGATATTGTTGCACTCACAAAAGCAGCATGTATCGATATTGGATACATTTCCACAGTGCAAGGCAAGGGCAAATAGATGAATGTAACAATAACCATATGGGACTGGACATTTTTGCTAAACAAACGTGCCCCAGGCTTTAAAGGGCAGCTTAGATACCATTCTGAGCTGAAGCTCCTGTTACTTCGGTTTCCGCTGATACTAAACCCCCAAAATAATCAAAATGTGGCATTAGACGTTGTTGCTCCCAACCCTTCGTTACGATATTCATAGACATTATTTCTATGCCACACATAAAAAAACACCCTAATAATTATACGTTTCTAATATTTGATAATTTAACTACGCCACAGGTTATGTTTTTTCTAGTCATGAAAAAGTCTACCTTCATTTTATAAATGTTCTCAGCTCACGTTACTTCATCTTTTCCCCCAACGCAAACTGCCTGTTCAACAAAAAAATATAATTATATGGTAGAATATTTAAGCAAACAAAAACTATGCCTAAGCACATTATATTCTAATATGCTTTGATGTACTTGATATTTCAAATGACATCATACGTTTGATAGTAAGTATGTGAAATGTGAATGTCTATTATGTGTCATTTTGATCGAAACAAATACGACATACTATAGTACACGTCCCTATATATAGCATATCAAAATTCTGTGTCATGCTCATGTTGATTTTGAATGATGATGATTTCTCAAATCTACATATCCTTATTGAACAATTAAAACTGTTTCCATTTCTCCCTTTATCCAAATCCAAGATGGCCGCTATTGATAATCAAGGTTGCTTTTCGAAATGGGCGGGGGCCCTGGGGTAGTGGTTAGCACCGCTGCCTTTTACGCCAGAGTTCGGGGCTCGGTTCGCGGTCTGGGCGGTTTGAAAGAAACAAAAAATGTTTCTTCTCCATCCACGTGTGAAAGTCAGTATTGTGGGGAGCCTCCGTGACCGAGAGGTAGCGTGCTCGGCCTCAGACCGCCAGGGCTCGAATTTCGAATCCTGTGTCTGGGGGACAGTGTCATCTCAATCATCTCACCATCCTCAGGAGGTTCTCCTGGCCCAGTTTAGCCTAATGTGCACAAAGGTGGCCTAAAACCCGATTTGTTTCATTTCATTTTGCTTTTCGAAATATCTAAACATGCTCGGCATTTTTGAGTAGAATTTGTTATCCACTTGTTTCCACATAATGTGGTTGTGCTGAATTCGAAATAATAAATATTATGCCGGATGACACTCTATTTTGTGTTCTTCGCCTTCCAATTAACAAAAAACAAAATGGCCGCAAAAATAAAAATTCATTTTTCGATGGTTTGTCGCACAGGAATGTACAGTTTATGGTTTATATTAATTTGGAGTCGAGAAATTCATTTCTGATGTCTTTCGAATCCTGTGACTTATATTTGACCTTACAATCCAAGATGGTCGCCGTTTTTTACATAATTATTTGCAATTATAATAATTGCGGATTTCGAAATACCAAGCAACTCAAAGCACCTTAGAATATAGTGCTATATAAACCTTAAAAACGTGTGCGGAATATCAAATGACCAATATATCCATCTTCCCTACAGCAAGGCTAGGGTTCTCGAAATTACAGACCGAGCCTTGCTGAAGCAGCCATGTATAACCACCGATTGGGATAGGGAAGAATATCTGAAAATGTAAATATTGAATATTCATTATTAAAGAAAAAAATCCAAATTAATATTTGCCGTCTGGGTCGTCGTCTCATCCAATCCCATGTTGGTTTAACGTATACAGTGGCCCTGTATTAATCCAACAATATGCGATAATATTTGCAACGGTGTGTTACACAACCTGTTCAGCAACTGCAGCTTATTAGATCCAAGCAAGGAACACGTTGGTAGTAATATTTCCTGTTTTGTTGCTTTCTTAAATAGAACTACCCTGTCTTTATCAGTTGTGCAATGTGTAGACCATTTCCTTATTCATATATCATGCAGACAAATTTACCATATTGAATTTCAGTCACCCATTTTAAAGGCTCCTTATCAAGTCACTAGCTCAAAAGCTCTGAAGAAAATATCGAGAGATGATTTTTTTGTGTGGCCAACTAGAAATGGAATATAAATGGGATACCAGGAGTAATAGCACATTCAGATTATACATGTAGATTCCAAGCTGTTGAGATTTTTTTTCTGATGCACATCTTTGGTATCAGGATAGTGGACCAGTAGGAGCATAAATGCATATGTGTTTTGGAACAAACAACAACATCGGCTGAAGGACTGTGTAGACAATGTAATTTTAAGGGCATATCTGCCTCTTCACGTGTGCTTATTAAATTCAGCTCGGGTATGTTGCACAATGCATTACCGGTAGTAACTTCTGCTAAGCCACTAGCTGTAGTAGTAACATATTTTTGCTCAAATGAACTCCTCGTTAACTCCTTCGTTACAACGTTAGCTATCAAGTCAGTCTTTTTTCTTGGGTCACATAGGAAGCCATAGGAAGATTACATAGAAAAATATCCAGGCCCACCATAGTGGGAAACAACTGTTACAAAGAACATTGCAAATTTTCTAAATTTTTTACATTTGCTCTTTTGTGGACTCCCAACTGCAACTACTAGGGATTGTCCATCTATTAAAAGAGGACCATGTTGGCATAACACTCTTTTAGTGCACTGGACTCTTTTCCTCAGCACTAGCTGAGATGGATGGGACATCCATCTCAGCTAGTGTTAAAGACACAGGTAGAAGTTCATGCTCTATCCTCATATCGGCGCCAGGTTTTCTTACTTCGTAAATGTTTTAAAAATGTCACAGATTGTTTTCTTCTTATTGAATTATCAAATATGTTTTGATCTATTTCTTGAACATGTGGTAACAGTCTTTTTTGATAAATTGATGAAAATGCTGCTGCTCATTATGTTCTACTGTTAACAAGAACTCATTATTTCATTTGTTGCTTGATCTTTTGTCACCATGTTGATCATTTTGTTTCTTATTCATCTGCTCCCAAAATATGCCTAATTGTAGCTTGATGGTATGCATCGTTACCACCTCGAGTAGTAGGCTAACATAAAGTTAATAATATTGTCCTGGTCTCATAATGTTAGTTCAGATAGAGACATCTAATTATATTTCAAACATTATACGCAAGTGTAATGTGTTATACTGCTGATCAAAAATGTATGCAGAGAAGGTGTTTGTGACATTTTACACGATAGTCATCAGTGTATGTTTCCACTAACGATAGTCATCAGTGTATGTTTCCACTATTCCTAAGGCGTGTAACTGTTGACCGATGCCGGTTTATTGAAAAAAATAGCTTGCTTCCTAAATATTGTATGTTTCAATATGTAAATGTCTAATAATCAGCATGTATTCACATAAATTACATTTTAACAACCACGTATTTCCTGTTACAGCTTCCTTCTATTTATATTGCAAAGTATATGGCAAAGCAAAGTATATGGCCTACTGTTGCTAGATTTTCTAATTGAAAACAGATTCAGGGTAAAACGTACCAACATCTTTTAGGATAAATATTCATATTAAATTATAAAATAGATATATAAAGCCATGTTGATCAGATACTGTACACTAGTCCATATATACAAAAGTCTTACCTGTGTAGTAAGCCACTCGTGTTGACTTGTCGTCGATAAAGTAAAACTATTCCGGCTTGCAAAAATAATTGAGCTATTACATGTAACCCGTCAACCCATAATAACATGGCTCAACGACGCGGAAACTAAAGACACGCAGGCCTACACCAGCTATAAGGGGTCGTGTGTACTTTGCTGAAATATTGATAAAAACAGAACAGCGTTGATAGGCTTACATGTTGAAGAAAACCGGATTATCTAACCGAATATTAAAACAAGCTCATGCTATTGGACTCCTAAGCAAACACGAGACGTTGTGTCAATATTTCTTTCATTTTGGGCTAACGCCGATGACGATGGGCCAACATTGGCTTAAAGTCTCGTGTTTGGAGGGAAGCTGTAGAGAGCTGTATTTTATCCCTTAACCTGATAATCAAGAATACATGTATAGTCGTTTTTAATTTGTTTTATTATTTGTTTTATTAGCCGATCAAATCACAGTTATTGGGAATAAAATGAGTGTTTAAACATCACGATTTGCAAATGTCTGGTCTCAAATAATATGGTTGATTTTCACGCACTTGAAGTTGTGGGTCGCGTTAGCGAGACACAACTTCAAGTGGGTGAAAAATTGATAATGTTGCGTTTCAGGGGTTAATATCGGTAAGGTATGTTAACTTCGCGATTGACCGTGCGTATACCGTGACGGATGAATATAATTATATGCCAACTGTTCATTGTTTCCTCGTCCTATCCCGTGACGGTGAAAGTTGTCTTCTCGTCATTATAACGGGTCATAAATGTGGTGTAAACTGCACCGACGCTGTTAAGCACAAGGGAACCAACCCACAAAACCAAAAAGTAGCAATTTGTCAGAGACAATGTTAGCATTAATGTTTTTTGGCTTTGTGGGTTGGTTCCCTTGTACTTTCTTCAACATGTATAGTGTGCCAAAGATGACTGAAGGGTCTGATGACGAATGGCAAACTATCTGATTATATGATACTAGTGCATCCAAGTCACATATATTGTAGTCAACATATTTACCGAAGTAGGCCTAGATGTTAAAAGATCGTACAGACGCATTCGAATGTTAAAAATGCCACAACAACGAATCCCAATTAATTGACTAAAATATTGTCTGGAATAATTAAAGGGAATACCCATCAAAAAATCGTTGATTCTATTTTGGCTTCTTCATATGACCATATGATGTAAACATGTCCATAGACTAGAACTGCAAAGTTTTTAATTTTTGTGCTGTGCACTTACCAGTTAGGCTACATATAGAGACGAAATTCCCGTATTTTTTTTTGGACATGGTTGTCAATAATTAGAAATCAGGTTTTAATGTCGGTGTCGCTTGTCTAGTGCGTTCATTTTCAGGCGTGCGCTCGATATGCGCAGGTTTGACACGGTCTGCAGTCACAGTCTCGACTTTACCTTTAATTAACACTTTGAATACTCGTCCGCTCCTAGCAACGACCTTATACGGTCCGTCGTAAGGGGCAGTCAGCGGTGGTGCTATTGCGATGCGTCGCAAACATACATGTGAACATGTGTCGAGCTCCTTATATTGGAACGTATCTTTTTGATCAGTATCGCGTGGGGGGCTTAGCCGGAGACGCGACATGGCTACGCGTAACCTATCTGAGTAATTTTCTAAATCAGTATATGGGCGTCTACAGTATAATTCTCCGTAAAGTCACCTGGTAGACGTAGTGTCATTCCGTAGGCCATCTCGGCGGCCGATCTGCCTAACGTTTCCTTGACGGCCGATCGGATGCCGAGTAAAACTGCACAAAGCGTAGTTGTCCACGGATTCGGTTATTCATGTGCCCTAATGGCGGCTTCAAGCTGTCTATGAAGACGCTCAACCATGCCGTTTGATTGAGGGTGATAACTCGTAGTGCGACAAGGCGTCCGCTACAAAATTCGTTTCACCTTTCACATATCGTATATCGGTCGTGAATTCTGTTATGAAAGCTAAATGCCTAGTCTGACGCAAGGATGGGCGTTCTGTCGTGGAATTCAAGACATAAGAGAAGGGTTTATGGTCAGTATTGACGAAAAATTCTTTGCCCTCCAGATTATGTCTGAAGTGTCTAATTGTAGCGTAAACTGCCAAAAGTTATCAGCAGTGTCTCTGCTGGTGCTGGCTTTTTGCTAAAAAATGACAAAGGATAGGCACTACCTAGCATTTATATTACACATTAATAACAGGTTGTATAGCCTATACACAGGCTCTTAGACTTTTATAGTCCAAACCAATCATTAAGGGCCTAATCACATTATGCAGTGGTGAAAGAATTTCGCTCATTTCTCAGATAATTCTCAAACAATTTTCATAAAACTTTACAAACACTATTTTCTGGACATGCTGCGACTATACCAATACTGGCAATAGCCTAGACTCCTAGGCCTACCCTAGAAATAGGAGTTGATTTGTAAACTCGGTAGACATTGTAGCTATGTATAGAAACCAAGGTGGGTTATTTTTCTCCAGACGAACATTATTCGAAAATGTATTGGGAGTTATTCGGCGATGCATTGCATTCGTCTGGTATTGCTTCAATCCTTCTGTTTAAACATGATTCAGGTTCAATGTTAAAGCTAGTGGAGGTGGAGAAGGAAAATGATGACAGTGCAAATAGTAATGCCATAACAGTCGTTCATCGCAAATACGAAAATAATGTCTTCAGATGAAGAAAGAACGGACAAATTACTGAAGAAGGCAGATGAATCTGTTAGTTCCACACTCTCTGAGCTGATACACAAAATATCGCAAACAATTCCTTATCGGCAACCTCATCAAAAGTATTGTCTGCTCTCAATCTACAGATATACAGATTGCCTTGGGCGTGATGCTAAATCGTCACAAAGATATGATAGTTGAATTTCCAAAATATAAAGTAACTTGCTTATATGACGAGATGCTGCGATTCAAACATTCCGCTGCTATATGTGCCTGCAAAGAGTATTCTCATGGGTCGACCTTTAAAAATGTCAATGGCGGGGGGAGGGCGGGGGCCCTAGGGTAGTGGTTAGCACCGCTGCCTTTCACGCAAGAGTTTGGGGTTCGGTTCCCGGTCTCGGCGGTTTGAAAGAAACAAAAATTGTTTCTTCCCCATCCACGTGTGAGAGTCAGTATTGTGGGGAGCCTCCGTGACCGAGAGGTAGCGTGCTCGGCCTCAGACCGCCAGGACTAGAATTTTGAATCCTGTGTCTGGAGGACAGTGTCATCTCAATCATCTCACATCCTCAGTAGGTTCTCCTGGCCCAGTTTAGCCTATATGTGCACAATGTGGCCTAAAGCCCGATTCATTTCATTTTCCTGAACCGGCAATTAATAGGCATTACATACCTCTCTTCAACCACACACCAAGTGACCCAAGCACCATACTGACGGCTATGTCTAAGGCAATGACCATATCTCGCAATGTTGGTCAGATAACACTCCCATTTAGAGCTGATATGTTCTTATCCTTGGAGGAATGCACTTTCTAGAATACTATATCAGCTCTATCATGAACAGGGCCAGCTACTGAATATCGTCACTGGACAACTGGCACTATCCTGAATGAAACGCCGACGATGCATACGACATGGGAGCTAAACAAAAAAAGGCTACACTCAAGAACAAACAAAAAGTAGATTTAAGCAGCCGCACTAGCATACTTACACGGTCAAAGGATAGACGCTGCTGCTATGATCTGGACCTTGGGTTGGCCAAATATCTGATCCCCTCACAGTCCTAAACCAGCAAACTTTAAACCTTCTACGCGAATATGATGTGTATCTGTTGTTTGACAGGTATAACCCCATGAGCAGTAAAGCACACACTCGCAAACTTCATATAAACTCCCCACTCCCAGCACAGGAAGTATGTCTTTCAGTGTTAAAAAAACAAGGAACAATAATATATATATAATATATATATAAAATGATGGTCGCCAATTTGACACAGGAAACTGCCCCTGATACCACCTTTCACACTCTAGAGAGTTGTCACTGGTACAGACCCAGTTCCTATTCAAATGGTAACAGTGGATGGTTAGAGTGCGAAAATTAGGGGAGCGGATCTCCAAACATCATGTGGTGACACCATAGTGGTCCAGCAAGCCATCAATGTGTCTCAGGCAGGGGGAACAGGAGTACAGATCGCGGTCAGAGCTGATGATACTGATATGGTTGTGTTCCTGCTGCATTTCTACGACAAGCTGGAATATTCTTCAATCACATTTTTTATATGAAATCTCCCAAAAAAGATCGAACGAAATTGGACATTCAATCGACAGCTAGTAAACACAAGTCACTGTTGCTAGATATTTTTGCAATTCATGCACTATCTGGGTGTGATTAAGTTGCTGCACTTCATAGCATAGGCAAGGGTATTGCCATGAAGACTGCTTTGCCATTACAGCAATGATACACAATGCCACGATTTGGGCAGAATAATGCTGTTCTTTAAGATATAGTCTCAGCTGGAACTAAATTCTACAGCAAGTGCTATGGATTTCAAGCAACCAGTATGACCAGGTGTCGTCAGTTGGGGTGGGCCAATAGAGCAGGCAACCACTTACACTTCAAAGCTGGCGTCTCTGCCTCCAGCTAATGAAGCAGCCATTGAGAAGATGTCACGCAGCCATCTGACAGTAATGATTTGGAAAGAAACGATGTCACCTGACCCACCCAATGTAAATCCTTGTCAATATGGATTCGAGCAGGAGAGACCTGGTTGCATGCTCATTTCACTAACTGTAGAGGCAGGTATGTCACTTGCCCCTGGATTTCGTTTGCAGCTCAAAAAATGTGCATGCAGTTCAAATCCCCACTGCAATACAAATTAAGACCTGTGTCGTAAGTCAGGTTTAGGCTGCTCCATCTCCCGTTTCTGTAGCGTAACTGTAGCTGAATTATGAATGTGTGTCGGTTTTAGTCAGAGTGCAGTATAATTGTGTATAATTGTTTCAGTAATTAATGAGTTAAATTTTTATGTATTGTTTGTTGTTGTTGTTTAGCCCATATCATTAGGCTACTTATACCTTTTTGTGATTTCATCAATTTAGTATGTATAGGCTACTACATCTAACCATAAAATAAACCATATAGGACTAAATGGATTCCTTGTCACCCAAAACATACTAATAGACACCAAATTCGAAGTCGATTATTAACGAAGTTATGGCTTTTTTAGTGATACGGCGGCCATCTTGGTGGCCATCTTGAATTTTGAAAAACCCACAAGGTTTGGGCATGGAACGCCAGCTGATTCTTAAACAGATGGATATTGTCTACTTAAAAAAGCAAAAAAACGATTGTAATTCGACGATGCAAGGTTCAGCCCCAAAATGCCAAAATTCTGCCTGACTAATTCCTTGTGAGGTAGGGATGAATGCTAGTGGGTCCTCATGGCAGCAGTCTTATTCCCTCATATGTAGGCTTGCACATGAGGTTGGAGGCTCCGGGGATGAATGGTTTTATGGGAATTATAAACTATATATTCTAATCTAAAATAAGTAATTAACCTACTGGTAGACATGGAGCGGCTGAGTTATGGGTCGCATCGCGCCGCCACAGCTGAAAGTCAAGTAGATGGTGGTAGGCTGTGGCTAGTTGTACGATGCACTGCGAAAGTAGGCTTTATAGCCATTGAGATTTACTAACATGCGTATGGCGCCCACGGCTTGCAGTAGACAGCTACTGTCTAGCTGACTGATTCATTCATTCATTCATTCATTCATCGCTCCATTTATATTAGAAAGGCAACAGCCGGCCTTAAGCGCCGGGAAGACGCATTCCCCTCGTGGTCATAAAAAATATATTTTATTTAATGATTCGACATGATGTTTCATTAAATACTTTGTGGAAGCTATTTATGATATGTTTGAGTCTCGTCATGTCTTTCTATTAGGTATATAAAAGGATTATTGCTGCATTTATTGACCTCAGAAGATTTGGTAGAAGGTAAGTGGCGAAAATAGGTGATATTGAGTCTGATCTACAGTGGAGCCTGATATGAACGACTATATATATAGACAGATTTATAGAATGAGAGAGTGAATGGGCATATTGCTTCACTTGGATTTCTGTGTACAATTATGGTAATATCGCGACAGAAGGAAGCTCGTAGCTAGGACTATGCCGTACTCTTTTAGAATGACTTCAAGGGTTCTTTTGACTTTATACATTATAGGCTAGCGCACAGTAGTAGGCTACCATCTATAGCCATACCGTCTGAACAGTTAGGAGCACTGTATAGGCTATGTACAACCCCGATGACAAATTCCCAACCCCGCCGGGATTTGAACCTCTGAGTTTCGAGCCACAGTCGGACCGAATGAGCTGAAACACTTATTATTGGATAGTCTGTAGGCCTAAAGTTATTAGTATTTGGTCTTAGTGTCTAGGGCTACCTATATGACGTAGGCCTCGTCAAGTGGACCGTTTTAAAATAACATTAAAGGCCGTGGATCGCTCCCGAACCTTATGAAAATAACATATTGCGGCGATCTAGAATATCTGAAGAAACTATAGTGTAGGCCCTATGTTACTACCTATAGCCTATGGGCCCTCAGGCTCTACCTGACACACGACTGATATATTGGACTTTTTTGCACTGGACCTGTCGAGGAGATAAATATTTTTAATCTGATTTAACATTTTCACTTCTATATGCCACATTAAAGGCCGTGGATCGATCCCGGACCTTATGAAAATGTCATATTTTGCCGGTGTAGAATATCTAGACAACGCTGTGTAGGGCCTATGTGCTCACCGAAATTGGTCTCTATCTGACTTACGGTATTTAAGCTATTAAACTGATTTTTTTCAAGACTTGTCTATGAGATGTTTATCTTCAATATGTAAGATTGTAATTGTGCATGCTATAATAAAGACCCTAGATCGCTCCCGGACCTTATGAAAATGTTATATTGCGGGGATATGAATATCTGAAGAAACTTGTATATATGACTACCTAGATCTTGTATGTGACTACCTAGACCGGCCTCTATCTGACTTACAGTTGAATATATTAATCTGATTTTTTCAGGACTTGTCGACGAGATGTATATCTTCAATATGGCACCAACATTGTACTTGTGCATGCTAGATTAAAGAACCTGGATCGCTCCCGGACCTTATGAAAATAACATATTCCGGCGATATATAATATCTGGAGAAACTTGTCTATGTGACTACCTAGACCTGCCTTTATCTGACTAACGGTTGAATATATTAATTTGATTTTTTCAGGACTTGTCAACCAGATGTATATCTTCAAAATGGCACCAACATTGTACTTGTGCATGCCAGATTAAAGGCCCTGGATCGCTCCCGGACCTTATGAAAATAACATATTCCGGCGATCTAGAATATCTGAAGAAGCTCGTGTATGTGACTACCTAAACCGGCCTCTATCTGACTAACGGTTGAATATATTAATCTGATTTTTTCAGGACTTGTCGACGAGATGTATATCTTCAATATGGCACCAACATTGTACTTATGTATGCTAGATTAAAGGCCCTGGATCGCTCCCGGACCTTATGAAGATAACATATTCCGGCGATCTAGAATATCTGAAGAAGCTCGTGTATGTGACTACCTAAACCGGCCTCTATCTGACTAACGGTTGAATTTATTAATCTGATTTTTTCAGGACTTGTCGACGAGATGTATATCTTCAATATGACACCAAGATTGTACTTGTACATGCTATATTAAAGGCCCTGGATCGCTCCCGGACCTTATGAAGATAACATATTCCGGCGATCTAGAATATCTGAAGAAGCTCGTGTATGTGACTACCTAAACCGGCCTCTATCTGACTAACGGTTGAATATATTAATCTGATTTTTTCAGGACTTGTCGACGAGATGTATATCTTCAATATGACACCAAGATTGTACTTGTGCATGCTATATTAAAGGCCCTGGATCGCTCCCGGACCTTATGAAAATAACATATTCCGGCGATATATAATATCTGGAGAAACTTGTCTATGTGACTACCTAGACCTGCCTTTATCTGACTAACGGTTGAATATATTAATTTGATTTTTTCAGGCCTTGTCAACCAGATGTATATCTTCAATATGGCACCAACATTGTACTTGTGCATGCTAGATTAAAGGCCCTGGATCGCTCCCGGACCTTATGAAAATAACATATTCCGGCGATCTAGAATATCTGAAGAAGCTCGTGTATGTGACTACCTAAACCGGCCTCTATCTGACTAACGGTTGAATATATTAATCTGATTTTTTCAGGACTTGTCGACGAGATGTATATCTTCAATATGGCACCAACATTGTACTTATGTATGCTAGATTAAAGGCCCTGGATCGCTCCCGGACCTTATGAAGATAACATATTCCGGCGATATATAATATCTGGAGAAACTTGTCTATGTGACTACCTAGACCTGCCTTTATCTGACTAACGGTTGAATATATTAATTTGATTTTTTCAGGCCTTGTCAACCAGATGTATATCTTCAATATGGCACCAACATTGTACTTGTGCATGCCAGATTAAAGGCCCTGGATCGCTCCCGGACCTTATGAAAATAACATAATGCGGAAATATAAAAGGTATGGAACAATTTGTGTATGTGACCACCTATATGTGCCTCTATCTGACTAACGGTTGAATATATTAATCTGATATTTTCAGGACTTGTCGACGAGATGTATATCTTCAATATGACACCAAGATTGTACTTGTGCATGCTATATTAAAGGCCCTGGATCGCTCCCGGACCTTATGAAAATAACATATTCCGGCGATATATAATATCTGGAGAAACTTGTCTATGTGACTACCTAGACCTGCCTTTATCTGACTAACGGTTGAATATATTAATTTGATTTTTTCAGGACTTGTCAACCAGATGTATATCTTCAATATGACACCAAGATTGTACTTGTGCATGCTATATTAAAGGCCCTGGATCGCTCCCGGACCTTATGAAGATAACATATTCCGGCGATCTAGAATATCTGAAGAAGCTCGTGTATGTGACTACCTAAACCGGCCTCTATCTGACTAACGGTTGAATATATTAATCTGATTTTTTCAGGACTTGTCGACGAGATGTATATCTTCAATATGGCACCAACATTGTACTTATGTATGCTAGATTAAAGGCCCTGGATCGCTCCCGGATATTTGTACATAATTTATTAATTTAATTTTTTGACATAATTAAAATAATATATAATGTTCACATTAAAAAAATCTACATGGAAATATCATTTTCCAGTTATATTCACTTCTGAATGAATTTTCACAGGAAAAGGTGGACATTGTCTCTACAAATCCACATGTTGTGCTGTACCAGTTAGACAATGAGAAATGTTGCATGAAACAAGCAGTCAGAGGAAATGAGACTACATTCAGATGTGTTAGTTGTAAGAGGAAATGTTCACATCCGGCACAGTATGAAAAGTTTCTAGATACATCTGATGACAAGGCAATAAAATCAATAAAATTATCATACAATAAACCGTTGAGAGAATGTCCGCGATACATAGCCACGCTTATATCGACAGAACCTATAACATTCTCCACTAAACAACCAGATATGAAAAAAATGGAACACTTCACAGCATCAACTGAAGGAAATTGCCGTTGTGGGAGATTACTGAAAGATGGCGTTTCTCATCGCACTAAGTATATACCGGTATTTACCGCTAACAATCGTTCATATGCTACAGGTAAGAAAACATATATTGTCGGATAATAAACTTAAGAATATTTCACACATCAATGAGTCATTGCAAATATGTTTTACAATATTGTGAATAACCTAATTATTATAATATTTAAAGAAAAAACAAACATTTATTGGCCTATCATAATATGTAACCAGCTAGGTAAGGTATAAACTGAAATTAGGTTACCATGATGGTGGGTGCATCAATCTTTAAATACATCATGCAAAGCAATAAAAATCAATTGTTATTATAAAATAATAATAATAATAATAATAATAATAATAATAATAATATTTACGTCACACCCAAATTCTGTCGACGTTGACCACAACGCGCATGCGCGGGCCCTCCATTGTTTACTCAGCCAATCATTACGACCCACCTACATTAAAGTGACACAGTTGTGCCAATAATCATTAAAAATAATATAATCATCATTATTTTGGCTTCGTAATATATCCCTAAAATGCTGCATATACATAGACTATAATTTTGTAACTCTTTTACATTTGGAGTGACTGTGGCAACCTATAACAAGTGTGCCGAAAGGCACTTCTTCTTGTATTTCTTATTTTGGACATGCACGTCCTTATTTTTCTATTAACTGGTAATTTCGCAACAAAAAATGTAAAACACTTATGCAATTATAGTCTATGGACATACATACCATGGACATATCAAGAAGCCGAAATAAAATGTTGATTTTGGCCTCATTGCGTCGCTTCAAGCTAGGAATCTGTCTCAGTTTTTTATGCCTTGCCTTTTTTTGCACAACGTTCTACCAACATCGACGGCCTTGGCAAACCTTGATAAAGACTAACATTTTCAACTATGTCGTAATAGATAAAGCAAATGTTATGTAAAAATGTGAAATTATTATATAGCATGTTCAATGTTTCAAATTTTAATAAAACATTATATGAAACTGCCTTTAATTTAACAGCTTGTGATTTCAATTTGAAATGTGAGCCTCATAATGTGTTATTTAATGTATGTTTTAATAACTTAATTTGTGATAAATAATTACAGTATGTTCACTGAAATGTATACATTGTGGCGAAGTCAACGAGTTTGATGGAAGAAAGGAAGGAATTTTGCATTACAAAAATTTCATGATTACACATTCTGTGATGTATGATTACATGCATCAGTACCTTTCTATGGGGTAAGGGTTTTTCTTATTATATAAATTATGATATATTGGGACTTTATATTCATATAATACAAAATGTGCACAAATAATGTATTGAGCTTTGAAATGTAATATGTAATTTTACACCAGCATGTAATTATACGAACGACATGGTTGTCTGCAATTATATTAAAAAGTGTGCATAAAGTGTATGAACTTGTTTGTTCCAGTAATTGTATGTGGAAAAGCGAATCTTTTTGAACTGTTGATACTGTTGATACATAACAGGGTCATGCACAGGGTGGGCAGAAGGGTCCTGACCCCACCCCTAAGCTGCAGATTTAAAAAAAAATTCAAAAATTTCCGGTTCGAGGGACCCCCATATTTGTCTAAATTTTACCTCTTGACCACTCCCCTCCCCCTTGACAAAAAGCTGCGCACGCCCCTGCATAAATACAGTTTTTAGGTCTAAAACCCTGCAATCCGACACATTTGCAAATGCTGACAGTATTCGGGAACCTTGCCAACCCAGTCTAAATCTGCCCCTCCTATGCCTACGTAATACGTGCATTCTCGCTGGATGTATTTACTCACACGATATTATCATTTAATAGTTAATTCATTGAATATTTTTAATTAAATAATTATAATGGTACAAAATAAATTACCACTAATGCTTCAATACTGGAAAAAAACTTTCCAATACAAATTTATGACAATTTCTTTCTCTTTTACAAAAGATAAAAAAGTGTTGATCATTAAAGTTATAATAATACCCAGCTGACAAAATAATCAGAGCCAATCGCTACAGAAGCTGGTCCACCGTCTACGACGCTGATACAGTGTTATACCTGGAAAGATTCAATGTCCTGACTTTGCTGGGACGACGTCGCGGAATTTGATGAAAGCTCACAATATAGTCAGTTTACCCAGTCAATTTAAAAGAGCATTAAACTTGCTGTAGGTCTCTACATATAGTGACAAGAAAGGTGATAATCTCCTCCTACAGAACATGTCTCTCTTGCTCATAAAATTGATTAATTCAACCCGCTGAACACAAAACTTGCTCACAGATTCGTCCACTGCTGTAGCCGCGGTCAAACGTACATTTAATTTGATTTTCAAATCATAAATGTTAGTCTGACATTAGACAAAAATATCCATTTTTAACAGCAATTGTGTCCAAAATAGCCCTACTTTATAACTTACCACGTTCATATCACGATTTGGTGCATGCGGCATACGCAATGCACATGGTTATGTTTATTAAGTGATGCAGACATTATTAAATGACACATTCCATTATTCAACCAATTCATGTAGAATCACAATTATTAATGCTCGTTGTCTTATAGTCATCAGGGGCATTTTACATTATATTTTTCTATCATTTGTTTATAAGCATATACATATACTGTTTAGTAGTTTATTTTTATACACACATTATTAAAATACAACTGTTATGATGTACATTCTTACCAAGTAGCTAAGCCTACCTTCTCACTAATTCATTGATGAATTATTTTTCAGTATTTCTATTGATGGTTATCACAAAATTTGGGCATGGACACACATAGACCAAGGCAGCAAAGATTTCCTTCAAATGATGCCATACAATCTCTTTCATGATGCTTGGTTGGGGTTCTTGTCGTTGTTGGACATTAACTATGAAGACGGATTCACCTGCATTATGTGTGGAACGCAACCTAAAACTGTTGTTATGGACGGTATTCTACTTGGAATTAAGAAAGATAAAGTCCCACTAGGAAACCCTTCTGCACATAGTGATTCCACTTGTAAATTATCAGGAAGATAAGTTCATATATATATTTTCACAATGTCTTATTAATTTATTAATGTAAACATAACTTTCTTGCAATATTTCATTTATAGAAAATCATAAATAATTTAAGATTATAGCTGATATAAAATTCAGTATCAAGATTGAAAATATTGCCTTCAAAATTTTGATATATAATTCATAATTAAAGGAGTAGTCTACTGTGTACGAACAGCGGGACACTAAGGTACCCAGAAAGCAACACGTTTATTACAAATCCATAGTCAACGCTGGAAACATACATAAAAATGCTCTATATCTTTAACTATTTTTTTCATTTTAACAAACTAGCATTTTTATTTATTAATATAAACAATTTGTGATAAATTGCAGATTACATTGATAAATTTATGTGGTTTATATAAATTATGTTTTTCTTTTTCTTTTTATACTAATCATATGGATAGGGTATTGATAAAAGACAGCAAAGTCAGAAAACTTATGCATTTATTCACAAATAAAGGTTTGGATAAGCAGTCATACACACTACTATCTGAAAGAGCAGCAATACACGCGCCATTTCTGATGAACATTATATTTAACTGTGAAATTAACGAAGATTTATATGTATGTGAAGCAACATCCAAAACATTAGTTCATGAATTATCAAAAAATTATCCAACTTCAAGTATTGTTCCATTTGATGAAGAAATAATTAGGACAATTGAAGATGCTTGCCAACATAATTCAACTGTACAGAGTGACGCAAAAAAAATGTTGGCTCTACAACGGCACTCGCCTCTTATTGCAGAAGTGATTTTAAGCAATTCGCCACTACCTGACGAACTAATATCTCTTTTAAAAGAAGTACTAAATGTTGTCAAAAAAAATTTACATGCCACCCCACACACTCTTCCCATACCAACTCCAAATGAAGAAGAAAGATATTACTATCCGTCACTTCCAAAAATATGCGAAAGAGGAGAGTATGTCAAAGACAACAAAACAACCAAAAAGAAAGAGTCATGCATCAAGGCAGCAACTCGAAGTAGACTGTCTTCAGGCCTCTTGCATATTTCCTGTGAACATGGCGAGTTGACTAGCAAATCCCTATTGATCCAATAAGAGATACGATAATATATGTATTTTTAAAATTGTCAATTTATTTTATTACTATTTTCATATATGCCTGAAAAGTAGACTCCCGCCAATGCGGTCCAGTAGGGGACATAATTATTTGACTGTAAATATTTGTATGTTAGTATTGATGTGAAATAAATTGTGTGATATATATTTATTTTAAAGACCGGAGCGAAAATCTAAATTGCTATTGTTTCTTAACCTTTATAATTAGTGGAACAAAATAACAGAGTTTAAACGTTTTATTAATTAGTCAGTAACGGTATGGCAACACTTTATTTAAATTTTAATTAGTTATATAATTTATTTTAAATAAAACTGTAATCTCATTTTGACATTTGTCAAATAAAGAGGTAAATATTTCAGGAGTGTGTTACGGATTTGAGGTATTGGTTTGCCCGGAATCACCTGATGCTGCATACACACTTTTGCGCACTAGATTCAAGACAGGTATACTACAATAAATATGCACTTTTTTAATTATGTACAAAAATAATGTTGCAACTCAGTTTAAAAAAAATAATGCTACTTATGATGTTATTAACCTCATTATATTTATACTTCACGAAATTGGATATTGCAAGATCAACATATATATTAATTATTTTGTTTAATATTTTTTACAGCGCCATCATTGATAGTATATGATAATGCCTGCAATCTGCACCGCTATGCTTTAAATAGAGATCCAGGCTTCTTTGAAAATTCATTATTCACGGTGGATAGATTTCATTGGAAAAATCATTCAGGTAATGATGTACTTCAGTACATACGCTGTATTATTGTAATAATTTTTCTAACATGCAGAAATTCAAATATTGATATCTTTGATTTTAAAAACAATTATCTAACAATAGACAATAGACAATCTTCGTATCCAGTAGGGGGGGGGGGGGGGGGGAATATATCTTCAATGAAAATTACTATTTAAAATTTGTGCCCAGATATACATTATATAGGGGTTATTAAAGTTTAGTAATTGATTTCAAAATAATTATGTTATTACACAAATACCAAATATACTTTATGTACCTTCAGTATAGTAATATATGTCTACACATCTCCTCACTTTCAGCATGCACCAGTGGCTATAACATTTCAAATTATTCCCAGCACGCAAATGTCAACACAGAGATAGCTGAGCAGAGGAATTCCACTCTAAGGAAATTGGACAGCATGCTGTCATACATGAACTTTGATACTTTCATGATGCACGCCAAAATTTTTTTCTGGTTCAGATCTAAAATTACAATGGCTACATTAAAAGGCTACCCAGATGTGAAGTCAGAATATCATGAACTGTTTCTGCAATTAAAAACAATTTACAGCACAAAAATATAAATATATGTATATATTAACTTTTCTCCTTCTTAGTTATCTTAATAATATTATTATGGAATGCAAAATCATGTTGGTACCACGGATTAATTATGCTATGGAAAGAGTATTCTCATATTTTCTTGCTTTCTGACTCATATGTGTGATTTGTACTATAAAAGTACCAAAATGACAATTAAATATCTAACATATTATATGTTTAAGTGTTGGTTCTACTAGTGTATACATAACGATCCATCTATGCTAAATATGACCAACCCATTACGAATTTCGGTTCCATATGTTGATTAACATAGGTCGATCACAGGTATCCTGACTTAGTCATTTCCAACCAGCCTCCCTCAAAGCCCTAGGATTTTTTATCGGCGTCTGTAAATAATTTGAAAACTTGGTCATTTCACATGTCTTGGATTAACCAGTCAGTCCCTGACTGTTGTGAACCCGGTTCAATTCTTAAGTGCCTCGCGATATTTCACTATGAGGATTATTTTGTAAAATTCCTATTTGAATTTGAGCAAATTCTACATGATCTGGACTACCACCAGTGGCGGATCCAGCATAGAGCGTACCCGGCGTACGCCCCCCCCCCTTCTTGGTGAAAATATCGCATTTTCATGCATTTTTTGGAATAAAGTGAAGCTAACACCCTTTTTTTAAGCCAAAATATGGCTTACGCCCCCTACTCTTGCACATTCTGGATCCGCCACTGACCACCCAACACTTGGTAATTTTAAACGTATTCAAAATGCCATGCAGTCCCTGGCTGTTATGAATGCGGTTAAATTCTTAAGCGCCTCGCTTGATTTTACCATAAGAATTTTTTTTTTTTTATTCAGAATTAAATTCGAACAAACTCTACATGATCAGGAGTACCATCTCATAAAGTTTAAAAGCCCTAGGATTTTTTTCGGCGTCTGTAAATAAGTTCAAAACTTGGTCATTCCACACGTCTTGGATCATCCAGTCAGTCCCAGGCTGTTGTGGACCCGGATTAATTATTAAGCGCCCCGCATGATTTCACCATCAGAATTCCAAAATTCCAAATTTAATTTGAACAAACTCTACATGATCTGGACTACCACCCCACAGAGCTTCAAAGCCCTAGGATTTGTTATCGCTGTCTGTAAATAAGTTGAAGGTCATTTCACACGTCTCGGATCATCCAGTCAGTCCCAGGCTGTTGTGAACCCGGATTAATTCTTAAGCTCCTCGCGTGATTTCAACATTAGAAATATTTTTTTATATTCCAAATTAAATTCGAGTAAATTCCACATGATCTGGACTACCATCTTATAGAGTTTAAAAGCCCTAGGATTGTTTCTGCGTCTCCAATTAAATTGAAAACTTGGTCAATTCACACGTCTTGGATCATCCAGTCAGTCACGTCAACAGTTCATCAGTGTGCCATTTTAACTCTCCAGGGAGCAGAGGCCTATAATACGGCCATTGTTTTAGTTGTAGGAACTTATCGTATGCATTGTCACCTCTGCCCTACAAGTAAAATAATATGCTACTCATTTAGGCTACACCTGGTAAAGTGACTTGCCTATGCAGGACACAACATCGAAACAATGAGGGAGAAACATGATATTTGTCTGAAAAATCTGCACCAAGCGAGGATTGAACTCGCACAGCAGGCAGCGGCACTTGTCTCGCTCTAACCACTGTACAACGTCCCTGTCTGAAAGTAGGTGGGTCGGCATTAGTCCCATCCGTGACCCATTGCATTCTGGGCAAGCCAGATCAATTTAGCTAGCTCGCGGCTGGCCAGGAACTAGGCTAGGTCGGCATGTGTCGCTGAGTAAACATTGTGAGCCCACCCGCATGCACAGTAAGCCAGCTATGGTCAACTTCCACAGGAGTGGGGGTCGCATCTTCCTCCGCAAGGCTGGCTATCAATCCTGAGGTCACAGACGGCCTCGCTGTGTCAAGACTTGCTGCCGGGAAGATGGGGGGGGGGGATCGCCGCAATGTAAATATCATGGTTCAGTCAAAGCAAAACGGAATATTTTTTAGATATCCTTATTTCTCTACTCTCAATATTACTACGTGATGACGATGATGGCGGCCTAGTGGAGTTAATGTTAATATGATTGTCTCGACGTTTATTTTGCGTAGAGTATTGCCCTGTGCTATCCACGCCGACTAATTGCTGTTTGACGCTATCGGCCGCTAAACGCGGCTGTTTCGCGATTTTATTGACACCCTACTGTTACATTTGTTACTTGCATGGTTTGCCATAGACGGCAAATGCATACAGCAGCGCCTTCTGGTGCACGGCGCTTAATCACTCCCCTCTATCCCCTCTCCAATGAGAAACAGAGCCGGACGCTATACTTCTAAGTTAGCTCATCATTCCAAGCTCTGGGGTTGCGCAATACATTTGTACACACGGCTTGCAATTCTTACCAGCTGATTACAACTATAGTTTATCGGAATGTTGAACTTTTTTGGTCGTAATGGCTCCAAAACATAGAAAGAAACCATTTAGCGCCAAGCAGAAGAAAGAGCAATTAAAAGCGAAACGTGATAAGAAACGCTCGGAAGGTATATAAAACCGGGCGATAATAAGATAATTTAAAGATTTCCGTCGATACCTATGGTCGATAAAATGTGAAACTGGATGACGAGAAATGTCAAGTCCATAACCAGGTGGAGGCTGACCGCAGATTAAAGTACGTACTTCCTTTGAAGTACGTACTTAGATTGAGGTATGTCCGTACTTCGATCTAAGTACACCCTGAGCTTCACTTTTACAAATGGGTACTCTCATTTGTTATTTTATTACCCCTTTGCAACTTAAGATGTTATTGGATGAATGATTTATTTCTGAACATTGATAATCAAGCTATTAAATTATTCATAAGAGGAACTTCTAATTCTTTTCTGTCCACCTGAATATAGCCAAGACTTTTGCAACAGGCTGAATTTTTTTTTTCATTTCTTTGTCCTGGAACTGTTGAGCATTTGCCAGCTACCAGAAATAGTTTACTTGAAAGAGCACATTTCATTGTACAACATGTATTTTATCAAAACTGTTTTTCATGTTTGGAAAATTTTATATTTAACTTTATATCTGTTCCACTGAGGGTGTACTTAGATTGAAGTACAGGGTGTACTTTAAAGGAAGTACGTACTTCAATGGAAGTACGGACCATGAGGCATGTGACTCTATGGCAGAACTTTAATAGCACATTCCTAATTTTCCAGATATAGGACTGCTCTATAAATTGGTGATTTAATATTTCAAACTATCTTTTCTAAAGTCCATTATTTCTTTTAGTTGGCAATAGATATTATCTACTTCAAATTGATAAATGTTTACCTCTTGTTGCACTCTCACCTTCACAGTTGAAAGCATGGCATCTAACAAAGTCAGAACTCCTGTAAATTTAGTAGCCTGATAATCATTGGACAGACTCTGACTATTGGACCAATGAAATAATGTGTTGCAAATGAATGGGGACACAACAAGTGAGTGTCCTATCAGGCCAAAATGAGGCTGCAGGCGTACTTCGATCGACGTACTGCACACCTCAATGGAAGTACGTACTTCAAAGGAAGTACGTACTTTAATCTGCGGTCGGCCCCCACCTGATAACATGTAGATCTAGTTAGGTCGGTTCCGGGTCAACTCGGACCCTAACCAACTCGGACCCTGCTACAAACGGTGTCCGAGTTGGTTCACTGCATTGTCCGACTTGGTAATGTACTAATGGTAGAATAGTGTCCGAGTTGGCATAGGGTCCGACCTGTCTAAAACCAGCTCAGACCCTATTTAATAGATTTTATTAACAATACTAAGCCTACTGAATATATCAGGCCACTAAGTTTTTTTTTTTATCCGTTATCATTATTATTCAGGCCGCGCAATACCAAAAAAACTTTTAGACTCAGAGACGGGTGGCTCGTTCACCACAGCACAAGACGGTTCACCTCACAGTGGGAATAGTAGCTTAGGGCCTTTGCAACTCAAACTTAATATTTCTACACAATTATAGCTCAACCATTAGGATCTCTGGTTCAACGCAATAAGATATCAAAATATTGTATATTGTAAGTCAATGAAAATATAAGGTTTATAAGATATTGTCACTGGTCATGCTGATTGTATTGTCTTGTTCTTTTTGATTTTCATAAATAGTATATAATAATATTACCTTGCCCTAGAATTAGCAGCCGTTTGAATAAGAACAGGAATCATGATTACAATGTCAACTTCCCGCGGTTGTGGAATTGTTGTGGATGTACATGATGTAGCCTATGCATGTACTTTAATGTAGTGTGTTTTATCCAATAAATATTCGTATTCGTGTGAGGATATATATATATATGCATATCGTCCATGCACAATGTATATATATTTCAAAAATACCCTGTGAAATTAACTTCAACAGTAGATAAAACAACATCTAAAACGCAATTAACATCAACAGTGGAGTAACAACTCAACAGAGTAATGACATGACCTGCCGATTAGTGAGGTGTGATTACTAGAAAGCTCAATTAACCCTCCTCATGAATGCTAATGACGATATTCCGTATTTAACAACCGGTAACCAAATAAAATATAGGCCCACTATAGTTTGTATATATTTGTTGTTATTTATTTTTCTGATAATAAATAACAACAAATATAACAGATACAATGATGATCACAAAACCAAAAAATTACAAATATTATGATATAAAGAATAATTAATAATAAGATATTACATTTTAGATTATACATATGTTGTCACTGTTGTCATTTCTTCACTTGTAGCGATGACAGAAAACATTGATCCAGTTATGTTTTTTAATCTGACATTTCACCTTAGTATTAGCAAGAATATAAATAGCCTAAAATATTCTTGATATTAGTAAATAAGTAATATGAAACTCAGTTGACATTACACTCAGCATTTAGAAGATCACGCCGACGCTTAACGCTCCTTAGTCCAAGTAGTGTCCGAGTTGGTTATATAATCATGGGGTTCGAATTGGTATAGGGTCCGAGTTGGTTTATCATAGTCTCCGAGCTGGTAGTGTCTGAGTTGGTCTAGAGTCCGAGTTGTTATAGGGTCCGAGTTGGCATAGGGTCCGAGTCGTCCGGTTACCCATTAGGTCTACCTCCACTTATATATTATAGACTACGTCTACGTAACATATCATATTACAATTTTAATACGATACGACTTGTCTTCGGGGGCCGTTTTATCAACCTGAAAAGATACGAGCTCGTATTAATAGCTCATTTGCATATGAGGATCGTTAAAATTCAACGAGTGGTTCAGAGTGCTCGTATCCTCCCTATACATGTTGAAGAGGGAGACATACGAGGAAAATCAATGAACTTCTATATTCTCGTAAGTGGCAGGCCAAGGTCACGAGAATTACGAGATCTCGTATCTTTTCAGCTTGATAAAACGTGGCCCAGTTCTATCTAATTCTAGAAAGCAAAGGTCTTGCTAGCCTAACGTAACAAAATAATCGATAGACAGCAAGCGATAGAAATGTCATTAGAACGACACAAAAAATAAGATACAAAAACCAAATTTTGCATAGATCTATCTATTATATAATATATCATTAATAGAATTGTATAAAAATTGGCTTTCAGAAGCATATTGGTAAATTTAACTTTTAACTGATATAACTACAGTTATTACCTAGTCTCCTACAGTCTGTTCGACGGTGGAAGATGGTCCAAAATGAAAGTTAGCTTTCTGGTATCCAGTCAGTCAATGCTCAAGCGATTGTCACAAAATTTTGTAACCATTATAATCTATTCATTTGGCAACAACCCTGGAAATTTCGCGAAATTCCATTTGACATGTAACACAATCCTGAGAATAAACCGGAATGAAGTTATTGGGTTTATACATGTTATAGAGGAGCGTCATAAATAGACATTTACTACATGTCAAATGTTCTAACTTTTGAACTATACAATATTTTACGAGATTTTCAGGATCGATGCCAAATGACTAGAAAATCAGGTTTACAAAATTTCATGAAAATCGCTTGAGAATTGACTGACTGGATACCGAAAAGCTAACTTTTATTTTGGACCATCCTCCTCCGTTGGACAGACTATAGACCTAGGCTTAAGATAATTTCAATAAGGGAGGTTTTAGAAATGTATACGATCAAGAAATGAACCAAACAACGTACGAAAACCTATTTTAGTTTATATCAAGATTACAAAATATATTCTACAAATCATATTGAAATATTGAGAAGATAGGATGTCATGATCATATTTTATAAGTGGCTTTTGATCGGTACAAGATCCGCAGCAGAATTTCAACCCGTAGGTCTATTGTTAGAACATGTCAAAATGCCACAAGAAATGCCAGGTAAAAAGCGGGAGTGGCTGTATTTAAATTCGCGAAACTTCTCAAGCCTCTCCCGGCCTTAATATGTTATAGGTCGTCTACTACACTAAAAGTCACTTTAAATCTGTCACTTTCGCTTTGGATGTTTTTCACTCATTGCTCGTTCGATTTTCATCCTGTTGTCATGAAATTTCACAAGCGTGAGTATCTAGTCTTACGGTACCTGCCCTGAAAATTTCAAGAAAAAACATTATGCTGTTTAAACATGTTAAAAATTGAACCATTTGACATGTTGCTGTTGTTTTTGGTGAATTATGACGCTCCTCTATAACCCATTGAAAGCTATCAGCTTCAATCAAGAAATTCCACTACATGTCAAGTGGTCTAACTTTTGAAATACTCATTCAAATTTCACGAAATTTTCAGGGCAAGCGCCGGAATACTTGCAAAGAGTGCCTGGAAAATTTTATGGAAATCGATTTAGAAATGACTGAGAAATCAGTGAAAAACACCCAATGCTGGTGGAAGTCACTGTAATCAGTAATTTTAGTCAAGAATCTGTGAAAATTGCACTGAAACGGAATGAAATGGAATTCACCAAAATGTGAAAAGAAAAATCTTTTTTTTTTAATGGAAAATCATTGGCCTACCCAATAGTAAGCCTTTCAGTTTATACTCAGTCTATGCGCGTACTATTTTCATTTCAAAGAGAAAACAACAGGTGATCTCACAAAATTATTCCTATGTTTGTGTAAACAAACGTGAAAAATTGAATTTTTCTTTTTTGTCACTCATTTACACTAACACATCTGTCAATAATCATGATTATGAAACATTTAACATGGATTGTAGAGTCCGCAACGGGTGTAGAGTCCGCAAAGGTTAATTCATTTTGGTTAAATTGTCATTGTTTGCAGTTCCCTACTTTGATTCACCTGAGGTTAGACTTTAGCAAATAACTAATAAAAAAAAAAGATAATTGATTTATAAACTATAAAGCTGTATAAAGTAGGTGAAAAATAAGATAATTGACTTATAATGTATAAAGCTGTTAAAGTAGCGCCTACCTAATGGTAAGCCTTCCAGAGGATTCTCAGTCTATGCATAGTTACAGCCAGTAACAATCTCCCTTTGTTAGCAGTGCACAGTAATTAGAAGTCGCCTACACAGCTACATTCTGGTAGTTTCTGTCTTGCAGTGCATGATGATACTTGGTGAAAGAATCATTTCTAGTGTTCTAATAATATGCCTTCCGTGGCGTCACTCAGATTTACTCGATAAATTTTTTTTTCAAAAAACAAAAGTGAATTATTTAACTAATTAAGGCATAATGTGGCCTAAATTCCACAAAGGGTTGTTTTTCTGCTGTGTTGTCTCACAAAACACAGCTGCATCTGGTGGGTTTGGCTAACATTTAAACCACCCAAAAGATTATTCACTAGACAGCTTTTTTTTTCTCTACAGGTTTTGAGCATTTCCTTATTGCAACCTGCATTTGTCGCATTAAAAAATTGTGGTCTTTGAATCATAAGTGTGCTGCATAAGCACACTGCCCCCCCCCCCCCCCCCAACCTAACGATGTCTGCCGAAATTTGTCCTAAAAAAAATAAGTGTCCCCGATAAATTGTGCAGCAGTTTAGCAGAACTGAGAATATGCAAAACTATTATTTCATATGCACAAAATTGAGTAGCAAACTGCTCCGCCACATCAGACAAATTATTCCCTGCCAGTGTCTCTTTCTATTCCAAGATGAAATTTAAAAGTTTTTCATAGCCAGTAATTTGGTTCATTCTCACTTTTTTCGGAACACGTTTTGTTTGCCATCGGAAACGGCATTTGTATAGTAATGTGGAGTGTGGGGTACCGATGTTCCTCAACTGCTCATGCCAGGTGTCGTGATTGTAACAATATTAGGCTGGCATCTGATAGAAAGGCGACTAAAATTAAACGTTGTGTATCTTTATGACAAAGGTATGCCCTATAAATATATATGCTAAAATGTATTACAAAATTTAATTGTCGCTCTTCCCATTAGTTTACCTTCGAAATGTATCAACAATTCAGTACTTTGATAGATTGTAATTTTAATAGTTTCATCAGCGTATAGTACACAACAGAACTATTTATTGTTAAAGATTTTGCTGGATACGTTAAAACTTGACCCACTTACTCTTTTATTAATATAATACATCATTAATTACATATCATACAACTGTCAAGTAAATTTTGGCTATAGAGTCCGCAACAGCATTAATTATTTTAGTTTGGTGGGGGCAAAGAATATGCTATAACCATGATAACTTTTTTGTTTTACAAGATAACTTCCTGAATTTTTTTTCTCTTAATCAACTTGAACTGTACTAAACAAATATAATTTATCTGTTTTGAACACATTTTTATGTCTCCCCTCTGTACACAGAAGGGGAGACATATAGGTTTACTTCTCACTGTTCATTACCTCGTCGAGACGGGCTACTTGATGTATTCCACAGTTATTTGTTTTCAAGATAGCTACTAATCTATCAACTTCTGCTTCCTCATACTTCACATAGCCTTCCTCATACTTCACATAGCCATCACATACCACTGGGGAATTGTTTTTGTGACATTTTGATCCCCATATCATCAACCCTTTAATTACTATGGCCACTAACGAAGTAATGCTCTTCAGCGCGTTTCAGGAAAAAGTTGCCAACAGATCTTCTTTTAATTTGGCAAATATGTTTAGCTATGTCAGCCAATGAACTGACTAACTTTTGGGATCAAACAATTTCAAAACGGCCATTTTAAATTTTGTAATATTTACTTAACTCAAAAAAATGCAAAATGACTGGACCATGAATATAAAATAAAATGTAATGTCTCAAACAAGGATAACCCATGACAAATTTGACACTAAAAAATCCAAAATGGCTGCCAGTCGGCCATTTTTTTTTTTTTTCTTATTTTTTTTTTTTTCCTTATCTCGGAAATCTTGCATGATAGCTGATCTATAAATTTCATATACCACAATTTTAAAATAGTGGTCGAGCGATAACGGGGGGCTGCTTTCATGTTCGTTTCCGAACAACTCTTTCTCTATTTTCTATTTCACATCAGTTTTGTGTCTGTGCGTTCTGTTCTCTCCGTCTATCATGCAGGCGGTCAAACACTGGACATTGACCAAATGTCGGGCTATTGTTGGCTCACAGACACTAGCCCAATATTGGGTCGTGTTTGACGCCACGCTGAATGTGGGCCAGCGTCACAGACGGCGGGCCAACATAAACCCAGCTTTTGTTCAAAGCATCGTGCGGGTATTACAGCCAGCATGAAGTAGGCCTACTGACTACGGTTGAATGGATACTAGCCAGCACTGACGACGCTGGCCCAACATTTCCCAGACATTGGGTCGGTTTCGGCTTGCACTGCCTGACCTGACCCGCAGCCCAGCAAACACGATGTGTTGAGCCAGTTCTGGTTTTATGCTGGGCATTGCAGACGGTGGGCCAGAATTGGACCAACACTGGGTCAACGTCTCCTGTTTGCTGGGAGTGTTGACAGGCCGCATTTGTGTTTTGCACATCACCGGGTGTGAAGATATTAAAACTGTTCCCAACTGATTGAGCCTAAAGACAATTTAGTTACTGTAGATCATCTTACCGGCAGCAAGTCTTGACACAGCGAGGTCTCAGGAGTAGCGAACCTTGCGAGGGAGGATGCTGTAGATATAAAAAACAGACTCCACCACATCAAAATACATACTGGTAGTCTCTACCTGTCTACTGTCCAGAGGAGCCATTTAGTAACATTAATTACAAAAGTCATTGACACAACATCTAATAGCTATCAACTTTTATGATTACGCTGCTGGAGGGGAAACATATCCTGTTTTTTTTTACAAAAAAACTAGACTCTTCTAGTTTTTTTGCCATAAGTGGCAAAAATTTGGCACCTTGATTGTGTCTGACCTGTTAGTCAAATTCCTTTTCATGTTAATTTTTTTGGGTTGACACACTAATTTATCCACATTTCACACCATTAATATCATACTATGAATGGAGTGCCACCTCTTGAATGTTTTATATTTAGAGTGTTAGTTGTACATTGTACTGCGCTCCCGGACCGTCCCATGGGGATGTGATCCTGAAGTCACTATGTTTTTTCTGTGTTTAAATGAGCATGCGCATTATCCTCTGAAAAACATGGGTGCGAATTGGATGTTTGCCACTTTTTCCACTTTTGCCACACCTTAATTTCAGGATATTTGATAAACATTGATCCGCTCATTTTTAATACCCCCCGACCCCCACCGGCCCCGCCAGTAGAGGAGGAGAGATTTTAGTGGCCCCGGGATTCCGTCCAGCAGCCTCACGTTTTCTTGTGGGTGCAAATCTGAGTCTAAGTTTTTGAAATTTTAACTACATTCCTAACAACATGGGGATGTCCAAGTAATTTTTTTAAAATGCTACCAAAATTCAAAATCACCGCCAATGGTCAGCTCTATAATTTTTTGTGGGCGCAAAAACTCTAAAACTAGTGGGCAAAATTTTTCAAGAAATCAAATCACCTTACTAGTAGCAAGGTGGTGATGGGCAAGTATGTTTTAAAAAATGCTACTAAAATTAAAAATGGCCCCACAGACCAACTTTATTTTTTGTTGGAGCAAAAACTTATAGTTGTAAATCATTCAAATTTTACAATCACCTTTCTCACGATGTGGAAATGTCAGGTGTTTTTTTCAAGGTTTTGATGAAATTTAAAATGGCCACCACTGTTCATCTTCATAATTTTTTGTTTGCGCAATATTAAACCTTAAAGTCAGAAATTATTAAAACTTTACAATCAATTTTCCCATGATATAGAGATGTGCAAGTATATATTTTGAAGGTTTTAATGAAATTTAAAATGGTCGCCATGGATCAAATTAATTTTTCTCGGCGCAAAAACTGAGAAACTTGAAAGTCAAATTCTTCAAATTTTACAATCACATTTCCCACAATATGAAGATTGCAGGTGATTTCACTTAGATTTAAAATGGTCACCACAAGTCGACTTTTTTATTATTTGTAGGTGTAAAAATTCAAAACCTTTTTTATGGCGGGGGTTGATATAGGACTTCAGGCCTCTTGCTGTATTTTTTAACTCCCGCCGTCACCGTAGGTGAGACGGAGGGAGCTATGGATTCTACCTCCGTTTTTTTTTGGCCTCTTCTTTTGCCTATAACTTTGTAAGAAAATAAGCTAGGATAACAATTTTTTGTATGTGGGTTACTTCCAGGTGGCTAATGGACAGGTTAAAATATTTTTAATCTGAATTCAATACGCAAGGTTGCAGAGGAGAAAATGATGATGTTACCGCGTTGGGCCGTCCGTAAACAATTCGTTTCCGGAGCATATCTCTGAAAGTACTTGTCCGATTGTCTTCAAATTTAACACACATCACCCCTAGGGGGTCTAGTTGTGCCTTTTGGGGTATTTGAACTTTGACCTATTTCTGGTTCAGAACTATGATCTATTTAGACGTTTTGACGCGCACTTCGTTTCCGGAGCAGATCTCGAAAAGTACTGGGCCGATGACAGTCATATTGCACATACATGTTCTCCAAGGTCCCTAGTTGTGCCTTTTCAGGTTTTTGGACCTTGACCTTGAAGTTGACCCAGCACTTTGACCTAATTTATAACATCGGTAAATCCGAATGAAAGATTTTGCGGAATATCATGAAAACCGCTCAAGAGAGGTAGATCCTGAAAAATTTCAAGTCGATAAAATTAAAAATGGCCGCCTATCGGCCATTATTCACCTCGACAGGCCTGATATTGCGGAATATCATGAAGACCGCTCAAGATAGCTACACCATTAATATCAAATAAATTGTAAGGTTTCAGGAGAGGATGCATCTTGAAAAATTTGAAGTTGATAAAATTCAAAATGGCCGCCTATCAGCCATTATTCACCTCGACAGGCCTGATATTGTGGAATATCATGAAAACTGCTCAAGATATCTACACCATTACTATAAAACAAATTGTAAGGCTTCAGGAGAGGATGCCATTATTCATTTTCACATGGCTGATATTTGGTAAACCGTGCTAGATGGCTAGACCATTACCTGATTACTATAAAACAAAGTGTGAGTTTTCGGGGGAGGATGCACCCTGAAAATTTTTAACTTATGAATTCAAAATGGCCGACAATCAGCATTATTTACCTCGATAGGCCTGATATCAGGTAAACCGTGCTAGATAGCTAGACCATTACTATTAAACAAAATGTGACGTTTCGAGAGAGGATGCCTTTTAAAAACTTTAGACTCAATCGAATTAAAATGGCCGCCTATCGGCCACTATTTACTTTCACATTGCTGATATTTGGTAAACCGTGTTAGATAGCTGGACCTTTACTATAAAACAAAATGTGAGATTGCAAGAGAGGATGCATCTTGAAAAAAATTGATTTGATCAAATTCAAAATGGCCGCCTATCGGCCATTATTCACTTTCACATAGCCGGTTTTTGGTAACCGTACTAGATGGCTAGACAATTACTATAAAACAAAATGTGAGATTTCAGGAGAGGATGCATCTTGAAAAATTTTGCCTTGATCAAATTCAAAATGGCCTCCTATCGGCCATTATTCATTTTCACATGGGGGATATTTGGTAAACCGTGCTAGATGGCTAGACCATTACTATAGAATGAAATTTGAGATTTCAGCTGAGAATGCATCTTGGAAAATTTTGACTTGATCAAATTCAAAATGGCCGCCTTTAGGCCATTATTCACTTTCACATGTCCGATATTTGGTAAACCGTGCTAGATAGCTAGACGATTACTATAGAATGAAATGTGAGATTTCAGCTGAGGATGCATCTTGAAAAATTCTGACTCGATCAAATTCAAAATGGCCCCCTATCGGCCATTATTTACTTTCACATGCCCAATATTTTGCAAACTGTGTTAGATGTTAGTCCACTACTATAAAACAAAATTTGAGGTTTCGGGAGAGGATGCACCCTAAGTTTTTAACTAATTTATATCGAATTCAAAATGACCGTAAATCAGCTATTAGTTAACTCGATTGGCCTGATATCGGGTAAACCGTGCCAGATAGGTAGACCATTACTGGGATACTGATTAGGATCATTAATTTCAATGGAGGTTTGCAATCTCTGACAGACTGTCTAGTTCTCATCTTACCCTTAGACTGGGCTTCTTAGACCTAGTTGTCTTGCGTCTTGATTTTTGACCTAGACTAGGACTACATTAATAACCCTATACAAAATTGCTTAAGTCAAATTCTAATTCGTCGCGGGAGCTCCTGGACTTATGTAGTCTTGTTTTTTTTGAAAAAAAAATAAATTCAAAGTTTTTTTAATTTTTCGCCCTCAATAACTTAACAGAAATTGGCCCTTTTTGACGTTTTTTTGCTGCCTTCATTAACTTAAATATTTTTTTTCTTCAATGTTTTTTTTACCGACCTCCCTCATTAGATTTTGGATTTTTTCCAGAGAAAATAAACATAGTGGCCTATCAGTCAAATTTCCAGCTACTGTATATATTGTTACTTTTGTTCAGGACTGTTCACTGGACACGTTTATATACATGTAGCTTCCTTTGAACATTCTTACTATAATATAGTAGGCCCACCTGCTGTTTTTATATAAAAAAATAAATTGATTTAGAGCCACCTGTTCTATAGGTTGCATATACATAAATGTTCGTTTCGTCACATAGCGCAATTTTTCCTTTTATTTTACAGTAAAATTACAAGGTATTATTTTTGGTAATTTTAAATATCTTAGATAATATGCTTATCATGTTATTTATCATTCTATATTTATTTGATCATAGCAATATTTGATTTCAAAAATAATATTATGCCTAAGTATTTACAGATAGAATAACAATACAAATGAGGGAATTATATTAAAAAATAACGTGATAGATAGGCATTTAAAAATTGACTAGTGCTAAATGCAAGGTTTGAATTAATGTTAGATTAATGTTGGGCTACCCTTTACGATGCTTCTGCAACATTAACCCAACATTGTGGTTAAATGCCTTGCGCTTTTTTGCTCACATGGTACCTGCTCCTCCCAGCAATCACGCGATGTGACCCAGTGCTGGGTCACTTAACCCTTTAAGCCCTCACGATGCATTAAAGTATCATTTTACATCCCTGAAATCATACTTAATTTTCCTACAACTAGGGGTTTTAGAACAAATTTTTTAGGAAACTGGTTTACCAATACATGGCAATTTTTATTAATTTTCACCTACTTTAAATCATCTTCATCCACTACAAGTCGAGAATTGCGACAGCAATTCGCGGCTTGTAGTGGATGAAGATGGTAAGTTCAGGCCTGAAAGGGTTAAGGTTTGCACAGTTGACTGGGATAAATTTAATTAGGAAATATTATCATGATTTCCAAATAACATACGTGTGTTAATTTTTGTGAAAAATATCTAGCTAAGAGTTTACTGCTAACCCTTATCCTGCTAAATTGAATATTAAATTAAAATTTTCAGCCATTTGAAGTTGTGTCTTTCTACCGCAATCCACAACTTTAAGTGGTTGAAGATTACTGATATAAATATGTGTTTAATTTGACACCAAAAATTTGCAAATATTGATGTTTAGACACCCATTTCATTACAAATAACAGTGATTTAATCAGCTAATTAAACAGATTAAAAATGACTCGTAGTTGTTATCAGTGGGCAAAGGGTTAAAAGGTTAATTAGTGAATGAGAGACCTTTCATTTCAGATGATGACTTGACTACTGCAGCTCCTATATCCATCCCTGATGATGATGACTCTGAGATAGTGGATTTTACAACAAGTCGTGTAGATGCCCGCCGTATAAATCAGCAGCCTGCTGGGAAGACCTCTACAGGATATGACCCTAACAGGTTACTGTACTACTTAATCCTTGAAGCGCTATTTAAATTATATATCGTATTTATTCTAATAAACACCCTGGGCGTTAATTAGAATACCCCCTGGAGTGGGACTACAGGGTGGGTGGGCACTTATTAGAGTAATTATGGAAAAAATTAGACAGGACGATCGTCTGCAGTTTTCTAAAAATAGCCTTAGACACATGCATGCTTGCAGTCAGTCTAAACAGACACAACTCTCGGTGGGTGCTATAGTGGAAATGAAATTAGGCACAATCTCTGGCTGGGGCTAAAGGGACATAATTTCACGACTTTGAACTCTGTTTTTGGAGAAAAATGACCACATAAGTTTAGCCACAAGGGGAATCTTTTAGCGTTTGGCTAGCGCTCACCCAGCAGCTGTCGGAAGTTTACATTAGCACATGCACATCCAGCTGCGCATGCATTTATTATGGCAGGAAATTACATGTACACTGGATATCGTCCCAGTAAAACTTCAAGGTCATACATACACTGTGCCCAGCGGCCCACAGCATAGGCCAACGATGTCATTAACCATTTATAATGTGAACCAGTACATGCAGTAAGGCCAGATTTTAAGAACGGATTCGGCAATGCTGTTTCTGCCAGCAATGATACAGCTTTGCAGAGACTAGTCATGTTAGTGGCAGCAAGGCATTTATTGTAATCCAATTAACACAACATCTTTTCACAATTGAGTTTACACATTAATTCAAATACTATTTGTTTTTACACGATATCTCGCAAACTGTTAGTTAGATTTTATTTTTTTATATTGTACACACACATCCCTTAGGGGGTGTAGATATGCCTTTTAGGGGTTAGGACTTTTGATCTAATTTTTTTACCTTCAATTTTGTGGCCATTATTGACTTTGATAAATGACAGGAGTTTCCGGGCAATATCTATGAAAGCATTTGCTGGATTGTTTTCATATTGCACACACACATTCCCTTAGGGGGTGTACATGTGCCTACTGGGGCTTATCACAATTGAACTAATTATTGACCTCACACTTTGTGACCACTATTAACTTTAATTAATGGCAGGTGATATTGTAGGTATCAGCCCTCTTATTTTAGCTATGCTTAGAAGTTAGAGTATCCATGACCTGCGACAAATAAGAACAAGTCTGTCTTTAGGTCAGTAGCAAGTTAGATTATTGTAACTCACTTCTTCACAATGTGCCAGAAAAGGATATAGCTAGATTACAATGCGTTCAGAGTTGCCATGCAATAGAATTGGTAACTTAAGGCCCCACGTTCTTGTCATTCTGTTCCTATTCTAAAACGATTACATTAGCTTACTGTCAAGTTCCGCAGTCTTTTTAAAATATTTACAATAACCTTCTGAACTCTAGAAGACAACCAACCTGACTTACTTGTTAGGCCGAAATGCTCAAAATATCTACGCTCCACAAATTCAAATAGTTTTGTTGTTTCCGTATAAAAACCAAGACTGGGTCAAGAGCTTTCTCTATATCTGACCCAGCTTTATGGAACGACATGCCTGTACCCATATGTAATCTGGTAATGCTGAAACCTAATCTCACCTGTATGATCTGGCTTTTCCACCCTGGCTACTCAGTAGCCTGGCTCCCTGTTGACACACCATGCTTTGGCCAAGATTATAACACATAATCAGCTTTGGAAATAAGGGTTAAAATAGACAACCAGGTCAGATTTCCGCATGTGATCTATAGACTATAGCTACAACCCAGTCTGTTCCCACAACATTCTGAAAACAGTAATTAACTAAGAAGTGGAAGCTCTCCACTGTAATACAAAATTTCAACCCTGACAGTCACTTGACTTATAAATGCCTTTAAATAATATTAATTTAATGTGAAAATATCCTTCTCAAAAGTTCAAGGGTGGGAAATTTCTGTCTACAGACGGATTTCGGTCTTCTGAAAAAATTTAGAGTAGGCAAGTCTAGTAGGCAATATTCTTTTCAGTCTTGGAATGAGTCTTGAAATAATCTCCCGCTCCCCCCCACGACTGATTGTCTGCTCAGACAACCTCATGGTTACTATTGATTATCTGCCACAAAAATCTATGTGGGGCAGGTGGAGAAGCAAGCTTTGTTCCTCAGGCAAATCTTTATATAAACCTCAAGCCTTCTAATTTGAAATATGTTCTTTTTTGTTCATCTTTCTACTGTTATATTTTGTAGGTATCGTTTACACTTTCTACAAGATGCTCCAGAAGAAATTGCAAGGAGGAAAGCTTGGTCACAAAAACCATTTAGAATACTCCCAGAGGTGAAATTAATTGAATTACATTAAGAAATTGTATTATCTCACATTGAGCATGGGCTCTGATAACACAGGTTGCAATGCAGGTCCTAATACAAATGGGAGCTGTATGATCGTAAAAATAATATCTTATTACCAAACTTACACATTTTGTATAATTGATCATAGCTATCTATATATTAATACCCATGAGTGGTGTAGAGTATACAATGTAGCTTTTCTTGGCTGGTAACCAGATTAACTGACTTCCTCTTTTAACCATCCACCATTTAAAATTCTGAATGTATTCTCTCCATGAATGATTTCAGGATGTACCCTGACAAATTTCCACTTGATCAGTTTTGAACTACCGCTCTTTCACTAAGAAGATTAATCCAATATGCTAGTTTCTGTTGATTGTTTAAAATGTATTTTACTGATGTAAAACAAGCTCAGCTGTGATTGGGTAGGATCTTCGTGCATCTAAATACATGTAGGTGAGCACCCAGGGTGGATCCAAGTTGATATGGGTGATTTGAACCCAACAAACATAGGCTCACCATTGTTTAATTAAAACATTCTTTCATTCTGGCAAACGGTCTGTCTGTCTGTCTGTCTGTCTGTTTAATGTCGGGCTAGAGTTGCAGACGTTTGTCTAACGGACCAATCATTGCATATTGTTTTGTAGCAGCGACGAGACTAATGTGTTTTTCTGATCAGGCTGTATAATTAGGAAGTACCGCAAAACACAATACTTCAACTCGAGGATTTTACAATGTTGAGCCAGCATGGAAACGGTGGCCCGTCAGAGAGGTGGGCGGGGTCACACCATATGTTTGTTACATGTAGGAGGGGAGGCGATAAGCAGTGGGTCTGTTGGGGGTGGGGTTTTTTTACAGGCAGCATTCATTTAATGTTCATGATGTTGAGCCAGAGTTTCAGTTGTTGGTCCTACATGAAGCCAACGTGAACCATGGTAGTGCTCTTTTATTAAGACAGACAGGCAGGGGGATAAGTCTGTCAGTCAGGCGATGGTAGGGTCTATGGGGGATTCAGCATATTTCATACCTCAAACAAGCAGTGTCCGATAATAGGCTAAAAGTTAGCACTGCAAAAATCAAATAGACTAAGCCTTCAAAAATACACAGTGAAATTAGATATTACCTAATATTATCATGTTATAGCATTTAATCTATCAAAACGGAGTCTTTCATGTCAGGTCCGCTATTTTTTTCAATTTCCTCCAGGTGTGAAGAGTATCATTTGGATTTGTTCTTGGATGGTGGATTAGGCCTACCTGCTACTACACATCTCACCCTACTGTGATTTCACAACTTACAATATTGTCAAACTTGTTGAATCCATGTAGCCAAAAAGTTCAATAATGTGTTTCACTGACTGTGTTCCTAATATCCTGTCATCAGTAGAGTAACACTTACGAGGGTTACAGCTCTATGTTCAGAAGGTCCTATGTTCAGAAGGTTCCATGTTCAGAAGGTTCTATGTTCAGAAGGTCCTTTGTTCAGAAGGTCCTATGTTCAGAAGGTTCTATGTTCAGAGGGTTCTATATTCAGAACGTTCTATGTTCAAAAGGTCCTATGTTCAGAAATATTTGTTCAGAAGGTTCTATGTTTAGAAAGTGTGGGTGAATATTTAAATGGCTCAGAGGTAAAAATTCAATTTTTTGCTCTTCATGTTTTTTAGGAGAAAGTTTAACATATAGGAAATAATATAGATGAGGGGGGGGGGTCTACTAAAATAGACTACCTATAAGCCATTAGATCAATATTTCGAGAATTAGTTATCAACATATAGGCCTATATTTTTTCACTTTCAAAATTGATACTTTTCTTCAATAGTAAAGTGATCCAAACCCATCAGTTTATAGGGACACTTTGACTTGGATCAGTTAACCTCTGAGAAATACGGAAAAAACAACAACTAAAATGGTATAAAACATGCCTACCGTCATCAGGCCCTACCTATGTTTTACTGGAGCTTGTTGGTAACTTATATAAAACATTGTTTTTTCTCAATTTTAAAAGTTTATTTATAAAAAAATGAATTAAAAATTGCCAGAAATGGGTTTTACTACATCAATAACTATGTACCTGCCAGGGGATTGTTTGAGTTGTACCATGCTCTAAATACGGGTATTAGGCCTATATAGTTGATATAACACACAACTGTTAGCGCATGCATACAAGGTGAGTAAATAGAAAACAAAAAAGTGTGAACGTTACAATGTGTCAAAGACGCAGGCCGTAAGATTGTTTACTGATGTCATTTTATAAGTTTTTTTTATGAAATATGTGCGAACGTTTTCCACACGCGTTTGACAATGCAACTGATACGTTATAATAGGGCATGGGCTACAACCACCCTACGTGCACCCCCCCCCTCTCACATCTCACCCACACCGACTTTTTTTAGCTCCCGCCGTCACCGTAGGTGAGCGAAGGGAGCTATGGATTCTACCTCCGTTTTTTTTTGGCCTCTTCTTTTGCCTATAACTTTGTGAGAAAATAAGCTAGGATAACAATTTTTGGTATGTGGGTTACTTCCAGGTGGCTAATGGACGGGTTAAAATATTTTTAATCTGAATTCAATACGCAAGGTTGCAGAGGAGAAAATGATGATGTGACGGCGTTGGGCCGTTGGGCCGTTGGGCCGTCCGTAAACAATTCGTTTCCGGAGCATATCTCTGAAAGTACTTGTCCGATTGTCTTCAAATTTTACACACAACACCCCTAGGGGGTCTAGTTGTGCATTTTGGGGTATTTGAACTTTGACCTACTTCTGGTTCAGAACTATGACCTATTTAGACGTTTTGACGCGCACTTCGTTTCCGGAGCAGATCTCGAAAAGTACTGGGCCGATGACAGTCATATTGCACATACATGTTCTCGAAGGTCCCTAGTTGTGCCTTTTCAGGTTTTTGGACCTTGACCTTGAAGTTGACCCAGCACTTTGACCTAATTTATAACATCGGCAAAACCGACTGAAAGATTTTGTGGAATATCATGAAAACCGCTGAAGATAGCTACACCATTACTATAAAACAAATTGTGAGGTTTCAGGAGAGGATGCATCTTGAAAAATTTCAAGTCGATAAAATTAAAAATGGCCGCCTATCGGCCATTATTCACCTCGACAGGCCTGATATTGCGGAATATCTTGAAAACCGCTCAAGATAGCTACACCATTAATATCAAATAAATTGTAAGGTTTCAGGAGAGGATGCATCCTGAAAAATTTGAAGTTGATAAAATTCAAAATGGCAAAATATCAGCCATTATTCACCTCGACAGGCCTGATATTGTGGAATATCATGAAAACCGCTCAAGATATCTACACCATTACTATGAAACAAATTGTAAGGCTTCAGGAGAGGATGTATTTTGAAAAAATTCATTTTGTCAAAGTTCAAAATGGCCGCCAATCAGCCATTATTCACTTTCACATGGCCGTTATTTGGTAAACCGTGCTAGATGGCTAGACCATTACTATAAAACAAAATGTGTGATTTCAGGACAGGATGCATCTTGAAAAAATTTGACTCGATAAAATTCAAAATGGCCGCTTATCGGCCATTATTCACTTTCACATGGCCGTTATTTGGTCAACTGTGCTAGATGGCTAGACCATTACTGTAAAACGAAATGTGAGATTTCAGATGAGGATGCATCTTGAAAAAAATTGAATTGATCAAATTTTAAATGGCCGCCTTTTCGGCCATTATTCATTTTCACATGGCTGATATTTGGTAAACCGTGCTAGATGGCTAGACCATTACCTGATTACTATAAAAAAAAGTGTGAGTTTTCTGGGGCGGATGCACCCTGAAAATTTTTAACTTACGAATTCAAAATGGCCGACAATCAGCATTATTTACCTCGATAGGCCTGATATCAGGTAAACCGTGCTAAATAGCTAGACCATTACTATAAAACAAAATGTGACGTTTCGAGAGAGGATGCCTTTTAAAAACGTGGGTTTCGCCGGGGGACAAATACCATCAAAACCGTGGTAAAATCAGCAGTCGGTGATTTAAAAACATTATCAAAAGTTGTATTAACATCTATAGACACTTTTGATATATATTATCAACAATGAGCACCGAAAATAATAACAGCATGGACTGCGAGAACACGGGACTGTCCCACGCCAGCATTGAAACAAACACCAACATGGCGACGGCGCATGGCAACCAGCCAGCAACAATAAACAGTGGTGGAAAAACATCAATTATCACGCTGGAAGTTATCTGGGAGAAGCTGGAGCGGATTGAAGGGAAGCTCGACAACATAAACCTGCGAGTGGAGGCCCTGGAAGAGAGGATCGGAAGTGTGGAGAATGACCAGGAGCATTGTTTCGGTGATGTGGACGTGCTAAAGGCCGAGATAGCTGACATGAAAAAGAAGATTGATAAACTTGACAGCACCGCCAGCAGGCAAAAACAACAGCCAGGCCCAAGCAATACGATGATGCAAGTGACCCTTGACAAACGACTCGAAGTGATGGAAAATGAGCAGAGGTCAAGTAATTTCAAAATTATAAATTTACCTGAAGAATTAAATGAAGATCTACCTCTAAAAGTTAAAAATATTTTAAACTTTCTCGGACAAAACCGCCCCAATGCCCAGGCCCAGGATGTGCAAGCAGTGTGTACAGTTTTAACAGTACAGCGATTGGGCAGGCAGGAGGGGGCGGAGCCTCATATCAAAAACAGACAGGCTGATGGACAAACAGGTGGAGCGCGTGCACGTCCTGTGCTGGTCAAGTGTACCGACAACAACACCGTGAAATCCCTGCTGAAATACGCTAACAAGGCATTGAAAAACCGGCCGTTCAACAATACCCGTGCACGGCTGGTTGACGATGTCTGTGTTTACACGCAACAACAAAGACGTGCTCTGCTCCCTAAAATGCATTCATTGCGACAGGACGGTCTGCTTGCCCTCATCCCGTTCACAAACACAGCCAAACTAATTTACAAACAAGGCAATACCTGGAACACTATCCTTCCTCAGAATGTGTAATGTGAACTGAACTCCGAACATCATGATCTTGACGAAGACCCAGTGACCTGGTGACAGTGCATGCAGTTGTGAACTTGTGTATGTGATAAATGTCACTGTGGCTCAAGCTGACTGTGTATATAAACTAGGCTAAGTGTGACAGATGACAGACTCGGTCTGATGTAGGCTACCGGCCAGTGCCCATGATATCATCCAACCCGGCTGGCAGTGCATCAGTAGACTATCTTCCAGTGGCACGTTTTGCATCGCCAGAGAAGTGGTGACTGGTGTCAAAATTTGAAGACAAAGTGTCATCATGATGCAATCCATGTTAAGTAGCCTCGTAGGCTCACTAGGTTGTAATAGGCCTAGGCTACTACTAGTACTAGTTAGTCTATAGTTCAATCTAAAACAAAAATAAATAGTATCTTTTTTTTTTGCTATCTAGACTAGGCTAGATGAGGATTAGGCCTACATTTGATTTCTAAATCATTAATCCTAATAAAATGTCCAAGTCTGAAAGTCATTTATATATCATACCCTTTTTGATAACTCTGCAACTTAAACCGTCTAGACTATAGACCACTTTCTAGATTATAGGATATTATTATCACGCCTATAGCCCAGGTAGATATATAACTACAAAAAAACTGGTTTTAGATTACAACATTTCGAGACCTGACTGCAAAATATCCTAATCTATCTGAAAATATATTAATGCCGAACATAGGCCTACTAGTGTATAAACATTAGTCATGTAGAAAATAGAGCCATATATCACTCTTTGTAGGCCTAAATAAATAAATAAATATTTATTTTAAATTAGAGTCTAAATGAAAAAATAGCCAATGTTCATAATGATTAGCCGTTATTGGCATTAGGTATTAGGACAATCATATTGTCTATTTATTATTACTAGACTACTAAATCAACTTTTAAAATGGCTTTGGCAGAATCTATAGAGTGAGATCCAGGGTTTTATTCTAGAATAGTCTATTCACATCTAAATTATAATTTAGTACGCATAATTTGTTTATAGTCTACGTATGAGATTTCATCACAATCATGTATATTTTTGTTATTTTCTGTAAATCCACATTTACATAACTGTAATTTTCTTATTACCTGGCCTACCCCGGCCCCATGTCAACATTCCCAGTAATTTCTGTTTTCCTTTAATTATATTATTCATGACAGTGGGAATGTATAATTTTTTACGCTTTTATGCAAAGTATGGTACACAGTTTATCGTTGTATCGACTGTACACATTTTTCTTTATTATCTACACATTGTAGTGACAGTATGCACTGCAAGGCGATGTGTATTTTTTAGTTATCTTTATCATACAATATTATTTTATTTGTATACCTTTCTAAGATACAAGCACATCAAACCACATACTCTAAAAGAAATAGTAACATGTCCAAAGAACAAACTTTATTTTATCTTCAAAACATGCTGTCGTAACACTTTCAGTGTAGAAAAAACAAAAAATAATGTATCTTGATGAGGATATGCTGAAGAACTTTGAAGGGGTTGATGTAAATTCTTTGAACTATATAACTGGTGCTGAAAATGATAATCAGCATGAAATTTCTGAACCGTTTCCAGAAAACTCACTCCAATCAAACTATTTCAACCAGGAACATTTAGTCTCCATGTTTAAAAAACAAAAAAGAACTTTCTCAATACTAAGTGTAAATATTCAATCATTGAATGTTAAAATAAATCAGTTAAGAATAATTCTTGCAGACCTCGACCAACAAGGTTATCAATTTAGCGCGATATGTTTGCAAGAAAGCTGGCTGTCGCATGACTCTGATACAGCTTTACTACAATTAGATGGATACACACTAATATCTCAGGGCAAAATATGTTCAGCACACGGAGGTCTTCTAATTTACTTGAAGAAAGAGTATACTTATAAGATTTTATCATTGTACAAAGATTCTGATATTTGGGAGGGTCAATTTTTAGAAATTAGCGGGAACACTTTGAAAGTAAAAATAATTATCGGAAATATTTACCGCCCACCTAGAGACATTAATCAAAATTATATTAGGTTTCTAACTGAACTTGAACCAGTTCTACAAACTTTAAACAACAGACGTGGCGAATTAATCCTCACAGGTGATTTCAACATAGACCTGTTAAAAGTAAATGATAAACAAATGTACAGTGATTTTTTTGATCTAGTCACATCTCATCATTTCATCCCACGTATAACGTTCCCTACAAGATTTTCTGAACACACAGCCACATTAATTGATAATTTCTTCTGCAAACTAACAGCTAAATGTGCAAATTCCCAAACAGGAATCTTTGTAACACAACTATCTGATCACCTTCCATACTTCATTTTCTTAAACACAGAAACAACAAAAATAACACCACCCAAATACATTGAAATAAATACAAATGACACAAACTCTATCGCACTTTTGAGGCAGAGTTTAGCAGCTGCAGATATATTTAGCTCACTAAATACAAATCAACTGTGTGATCCAAACGAAAACTATAATCGTTTAAATAATTTAATTATGAAACTGCAGTCTAAACATTTGCCTGTTAAATCAATGAAGTTCAATAAGCACAAACACAAACACTCAAAATGGATTACACACGGTATTATCAGGTCAATAAGATTTAGAGATAAACAATATGCAACACTGAAAAAAACCAATGTAGCTGATGCAGAATATCAAGCATTAAAAAGTAATCTCGCTTCTTATAACAAAATACTAAAAAAAAGTATTTACAATGCAAAGAAATCGTATTACTGTCAACAATTTCATAAATATAAGCATGACATAAAAAACACATGGGCGAGTATCAAACAAGTACTAAATAAAGACCAGAAACAAAATACATTCCCAGATGTATTCTATCTAAAAGGCAAAGAAATAAAAAACAAACAAGATATAGCAGATACGTTTAATAACTACTTTACAAACATTGGGTCAAATCTCGCCTCCGAGATTCATGCGCCTGAAGATGCGTCTTTCAAAGATTATCTGAAAAATCCTGCAAAGTGTACTTTTCATTTTGAACCTGTAACTGAAGCATCCGTAATGAAAATAATAAAACAATTAAAGTCTAAAAGTAGTTTTGGCTATGATGGATTATCCACCCGGCTACTAAAAGAAATTCTTCCTGAAGTAATAAAGTCAATAGCTTTGATAATTATTCAATGTATGAACACTGGTGTTTTTCCTGACAATATGAAAGTAGCGAAGGTTATTCCTCTTCACAAAAAAGACGACAACAATATTATTATAAATTATAGGCCCATTTCATTGCTTCCTGCTATGTCTAAGGTACTAGAAAAAGTCATTTGCAATCAAATAAATGACTATTTCACATTAAATGGCCTATTTTGTAAGAACCAATACGGTTTTAGACCCAAACACTCAACCGAATTAGCTGCTTTGCATTTAGTTGACGATATAGCTCTTCAAATGGATAATGGAAGTATCCCTATCAATGTTTATTTAGACTTTTCGAAAGCTTTTGATACCCTAGATCATGAAATTCTTCTTGACAAATTAAAGTATTATGGTATACGTGGAACTGAAATAAAACTATTTAAAGATTATTTGTCAAACAGGAAACAGTACGTTCAGGTTGGAAATACAAAATCAGACTTTAAACATATCGTAACAGGAGTACCGCAAGGATCAATTTTGGGTCCACTGCTTTTCCTCATCTACTAAAATGATATTGAACTTGCAAGTACTTATTTTAACATCCTTATATATGCGGATGATACAACACTATCAAGAAGTCTAACTGTTGATGATTTCAAGAATATTGTTCTGCTGAATTTAACTCTAAATGCTGAACTTGGAAAAATAAGCACATGGCTGAAGGTGAACAAGCTGTCACTAAATGCTAAGAAATCACAATTTATGCTTTTTCGTAGGTCCACCCGTAAATTTGACATACCTCAAATTAAAATAGATAATACACCTTTAAAAAATATAGATAGTTTTAACTTCCTTGGTATAACTCTACAAAAATATTTAAAATGGGAAACCCATATAAACAATATATCTTGCAAAATTGCCAAAACATTGGGAATAATGAACAAATTGAAACACTATGTGCCCAAACATATATTGCTGACTATATATTCCAGTCTCGTTCTGCCTTATATACACTATGGCATTTTACTCTGGGGTTACAACAAAAACAGAATTTTCAAGTTACAGAAACGAGCAGTTAGAATAATAACTCTAAGCAACTATATTTCACACTCGGAACCAATATTCAAGACCCTAAATCTACTTAACATAGATGACATACACAAAATGAATCAATACAAATTTATCCATAAGCTATATAACAGCTCACTACCAGCATATTTTAATTCTTTACCATTAACCTCTCTGAGTGATATTCATCAGCACAATACAAGAAATAAATGTTCTCTTCTAGTCCCTAAAGTAAAACACGAATTTGCCAAAATGACAATTCGTTACGACATACCACATCTCATGAATAAAAGCCCGTCACTGATCCTTGATAAAATACACACACATTGTCTCGGTGGGTTTAGCTCTTACATAAAGAAATGTATGATAAACAATTACTCTGATACTTGTTCCCTATCAAATTGCTATGTTTGCCAAAGATTACATTAAATCACATTAAATTGCATTAGCCCCCAGAGTTCTTCCATAACCTCAGCTTTAACATCTTATATGACAAGTTTTTCAGTAAATAATAATCAGAGTTCAAAAATACTGTTACGAAAATGTCTGGTTATTTTCAAATCTATTCATTGTCATTTGAGTATGTATGAATGTATTTCTGTATGTATGTATCCCGGTGGCCCCCGTGATAGCGGTACAAATATTGTACCTTAACGGGGGTCTCCTGACACATTACAACAAACATGTACAACTCCTATAATTCTGATGTATAATTTGATGTCAAATAAAACTTTTGATTGATTGAAAAACTTTCGACTCAATCGAATTCAAAATGGCCGTCTATCGGCCACTATTTACTTGCACATTGCTGATATTTGGTAAACCGTGTTAGATAGCTGGACCATTACTATAAAACAAAATGTGAGATTACAAGAGAGGATGCATCTTGAAAAAAATTGACTTGATCAAATTTAAAATGGCCGCCTATCGGCCATTATTCACTTTCACATAGCCGGTTTTTAGTAACCGTACTAGATGGCTAGACCATTACTATAAAACAAAATGTGAGATTTCAGGAGAGGATGCATCTTGAAAAAATTTGACTTGATCAAATTCAAAATGGCCTCCTATCGGCCATTATTCACTTTCACATGGGCGATATTTGGTAAGCCGTGCTAGATGGCTAGACCATTACTATAGAATGAAGTGTGAGATTTCAGCTGAGAATGCATCTTGGAAAATTTTGACTTGATCAAAGTCAAAATGGCCGCCTTTAGGCCATTATTCACTTTCACATGGCCGATATTTGGTAAACCATGCTAGATAGCTAGACGATTACTATAGAATGAAATGTGAGATTTTAGCTGAGGATGCATCTTGAAAAATTCTGACTCGATCAAATTCAAAATGGCCCCCTATCGGCCATTATTTACTTTCACATGCCCAATATTTTGCAAACTGTGTTAGATGTTAGTCCATTACTATAAAACAAAATTTGAGGTTTCGGGGGAGGATGCACCCTAAATTTTTAACTAATTTATATCGAATTCAAAATGACCGTAAATCAGCTATTAGTTAACTCGATTGGCCTGATATCGGGTAAACCATGCCAGATAGGTAGACCATTACTGGGATACTGATTAGGATCATTAATTTCAATGGAGGTTTGCAATCTCTGACAGACTGTCTAGTTCTTATCTTACTCTTAGACTGGGCTTCTTAGACCTAGTTGTCTTGCGTCTTGATTTTTGACCTAGACTAGGACTACATTAATAACCCTATACGAAATTGCTTAAATCAAATTCTAATTCGGAGCGGGAGCTCCTGGACTTATGTAGTCTTGTTTAACCTTGATATGTCTAAAACATGAAATGAGATGTTAACAGCAGAGAAATAGGCATGAACTTAATATATTGATTCTTATAGCGTACCCTCAAACCTGTAAAAAATTAAGGGTATGGTTACGCAAACGTGTGTCGTTGCTATTCTATTTTACCAATCTACACATGCAATATACCATATAAAAGGTAAGTAAATTTCCATTCTAATGATGCATAATGCTGTGCATTAGGGTTATCTCCATAAATACGTTGAAATATCTTTCAAAATAATTAAAATCGACAACAAAAAAAGCTAGCTAACATGGTCAATGGAAACGACTTAATAAAACATAATTATTGGCCATATCTATATCTTATGTTTTCTCAACCCAGATGTGTCTTTGCTTAAAACTGAGTGGTATTTAGATTTGTACATGGCATATATATGTTTCAATGTGAGAATATAACATTGCAGCCTTTTTTGAAAACATTGAACTTTGCTCGACATTTAGTTAAGTGCAAATTATTTTTTCCGCTTGTTTCTACATAATTTTGTTGTGCTGAATTCGAATATGTTGGTTAACATTCTATCTTTGGTGTCATCCACCTACAAATGAGCAAACAAAATGACTGCCAAAACCACATCTGCTCTATATTTTCAGTGGCGAATCTAGGGGGGGGGGCGCAGCAGGTGCACGCCCCCCCCCCCCCCCGTATTTTTGCCAAATACTTTAAAAAGTCTCCTAAATTTGCTAAAATTTAAGAAAAAATCTTGTAGGCAAGCCCCAGCCCCCCCCCCCACTTTTTTCAGATCCTGGATCCGCCACTGATTTTTGTTACATATTATTGTGAGATTTCTGGTTTCTGATTATTGAGAAATGATAACTTCGATGGGTTAAAACAATAGTGCTAAGTGACATTTTTGGCCTTTAGAATAATAACCAGCTAAGTCATCTATAATATGTATAAAGTTTGAATTTATTCCAAATTCAGGCGAAAACAACAGATCAAGTCGACTTAGCACATTGTTATTCTCGTGAAAAGGAGCACATATCAGCATAATATCTGTTCAACACAGGACCAATTCGACTTGACACATTGTTGTTCTGGTGTTATATGCTTAACCCCTTCACTACCATACATGACGGAAATTTCCGTCGTCATTCGTCAATGTATGTAACCATACATGACGGGAATTTCCGTCGGATTTACTATAGTTATACAAGGATCACTGGATTCTGGTATGCACTTCGGCCTGGAAGTGAAGAGGTTAAATGGGCTCTGTTTCTGGGACAAAAACGGTGCAAGTGCACTTAGCGCATTCTTATTCTGAGACTTGTGGAGACAACACAGGGGAAATGCCTGGACTTAGTTTATTGTTGATCTAGGGACAATCTCTGTATATTCTGTGTTCCTGGTGCAACAATGCGCTAAGTCAACTTGGTGTCTTGTTGATCCCAATTTTGCTTCTGTAAATCACTTTTGCAGGTAAAAATATACTGTGATAACTTCACTTGATCTACTGTCAAATTCCAATCGCTGTGTATTTCATCATTATAAGTCCAAGTCTACATGCTGATAAGTGGATTTAGCAGACTGTAGTTCTAAGCAAAAAGATAAACACAATTTCGCTGTCAAGTCGACTTGACCCACTATTGTTTTAGACCATCGACTTTATGTCTCATGTTTTTCAATCAAAATGACCTATATTTGACCTTCAAGTTCAAAATGGTTACCGCCAACACACAAATAAAAACTGTTTTTATGCACGTGAACTATAATATCATAAACAACATTTGTTTAATGAAAAACTAAAAAAAAGATTACGCAATACAACAGATCTGGTTAAAAGCGGCGCTCGAAACTGTGTTTAATTACAGTATATTCTAACATGCTTTGATCTGCTTAGGGGTCTTGTCAAGTTAAAACAAATCCATTTTTCTCGGATTGGTCAGACACAATACACCCGTCCCCCTTATCCAATTTTTTTTTTTTGAAACATTTGGAAACATGAAAACAACACGAAAAACACAAAATTCTCCCCCCCCCCTAAAAAAAAATAGTTGGGGTTTGACCCACCCACCCACTTCTGAGTTTTTCTCGGATTTTTTATTTTTTTTTAACTTGACAAAACCCCAATAGTATTTAAAATTACGTCATTATTTTATTAGTAAATAATTATATAAAATGGCATCCATCTTGTATTTTACGATAAGTTATAGGTCAGGATGAACATTAAACATCAGAAATGTATTTTTCGGCTCCCAAGTCATTCTAAATAAAAAAAATGAGCAATTTATGACCAAAAAATAAAAGAGTGATGTTCAATTCACATTTACTTTTATTTCTGGTCCACTAAGTTAACACAAATAATAAATCATATTATCGTCAAAATATTTAGCGGTATACTTATAGTAACAGTAAATATATAAAAAACGACGGACTTGTATTTTAAGGTCAAATAAAGGTTATTTTTTTACAAAGACACTATAAAAAATATATATAATAAAAACCTTCCAGAAACGATCATGCTTTCATGTGCGAAAATACGGGGGGTTATTTACATTTTGGCTGCCATTTTGTGTTTTGCTAATTTGAGGTGCAATAGCGATTTTGGCAAATTGTGAACGAACGAAGACAAACAAAAGGCATGACAAAAGCTCATCTGATATTTGATAAAATGATCTAAAATGAAATGCTGTGATTTATTATCTTGCATTGTAGTTTAATACAAGCAAGTAAGTTTGTTCCAACATAAAACAAAGGCTTTTCTGAATATAGGACCTTCTGAACATATCTGAATATAGGACCTTCTGAACATAGAACCTTCTGAATATAGGACCTTTTGAACAAAAAATTTCTGAACATAGGACATTCTGAACATAAAACCTTCTAAAATAGAACCTTCTGAACATAGGACCTTCTGAGCATAGAGCCTTTTGAACGAATATTTTCTGAACTTAAAACCTTCTGAGCATAGAACCTTCTGAACATAGGGCAGTCACCGCTTTACGAGTGTTATTTTCGACCACTGTACTGTATGACATGCACATGTATACCTGTAGTTTAGTATGGGCATATAAGTAGAGATATACTTTTGAACAATGTATGGTTCACATTAGCCGTGTTGAACATTTGAGGACTCACAACCACATTGTTTTGTATGATTTTCGCTCATTTCTCCATAAACACTGAAATTTTCCAGGCACTATTTCTATTCATGAATACAGGAACAGTTTCTATACCCAGCAAATTCTGGAAAAAAATACTAAGACCATTTGACATGTGATCCGTCATGCCCCGACCAGGGATACTGTGATAACCCCTCTTACACTTTGATGCTGCAACTCTCTTGAAATTTAATCCCCCCCTAATACAATGAAATTGGGTTATTCCCCTTAAAATGTAATCTCTGAAACCATCCCTGCATAGTCTCCTGGAATGGAGAGTTATTGTTGACCAAGTACAGATCAATTATGATGGTAGGCATATGGTGCTATAATCAGTCAGGTGTGACTGAGGTCTTGATTATGAGGGATCCTCATTATGATCTGATGTGTTTTAAGTCAGTTAAAACCCTCAAAGCTCTACATTCTCAGCTGTGGAAAAGGCCTCGGCATTCGGTCACGGCCTTTTCCACAGCGAAGAATGTAGAGCTCCTCGGGCTTCATCCTATACGTACTATTTTTCTAGGAAGAATTGGAGAGTAATCTTGATGATGTGTATCGACCAGGCTCAGAACTTGACATGCCAAAAAGACCTTCATGGAGCTATACAATGGACAAAGTACAAGTTCAACAAAGAGAAGAAAAATACTTTCAGGTATTGGTGGTTAAAGTTTTGAATAATCCTCACTATGACTTACACATACATGTACTGTATTGTAGATGTGTGTTGCATTGTTGCCACCATGTCTGAATTCTGGAAAAATAGCTAGAGTGGGGCTCTTCAATTTTGGTATCCATGACCTTATTGTGTTATAACGGATCTGTGCTGTAACGATTTGTGTTACAACGATGTTTGTCTGTAGTATTTAAAGTGAAAAAAGTACTAAGTACTAAGCACAACTAGAATCTTTTTAAATCTATTTTAGCAGGGTAAATCATAGTTATTGGGAAGAAATGAATGTATAACCATCAAACAAATGTTTGGTCTCAAATTAAAAAAAAATATGAGTACCTTTCACCCACTTCAAGTTGTGTGTCTTGGTAGTGAAACACAAATTTAAATGGGTGGAAATATAAATCAGATATTCAGCCAGTAAAGGTCTAATACGAAAGAATTAACATGCATTAAAGCAAGCTGTATTCTTTTTACTAGAATTATGTAGAAGATATTCTCGCCAAGTATGAGGGAGAAGAAGTTAGCTACTTTGAGCTGAATTTGGAGACATGGCGACAGCTATGGCGAGTTTTAGAGATGGCCGATATTGTTCTCCTTATAACTGACATAAGACATCCTGTAAGTAAATGCTTAGATCATAATATAATATATTTAAAATGATGAAATCATTGATGATTATTGTATTTTAACCTCCAATATTACTTATTCAACAGACTGACTATAAGCAGAAGCTATATATTTAGCTAAACATGTAGATGTACTGTAGCTTTAGCTATATTTTCTTTGACCCTTAAAGTTCTTGTTATAGAATTGTATCCACTGATAAGTTGTGTCTCACAAAATTAAAAACACAACTTCACGTGGGTAAAAACTACTTACATATCCCTTACAGCTCGGGGATCGACTTTAGTTGTCAGAATCATCTAAAGTTGACCCCCCAACTGTAAGAGTAAAAATATTTATAATGGCTGTAGACCCATGACATAGGTATATATAAATCATGGAGACCAAAGGTTTTTTTTCAATTTGAAATCATCAAAAATGTCTTAGTTAGCTCTCACCAATTCATTTGAATTCACATGATTTGGTCTACGACCATTACAAATATTTTTCTTCTTACTGTGTGGGGATCGACTTTAGTCGTCAGAAGCTGACATCTACAGGCGTCAGATTCTGACGACTAAAGTAGATTCCCGCGATGTAAGGGTTGAAATCACATCTCCATTTAAAAAAAGTAAGGTAACTTTTGATGATGGATTTTATCTGTTTGTTTGTAAGGACCTGCTTACGTATTACAATGCCTTACATCTCGGTGTGATTGTTTTCACCACAGGCTCTGCATTTTTCTCCAGCTCTCTATGATTATGTCACTAAAGAATGCAAAAAAGAACTGATACTAATCCTCAATAAAATTGACCTTGCACCACCACCTGTAGTTGTTGCATGGAAATATTATTTCAAAAAAAAATTCCCTTCTCTCCATATTGTCTGCTTCACTTCATTTCCTAAAGAACTCACAGAGGATGAAGAAGCAAATGATGTCAGCAAAGGTTTGTATAAATATTGTCATGCTTGCGATCATAAATTAGTCAAATTAAGTAATATTCAGGGACAAATTCTAATTACACATTGCACTAACACTATCCATTTGTGACCATTTTTTAATCAAATGAAATTTGATCAGCAATATTTTCATGCATGAATGCTAAGCATTTACAGGTGAACATCGGTGTAGCACAATCATTACAGTGCGAGTCAGTTATGGCACAATTAGGTCATAGTCCCTGAAATTTTTTATTGAAGAAAATGGTCTAATTTGTGCATTTTGTTCCCAGTTTTTAGAAATCCACCCATTTTTAAGAAGAAACTTTTATTCTACCAAGAATAATTATATTACCTGATTACCCCAGTACAATTTGCAAAAATAAATTTTATTATGGTTTACAAGACCTCCATTAAGACAGTAAGTCGCTAACATCTGTCTATAATTTACAACTTGAACACGAGAAAAATAAATTTCAAGCCTATGTTCATCCTGTCAATCGTAATGTGGACAGGTTTAAAATGTGCCACTCAGTTATTATCTTCCATTGGGGCGGGTGTTATGGCGTCACTCTGTACGTCCAGCTGTCCACCTCTCAGCATTTTAAATTCGGGAACCCATGGGGGCAGGGCTCGACACTAACCATTGCCTGATTGCCCGGGGCAACTGATTTCAGGCGGGAGAAAGTAAAAACGTACAGACAGTTGCCCCGTGGGCAATAGCTTCAATTTGCAGCATTTTAAATTTCAACAACTGTCACAACAGAAACCGCATGTCAGTGCCAAGTCGAGCAAGTGATAAATTTGGGGGGCAAGTACCCCAAAAATTGTCTTGCAAGAAGGTCCAATCAGTTAGTGTCTAGCCCTGGGGGAGGGGGGGTTGATATCTTTTATATTGCACACAAGCAAGAGGGCTAGGCAGGGGATTATGGTGGCATTTGGCCTCTTGTTATTGATATAATCGAAAGATAGGTGATTAGAGGCTAAAGTCTATTTCCATCACATACAGTTCTCATTTTTGCTGTGATGACACCAGTCTTTTACTTGAATGCTGATGATATACATTTCATTTTTTTTATAAATTTATCTTCTTTTTAGTCCTTCATAAGAAAAGAAGAAGAGGAAAATATACAGCTGTTGGTCCTTATGAGTTACTGAAAGCGTGCCAGACTATTGTGCAAAACAAAGGTAAATCAGAAGTAAATTGTAATTTTACTTCCAATACCAATCTGTATGCATCGTGCCTGTACTCTTTTTCTTCTTGGATGAGCAGTTTTTCTCAAGATTATGTTTATATGACTGTAGTACTGCTGTGCAAAGACAAAATACAGTATCTGCTTACTTGTAAAGTAAGCAGTTACTGTCTTCTGGCTTTGCAGTGCAGAGTTTATTCTGGAAGTGGGTTCTTTTTCCTGCAGGGCCCTATTTTGATTCGTATTTTGTAACCGAACTAAGGCCTATATCACTATCATTGTCACCAATTTCAGTCTGACGAGACCATTATTGAGTACAACATCCACATATTGTGGTGAAAATTAGCACACAATGTCAATAATGACCGATTTTTCATGTATTTTGACAATGTGATGGCAATATTCCATGCTGTTCGTGACGTGTCTATGTTTAAAAGCTGTCACATTGATAGTGTAAAACTTCATGTCCTTTACTCACCCAATAAAGGGTTCTGGATGACTGGGAAATCTGTAAGTGCAGAAAAAACTTCAAAGCCTGCGAGTACATGCCTTTTTTATGCCCAAATGTTCAGCTATTGGTCTCTCACAAGCCTTAATTTGTCTAAAATAAAATGATTACCTGTCGACTTTCGCTATAAAATTGATGGCTATAGTTAGGTGTAAAACCGCCAGTTAATTTATTTATTTTAGACTAATAAGGGCCTATGAGGTTGAAGTCTGCCTTTTCTGTGAAAATGAAAAAAGTCTCTAACAACCTGCACTTGTGGATGAGAATTGTGATCATCTTTTGTGATCCCTGACAGGGATCCCAAAAGATGATCACAATTCTCATCCAGAATGGGTGTCACTCACACATTGCCGCGATATTTCACTCGCCAATTTTTTTGCCACCCAGAAATATTGATCGCCAAAAAGTACTTTTGGTCGCCATTGGCGAGCGGTCAGCGCGGCCCCTGGCATGTACCCTGTGTCCAACATTGATTAACCCTTACAGTGCAGGGATCGACTTTAGTCGTCATAATCTGACGTCTTTTGACGTCAGATTCTGACGTCTAAAGTCGATCCCCGCACTGTAAGAGTAAAAATATTTCTAATGGCCGTAGACCCACAACATAGGTATTCAAATGAATCAGAAAGAGCCAACTAAAACATTTATGATGCTTTCAAGGTGAAAAAAACCCTTTGGTTGCGATGATTTTTACAAATCAATTCAGCGTTTTAAGGGTTATTAGGCATTTATATGAGTGTGTAGCAGACCTGGGTGATTGCCATGCTCGCTAATAAGCTCTCTATCCAGCAGCTTCAACAGAGGCCTACCTTTTGGACAACAATTGTCTGTCTTGCTATTTTCAGCCTTTTTAATGTTCTCTGCTAGAAGACATTATTTAAAAAAAAGGGTTCAATGGATATATTTTTATTTATATAAAGACGTTTATTTACTTCTGTTAAATTGTGTTTTTAACATGATTCTTGTAATTATGATCAAATGTTCGCCGTTGAAGATCGGGTTAGGCATGCATCTTTATGGTTGGGTCTGTGCAACACAGCTACACTGTATTATAAATGAAAGGATACACTCCTTTATTGTGCAGTTTCATTGCCAATATTCAATGCGATAATAGTATAACTATCACATTTTTTTTATTGATCTGTCTTAGTTGATTTGAGCAGCTGGAAAGAGAGAATGGTTAAGATGGAAAACGATGAAAATAGTCCTGAGGCAGAAGTATGTTTAGAAGAAGTGGAAATTGAACCAAATAAACATGTGCGGTACAAAGATGGTATTCTCAACATAGGTTGTTGTGGTGAGTTATCATTGGATGTTTATTAATGATTAATTTTGGCAGATTAGACTAATTGAATCAATTATTGTACTGTAGGCTTGACAATAAGTATGCATTCAATAACAAATAATGCTTGGGCAGATTTAGAATAAAAATAAGCTTTTCATTTTATTTGTTCCAATTTCAGGTACGGTATGTGAAAAACATTTACCTGATTTTGCACCTGAAAGTTAATGGACTTGAGTGTGACTTAGATAAGATTGCATGTTAGAATGTTTTTTTACCTACATGTACATTAAAAAAATGTGTTTAGATTCATTGATCAGTAACTGTAAGTCTTATACTTTTATATTTGATCAGTCTCTGTGGGGCTGTTTCTTTCTGTATACAACATAAACATATTGATACATGTATTGCAAAGTCGTCTGTATCTCTCAATAGTATTGGTGCTATAATGGTGCTGTTCTGTGGCAAAAAATGGTGACTGATTTTGCTTCTTGTACATTAAAAGGCATACATTTTAGCATTAATACTATATTTGCCAATCTCCATGAAAGTCATTGTATGGAGCAGCAGCCACTCGGCTTTAATTGACTATGGCCATTATTTCTCTTTGAGGTGGTCCGAGATGTAACAGCTTCATAGTTTACTGGTGATTCTTGAAATGCAATAAATCACTGAGATATGAGGGATTGCACGCGGATAATGTTTTGTCTGTGTGAAGCTTCAGTTTAAAAATAATATGTTATTCATGGACAGCCAATGCAGTGACTTGAGGAGAATCCTGAGCACCCGGTCAAGACAATTCTCTACGTGCTGTAAACTTGTTTTATGTTTTTTGCAACAACCGATTAGCAAACAATTACAGTAGTCAAAGCGACTGCTCACTAGAGCATTAGCTAGATAAATGCCAGTAGCTTCACAGATGTATGTATACGTCTGAGACTGCAAATATGTTGCAAAGCTAATTTACAGATGTTAAAAAAATGTTTTTTGAAAGAAAGGACTGGATCGAATGCCACACCCTTCGTTTAGAGTTCATTTCGGCAAATTTCTGATTGAGAGGTTCATCTGGAAATATATGCATGACTTTCTAATAATAGTCCGGTGCGGTATGTCAGAAATATGCCTAAAATGAAAAGTTCCTGCCAAAATTGATTTTATTGTTTTTTTGACTTTATTAGGGGTCAAATAAGCCAGAAATATTGGGGTTCAATTTTTCCCGCCCCTCAACCTCGTTTTATGACACATTCAAAATGGCCGCCATTAAAATCACATATTTGGCTATAACTTGGGCCCTAGCATAGCTAAAGTCACGATTTTGATGTCTATACCCATGTTTTGGGGTACGAGGAATCCAATAGTGCCCATAAAAAATGTGGATGTCTCTTAGATATTTTAAAATTACCGATAAAACACATTTTTGATACGTTTTCGGTGATTTTTTTTCGCGAATTCGAAAAAACTAAAATTTAAACATTGAGTGTTGTTTAGTGTCTATTATGATAAACAGTGCATTGTTGATGGTTTCTGAATGATGGGTGTTCCGTTAATGGACCCCAAATAGTTGGCCAAAGTGACGTAAAGCGATTGTAAAAACTGAACAATTTCAATTACGATGTTTGATGCATTTATTTCATTTAAACATTTTACAACAGTCACAGACGAAAATTTTTATTGCCGGTGATGTGTCTTTTACAAAACACATTTGATAACTTTGAGAAGTGGGTGGGATGGGTCAATGTTATTTGAAATTGTGCATTGTGTGCAAATTGTGCGCAAATTGTGCTTTTCAGCAATGTTTCATATTTGCTAAGCAAATGACCAGAATTAATCTTGGTGGGTAATTATGGAGCATCCCATCCATCATATTATTGGATTTTTAGATCTTGTTTTTCTCAAGTCCATAAATGATGCACAATAACAAATAAAAGGGGGACTTTTAATTCATCACAGCCTATGAGAGATATCAGCGTATAGATCCCAGTCATCATTGTAGGGGGCAGGGCCATTACCATAGAGGATCACAGCAAACATTCAATGGCTTGGTTCATTTTCTTATGCGAAAGAAACAAGCAACTCCCAACCACAAAGATGTTTCGCTAGGTATCAGTAAATCAGTTCCAATCTAAATACAGGGAAAGGGTAACGTGATATTTTTTCAACTGGACAACATAATCAAAGATAGTCTGTTTACATGAGACACCTTGTAGCCTGCCACAGATCATTAAATTAAGAAATATTACAAATGATGTTTCATAATAAGAGAACAGAAAACATGATACATTTTGAACCAACCCAGTCATGTTAACAGATATACTTGAATGTGTTTGCATATTGTATGCTCAGTAGTAGATAAATATGTTATCCGGTAAAAAAGTGATAATGCCCGCGAGACACAACATCAAGTGGTTGAAAATTTAGATAACCTGTGAGAAGTCATTCTAGAAAGCCAGAAGTCAAGATTGCTGAAAAAACTGATGAACACTTTTACTCAGTACTATGTATGTACATTGTCATCCAAACCAAGTTGTTTAAAACTGGTTTCTGTTGAGTTGAGTTTTCTGCAGATTGATGCAAGTGACACAATTATCAAACCATGAGAGTAGCTCATGAAGTCAGAAGTTTGTAAGATGTCCCAATAATAGACCTAGATCTCGGACCGCTTTATTGGCAGTCCACGGATCACGTGTGAGTGATTACACAAGGGATGCTTCATGACAAAAGAGTAATACCAAAACCACCTCGGGCTATCATTTGGTGGAATAAGCACTGGGTACTATGGGTAATGATATCTCTCTCTGGGTGTCTAAAGCTCTCAATAAGTTGAGCTTGTACTAATTTCTCCAGGACAGGTGAATTCACTTTCTTTTTGCACAGGTTACACTAACAGGAGCGTCATTCCTCAACAGGTGTGATTTGAACCAAATAATATATTCTGGTCAAAAACTGACAAATTCTGAATCTAATACTGATGCATTAAAGGGACTGGCCCAGGCTAAAATCATCAAAAAATCGGTGATTTTATTTCGGGTTCTTAATATGACCATATGATGTAAACATGTACATAGACTAGAACTGCAAATTTTTATAATTTTTATGCTGCGCATTCATCAGTTAGACTAGTTATAGAGACGAAATTCCCGCATTTCCTATTTTTGACATGGTTGTCAATAATTAGAAATCAGGAATTTCGTCTCTATATCTAGCCTAACTGGTGAATGCGCAGCACAAAAATTATAAAAAATTGCAGTTCTAGTCTATGTACATGTTTACATCATATGGTCATATTAAGGACCCGAAATAAAATCACCGATTTTTTGATGATTTTAGCGTGGGCCAGTCCCTTTAACTGAGTAATTGGTGATTTGAGGCATAATTGGATCAAATATGTACTGCAACAGAGTAGTCCAAAAGTAATATTTTTTTGTTATGCCACAATGCTATACACAACAGAATATGCTTGGGTATTTCAATTCACCGTCAGTGGAAGCTTTTACTTTGTTGCAAATCAGTTTTAATATTGTTCAGTAACCTTGTCAAAAATTGTGGTATATTTCTTCTTGAAATAGGTTTTTTGAAAGCTTTGTACATGGACTTATCGCAGATGATCAAATATCTTTACCACTTTTTGCTAGATAGCATATCTATCTATTGAGCACATATATGAAAAGGCTTTCAAGTGTACCTCACACGTAAACAGATTATATCCACATATATTGTTATTTTAAATAGCTTGTAAATTAACGTCAACACACTAGTTTCAACTTGAACTCGACGAGGCCGCAACTGTGATGACCTAGTCACATTGAGAGGGAATAGACAAGGATATTTCTCTGAAAGACCCCTGCGAGATCAGCACGGTTCAAACCAGGGATGCGTGCATGAATGACGTGGCAGTCCGATATTCTAGCGATGCGCTGCCTCTCCCTCTCTAAATCTGTACATCGAAAGTCTTGGAAGCATGGACGAATTTTGTATGTGAAGTGTACTAATCCTCTGGCTTAATCAGCTAATGATAATTCCAGCTTTACGGTGGCAACTATTCTTGTCTAAAAATCTAGAATGGGAGATGTTCACCTACATGAGCTACACCTTATGAGAGCCAACCACATGTCGATGGGAGACAAGACCTGCTTTATCAGATGGCCAAACCTCCCACCATTAGAACAAAATGTGTGGGAAGCGAAATATAGCATATTCATTCCTGTCAGATGTCTTAGTTCACCTGCACCAAGGGCTGTTATTGAGCTCAACAAATATTGATTCAAATAAGACTGCCGTAGTACCAGATATAGTTAAAATGCTCAGCGTTACAGACGACTCTTGTACAAATGCAGCAGTGGGGTATATAACAATCAAACCAGGTAGTGTGGCTTGTGTCATTGTGAACGACAGTCGGCCATTTTGAAATTAAAAAATTGTCAATATGTTAATATATAAATCAAAATCACTAAATTTGAACCTAAACCTCATTGTCTTTTCGATGAACCAATCCATTGAATGCTTGTTGTAATCTGCTTAAATGTCAGTTGTGGTAATGCCCGAGTCCTCCTCCAATCTATTCCGCAATAACAGAGTTTGTAGGTATACGCGATACAGAGACTGTAATCATTGCGCGGCCGGGCATCCTTGTTTGGTTACATATTTATATATTAATTGGTAATACTCGCTTTGCATCTCATTAGAATATTACCTTGACGCGGAGATTTAACTGTCAGTATTCAAATTAATTGTTTCATGAAATTGTTGATCTCAGAGTAGCCCCTGCATTTCGGAGAATATGTCAAATTATGACTGAAATTTAAACGGGGATATCTCTCATGGGCTGTGATGAAATAAAATCCCCTATTTTATTTTTTCTTGTGCATCGTTTAAAAAATTTACAGAAACAAATCTGAAAATCGAATAATTTTGCTGATGGGATGGATCACAATCGCAATGATCATGATGATTGATTCTGATCATTTGTTTGACAACATATGAGTTATGGCCAAATATGTGATTTCGATGGCGGCCATTTTGAATGTGCCATAAAACAAGGTTAAGGGGCAGGAAAAATTAAACCCCAACATTTTTGGCTTATTTGACCCCTAATGAAGCCATAAAAACAATAAAATCAATTTTGGCAACAGAAATGGCCAAAATGACATACCGCACCAGACTATAAGTTGGGTTATAAAGCAACATTGTACTTGGTAGAACAAATTGATTACCAGTTCAAACCATCAATAATTGTTATTCAAACTAAAGTTATCAAATTTGTAACATTTTAACAGACAAAGCTCTGCTTTTTTAATTACACACTGTTGTATTTTTATTCCAGGCTATCCAAATGTTGGGAAATCTTCTTTGATGAATGGACTTGTAGGTAAAAAGGTATGTTTATGTATGTATTTTAGGCCTATTTTCCCCTTGAAAAAAACAAAGATACAGACAGAAATGGAATATTTGTTTTTATCTATATTATATACAGTGGTACATTGTTTTTGAAAACACTCTGGCTGCTAGCTTGTAATACAAGGAGATTATTTGACTGATAATGTCATAATACTGCTAGAGTACAATGACACGTGTCTGGCTAAACTACCGGGAGGAATTACTGCTGCTGTTATGCGCTAACATTTGGATGCGGTTTATACAGAGTTTTACTGAAAATTAATACCATCGAAAAAAAACCTAGGTAAATTTTGAATGTTTGAGGTGTGGTTTCCAAGTAGGATGCGGTTACTAACGGGTAATATATGGTATTGTGTTAATCTCATTCAGTACTGTGAAGTGAATGATTATATAAATACCCGGTAGGTTGTTTATGTAGAAGTAATTTGAATGTATTCTATTTAGTTTTAAGCTGCCTTTGAATATACACCTTTAAATGAACTAAATATACTAAAAACTATGGGTAATTTAAGACGGATAGATTTAATGGAGCTTAGATGAACTAAATATACTAAAGAGTATGGGTAATTCAAGACTCGTAAATTTAACTCATACATTTTTTACAATTTTTTCTGCCACTAGTCCAGACACAAATTTCAAGCGATTGAAAATTGGACCTATTCATTTTTACTGTCTTGTGGTTGATTGTGTGGAAATTTTACAGGTTGTAAGTGTTTCCCGAACACCTGGTCACACGAAGCATTTTCAGACAATATACCTCACTCCAACTGTTAAGCTATGTGATTCACCAGGAATTGTTTTCCCATCAGTTATTCCAAAGCCTATGCAGGTTAGTTAATTGTGCACAATCATCACCACATGCATACCATATATATTTTTAGCAACATACATGCATTCTAGGACATTGTGAAATGAGCAAAACAAAACCATAAGTTGTTGACAACTGTATTTTGGTGCTACACACAAAGCTGCAATTGATCATACTCTCAGCCAACATTGAGCAGTGACCTATGTTTATTGTTCTGTGTGTTTTTTGCTAAAACCCAGGGACCCTTCATCTATGTATCTGCTTGCTGACTCGTCTCTCTCTTGTGAGAAAAATACACTATTTAATATTCAACCCATTGCTTGGTATTGTGATATTAAGTGAAATAAATCAAGCCTGTCATCATACCCACTAATACTAATTGTGTGAAACTATTCCTGCTTGATTAAATAGTGTTGCATCTAGTTTCTTATTCCAACAAACGGCAGTAATAATATTCGCTCTTGAAATACTGAGATGTACAAAATATGTAAATCCCACCAGGTTTGAATTTACATTGTAAATAGGTAAGGCCATCATCCTATTTTTTACCTTAACTTAACAAGTATTTTGCTTGAATTTGTAATAAATGACCAGTTCACAGACATATTCTAAATTATGAATATCCTGAAGAGTCAGACAAATTTGACATAACCAAATTTAACCCTTATCCTGTTAATTAATTTTATTTATTTAAATTTTCACCCACTTGAGGTTGTGTTTCGCTACCGCGACCCACAACTTGAAGTGGCTGAAAATTACTCCTACTTGTTTAATTTGAACACAAATATTTGCAAATCTCGATGTTTAGACACACATTTTATCCCCAACAACAGTGATTTAGTCGACTAATAAAACAGATTAAAAACGACAATAGTTGAGATCAGCAGGATAAGGGTTATTGTATTATATGTATCCTATTCCATGTGGTACAACATAATCACTTATCTTCTAGAATTATTACATATATCTTATCCTGACTAATGGTATAATATATCCCCTTTCAAACTCTTACAGGTCCTTGCAGGAATCTATCCTATAGCCCAGGTACGAGAGCCATACAGTGCTGTTGGTTACATGGCTCAACACATACCCATACCCAAAATACTACAGCTAAGGCATCCTGATGCACCTAAATATAAACCTGCTCCGCCTGGTTTACAATGGTCTGCATATGACATTTGTGAAGGTAGGCAACTATTAATTTAAGTACTGATCATCTTCTATATTTTTATAATCACCATGCCATGGGTGTCTGTCAATCTGTCTTAATATTTTGTGAGAACCCCCCCCCCCCCCCCTGAAAACTAAAAGGTGGGGAAATACAGGTGATATTTTAAAGATTACACAATAACTTCAAATGACTGCCATGAAAAAATCACTTCAAAAGGTGCAGATATATAGGATTTTTTTTTGTAAATATACAACAACTTTAAATTGCTGCAATACACACATGATAATTGCCATTCTGTGAGCATTCCCCACCTTTCCTGAATTTGTAGGGGTATTTTAATCCTGCAAGTTTAAAAAGCATCTTAACAAGGTACTGGTAATACATGCCTCATGTTGTGTCTCAACTAATGCAAAAACACTTTATTCAATGCTATTGCATCAGTTGAGACACAACATGAGGCCACAGTTTTTTTATTAATTGGTTCTCAAGTATTTTGTTTTTGTGTCAACTCGATTTTATTTTAAAGATATGCATAATTGATTATTTCAATATATATCAGTATATGTTGATAAATAGCCTGTCGGCAGTGTAAAAAAAAAAAAAGACGAAATTTCAATTTTATTTTTTTATCGATTTTCCATTATCGTGACTTCGCGGTCTTGAGAACCAACAAATTCTCACCTAAAGACATCACTTTTGTCAGATCAATAGATTACACAATCATTGGAAATAAAAATAGTTTTTTTTTAAATATTTTTTTTCATTTTTTTTGTAATTTATGTTTGTTCAGATCTAAAAATAGAAACAGTGGCCTCACTATGCCTTACCATGCCACAGTGCAGAACAGATTAGTCACTCAAGTCAATGATCAAATTCACTTAACCCTTTCACCTAACAATGGATAGAATACCTTGCTGCTCCGTCATTATGCATATAAAATATTTTAAACTTGGTCAAACCATAGACCATAATATATGCTGAATCAAAATGCAAATTACATACCATCATTCACCCCCGTAACCATGACAACGGTCAGAATGATCATCACCATGGTGATGCATATTAAGTGGAATATCTACTTTTTTGTCAATAGTTTTGCGAATTGAATTGATGTGAAAGTAGTTTTTGCCATCAAATGTCTAAACATCATAATTTCATATTGCGAATTGAATTGATGTGAAAGTAGTTTTTGCCATCAAATGTCTAAACATCATAATTTCATATAGTGAATTGAATTGATGTGAAAGTAGTTTTTGCCATCAAATGTCTAAACATCATAATTTCATATATACCCGACTTCACAATTGGAAAAGCTGTCATACTCCAGTGTTCACTTTATTACTATAGGCAATATAAAATGATGTTTCGTATCATATCATGAGATTATTTTGAACGTGAATCATAGATTTAATTCTTTTCAAATACTGACCACCACACCTTGCTCCTTGACGACGTCATACAAAATAGGCCTACATGGATACGGCAGGCATCCGGCGAAAATTAGAACTAAATTAGAACTACAAAACGATGATAGGGCCCGAAAATATACTTCTAACATTATGATTGTTATAGTGGCTTACACTTTATGTAATGTGGGCTTCAGCATGTTCATATTTGATAATAATAATAAAATACGCATATATCATTAGCTTTGTTTGCCCATGCATTAGAGGTATTAAAAATAGTAGTATCTAGACTACCGCTACCACTATTTATAATAGTTCTAATGAGCAAAAAATCTAACAGATTGCGTATTTTATAGGTCAAATATGAAGATGTTTAATGCTCACATTACATAATTACATGTATATAGGTATGAATAGATCTAATTACAGGCATGTAATAATTTTCAGGCCCATAGCCTACGAAACTGTAACGTTAGACTCGATGTATGATGTATAACGGGAAAGAATATTATTGTTTCGCGATATTCCAAATGCTAGAATAAAAAGGCAGGCCTAATGTCTGACGTTAGCCATATTGTAAATGAACTGTTACCTTTACGCCTTGCCTTGGGCTATTAGGCCTATTTCATGAGTAAGTAACATATCTAACATAGGGCCTATCTATGACACACAAATAAAAGAAAATGTGTGTAAACAGGTAAAGGGATCTTTTTCTTTGTGTATTAGGTCTACTGTTCAACAGTGTCGAACGTCGTAAAACTATTCTGTGATATTATTAGTCACTTGTGTGCACTGTCTTAGCTGGGATTTGACAAGTGCCCGTCTTTTTTTTCAATTTTTGCATAACTGCCCATGTATTTTCTCTATTATAGTGTAATTTGGACAATTTTTGCCTATCATTTTGACTTTATACCCGTCCAAAAGACGGGTGCACGGGTCGCTGACTAACACAGTGCTTGAGTGTATAGCCAGTGTGGCTATACCGATGAAGTTATTATTATGATGTCAATTAGGTTCTTCACTTTCACACGTGTTTAGTGCGCACCTGACATACCTGAGAGCATGTGGTAATCATGGTAATGCGTGATTAAAATTACGCCTTGAACTATGAAGTCATAATTGTACCACTACAGACTTACTACTGGTCACTTAATGAATGGATGCTTGCCAGTCAAAGAGTTAACCCTTGTGCTGCTGGAACTGTATATATACTGGTCACTTAATGAATGGATGCTTGCCAGTCAAAGAGTTAACCCTTGTGCTGATGGAACTGTATATGTACTGGTCACTTTATGAATTGATGCTTGCCAGTCAAAGAGTTAACCCTTGTGCTGCTGGAACTGTATATATACTGGTCACTTTATGAATGGATGCTTGCCAGTCAAAGAGTTAACCCTTGTGCTGCTGGAACTGTATATATACTGGTCACTTTATGAATGGATGCTTGCCAGTCAAAGAGTTAACCCTTGTGCTGCTGGAACTGTATATATACTGGTCACTTTATGAATGGATGCTTGCCAGTCAAAGAGTTAACCCTTGTGCTGCTGGAACTGTATATATACTGGTCACTTTATGAATGAATGCTTGCCAGTCAAAGAGTTAACCCTTGTGCTGCTGGAACTGTATATATACTGGTCACTTTATGAATGGATGCTTGCCAGTCAAAGAGTTAACCCTTGTGCTGCTGGAACTGTATATATACTGTTTCCCACATGCTTCAGATCAATCATCAATGGAGAGATCACTAAATTTGATAAAACAGTGTTTAGTGGATGCTCATTTAATCTAATACACAAAATTCAATATTGGATATGTCTATTTTTTTCATAAATATAAATATTCTTCGTCATTTGAAGCTGGAAATTGCGTTAGCAGTTCCAGCTTTGAATGAATAAAAAAACAACAATTTGGCAGCACAAGGGTTAAGTTTGTTTTATAAAACATCACTGTTGTAGAAACTTAGTTATCATGCCCATCAATTATCAGCATATTGATATGTATTTGTTTCTTTTATCCTGAGAAGCATGGGCAGAGAAAAGAGGTTACTTGACAGCTAAGGCAGCTCGTTTAGATGTATATAGAGCAGCAAACAGCATGCTGAGACTGAGTGTAGAGGGAAGACTTTGTATGTGCACGACTCCACCTGGGTACACCAAACAAAAAGGTGCTGCTCTTATTGTTATGTGTGTCAAAGTAGAATGTTTAATCTGTATGTCTGATATATCTGGGAGGCAGTACAACCCTTTAACCCTTTAAGCCCTCACGATGCATTAACCCTTGTCCTGCTATGCCCGGATATATGGGGGTAAGGATGTTTTAGATCAATAAAAATACCACTTAATTTTGATAAAATAGTTTTTAGTAGATGCTTAGTTGATCCAATAATTTAATTTTAGACATGTCTATTTTTCATAAATAATAATATTTTTCGTCATTTGAAGCTGGAAATTGCGTTAGCAATTTCAGCTTCAAATGACGAAAAATACAATTGAAGCAATTCAGCAGGACAAGGGTTAAAACATCATTTTACATACCTGAAAAGATACTTAATTTCCTGCAACCAAGGGTTTTAGAAAGAAAATTTCCATGCAATTGTTTCACCAATACATGTTAATTTTCTTTATTTTTTAAACCACATCAAATCATCTTCATTCACTACAAGGCGAGAATTATTCGCGGCTCGTAGTGGATGAAGATGACGATGGTAAATTCAGACTTGAAAGGGTTAAGTTCACGATGCATGAAAGCATCATTTTACATCTCTGAAAGATGACCTAATTTCGTAAAAACTAGGGTTTTTACAACGAGTTTTTTTATGGAAATGGAAAATAATAACAACAGTTTTTTTCCCATTTGTCACCCACTTCAAGTCATCTTATCCACTACAAGACGAGAATTGCAGTGGATGAAGTTGACAATGGTAAATTCAGGCTCGAAACCACATAAATACCTAAGAATCATGAATTCTGCATCTTTCATGTAAGCCCTCTAATGAGTAGTTACTGTATTCAGTTCAGTCCAATTCCTGCATTTTTTTACTCTGTTGCTTGGTTCAGGCAAATGAGAGTGTGATTGTACTTCACATTGAAACCTCCTATCTTTACTTGGTGGGACAAAGAATAAAACAAAAATATTTAGCATTTTATTGGGGCTTTGCGGTTATTTCAGTTACGGCTTGTGAGAATTTGAGTCCGCTGACTAAGTCAAGTGCTTCAATACTCCCTCAGAGGCCCATGAATGACCACAAGTTCCGAAAAAACAAGATATTACCTCCACCAGGAAGGTTATGTTTTTTATCTTGTTGGTTGGTCAGTCTGTCTATCTGTAGGACTACCTCAAATGTATGCAAGAAACTTTCACCATAGGTTTGAACCAAGGAACAGCCAGTTAATTTTAGCGGTGATCCGGATTACGATCCAGATCCTATGGATTGGTGGCAAAGTGCAAATGAGGTACCTGTATGGAAGTCTAATTTATGGTGTTCTAGTCTTACAACTGTTGTGTAGGTTACTGTTGCTACACCTACCCATCATTAGAATTGAATAAAAAGGGTGGATAACGGAGAAGTGACTAAGGGCGGAGTATAACGTCAATTATTAGATGTTCTTTGTCAACCCACAATATACAGTATGAATGTGTGTCGTTCATGAGTTGTGGGGATGACAGAGATTCAATAAAATGCTAGGCCAGGGTCAAAATAATTTCTAGGTCCCCACCCCTACATTTTTAATGTGATAGCCCTCAGGACTTCGTGGACCTAGAGCCCTTTCCATTACAGCATGTTAACTGTCTATTATGCATAAAAGTCATAAAAAAATTAGATAAATAGGTTAAAAAATGTCCGATAAGCTAACTCCAACAGCATGTCCTCTATGTAGGCTTATGATAGAAGTCTAATGTTATTGTGGGAATATGTTAGTTGTTTTAACTGGTATATCCATGAGAATTACATGACAATCCTGTTATAATAAAATATTTAATAAATTATAGAAATATTCTATATATATACACCCAGTACATAGCTAGCTTAAATTGAATTAACACCAACGACAAGATGCCCTACACTTTAAGTTTCATCAATATTAGCTTTTTTTCTAAAGTTTAATGTTTATATATTGCAGCTGATTGGGAGAATCACCCAGAGACGCTGGAGATTGTTGCTTTTCAAGAAGCCCACCGCGAAGCAATGGCAGGGTCGGAATTTGATACACATCAAACTGAACTTTATAACTCTCAAAGTGACACCTCTAGTGACGGTGACGAATCAGACAATACTTCAAACCCTGGACATTCAGAACAGCAGGAAACACAAATTACCAATCCATTTGCGTTACTTTCCGGGGATTAATCTTCAGATCTTCAGTAAATAATAACAATGAACTCATCAAGTTACTCCAAATCTGCTGACAATAACTGGAGAAAAAGTATTTAAATTGCCAAATTAGAAAACCCAGGAATTTTGGCATTTTCAAATATTAGTTCTTTTTCATACATTTAACCTACAAATAGTATTGTTGGTTGTTCCTGCACTCTGTGCTGGCCATTCAATAAAGTTAATGAAGTTATTAATTGATAGACTTTTACTGTTTGTTGAAAATGTATGATTTTTCAATCTGTAAATGTGTGAACAGCCATGGTAAAAGTCGGGTAAAGTCAGGGAATATTGTTTCAATTTTGTGTGGCAACCTTGCCATTGGATCCTAGTGAATTAAAGTGTAATATTAAGTTATAAACTTATAAATCATAATAGAACATGCCACTTGAATTCGACGCCTGGGACATACTGTCATGTATTTTGCTTCTGACCTGTTCCTGAATTATTGTGTTTATAAAATTTGCACAACATACCCACAAGGCTAGTTACTGCCTTATGCTTTGAACGGCAGAATTATGGTTGCCACATACTAAGAAGTGGGATTGTTCAAATTATTCTAGATTTTGCATTTGCATTTTAAGATTTTAAATAAAGTTGTTCCATTTGTCTTATCTCAGCGCCATCAACCTTTTCTAATGCAAATACACAAATGTAAGTATATTTCTAGTCATAAATTAGGATAAATAGATGTACTGCTTAGTCTTATTCATCCTATAATGTTTGTATCCCAAATTGCCTAATAATTGTCAATGAACCTGTGTATAACTAAGACTAACATCTTCAGTCAGTACAATTTTTTCAAAATCCATGCTGATTATGTTAGGGAGCCACCATTTAATTTCCTGGGGGGAGGGGGGGCTGGAGTTTTTGTCACGGACAAATTATTTATTTCAACACCGCTCGGCCGCTTGCTGAAAATTAAAAAGATTATCACATGCTTATATGGAACAGTTCTTAAAGTAAATTATTTATTTCACGCAGAGCTCACCCAATCTTTTTTATTTCAAAAATACTTGAGCCCCCCCCCCCCCCTTTGGAGATTGGATAGTGGCCCCCTTACTAGACAATTCTGAATTGTATGGAGATATATGCTGATGTATAAAATCAAAAGGGAGTATCTTCTTACTTCACAAGTAAGCATATACTGCATTTTAGCTTTGTGAAGTAGTATGGATCATAACAGTCTTAAGTACCCCTGCCTGATTAATTTCACTCATATTTCATTGTTGGCTGGTCTTGGATCCAGTGACCTACGACTTATACACCATTCCTGATCCATTCAAATGATGGATAGGAAATAAATATAACTCTTTATGTTCCCGGATCCAAGGCCTTTGTTTCAAATACAGTTTTACTGTCTGTTAAATAAATATTTGTAAAAATGTGAAAGTCTTTCACAAGTCAATAGAAAATGTACCGGTAGTTGTTGTTATTTTGCATCCATGTATGTTTTCATAAGAAAGCCGCCGCCGCTCGCGGGGATTTGTGAATGAGATATGTTACCAACCTCTAATCAGAATCACTCCTGATTTTGTATATAGGCACTTACCTGCATGGGTCCATTTTTTGCTCTTTGGGCTTTTGTCATGGCGCAATGTCCATCCCCCGTCCATCCGGCCACAATTTGCGAAAATAGCTATTTCACTCGTCTATACAGGGTGCGCTCCAGGTGGCGTAACCTATCACAGTTATGGCTACAGGGGTGCCAGATGCATTTTCATGGAAAACGCTATTTCTCCTCTGGTCTAGTAGATTCGAGTTATAGTGTGGGAGAATCTAGTCCAGGGTGATTAGTCTAAAAATCATAGATACAAATTCGTAACAAGCTGAAAATTTCATCATATATTGTTAGGACAACGCAGAAAAACATTTCAAAATTCTTCTAAGATCCCCCGGTATTAGTACCCGAACTTGGGGATAATAAGGGGTAAATAGAGGTAATGAAGGATAATAACGATAACTTTAAAACTATTTAACCTGGATTAAAAAAAAATTGTATTTAAACATATATTATGTTTTAGCACCTGTGGAATCCATTGAAATTATTTATATTAATTATTAACCACCCTTCATCCCCAAAAGTGGTAAATAGGGGTAATAACCATAATTTATGAGCTATTTGACACAGATTCATAAAATTTGTATCTGGTATCAGAGAAGAAATTAAAAACACTTAAAATTTGGCTTTATTTGACAATAAAAAAATCCGAGCAGGTAATTTCTAACCTATAACTTTCATTCCCCCATTAGACCTACCCATTTTTTCCGGCACCTTGCCATGCTGATGAGGGTACTGGCGATCTCGGCCCGCGACCAGGTGACATCGGCCCACATTTCTGTGACCTCGGCCCACTTTGGTAACTTGGGCCCAAAGTGGTCTAAGTGACCTCGGCCCACTTTTCTGAGACAGTGTTACTGAGCCGAGGTCACCAAAGTGAGCCGAGGTCACCAAAGTGGGCCGAGATCGCCACTTTGAAAATATTTTATGTGTGTATTTCCTAAGGCCCAATAATGAAATTTAAAGACAAGAAGTTATAAAAATGTATGTATGTTTCGAGTTTCACTATGTATTGAAATGATTTTTTGCTTAACAGATAATGATTATTAGGCAAAAGCATATTAAATCATCCCTCGAGTGCTACTTTTTATTATGCTATAAATGTTTGTGGAATTAAACTATTTATATTTGGACATAATTTTTCTGTACCACCTACAAATGTATTTTTTATGTTATTATTAATCAATCCTAGGCCTTAACCATTCACACTTTAGCCTGAATATCACGACGATTACATTACGGCACCCTTTTAACCCCGTGGTTTACAATACATGGCGTTAACATATAAATTGGCACTCGCGTCCTAACTCGAAGTGCGCTAAAATTTATTAGGCCAACATACGGAAGTAAAATATATCACAATATAATGAAATAAACAGTATATAAATGGAGTAGTGATGTAAAGTAAATTGAATGGAACAAGGAATTTTTAATATAAATGCTGGAATAAATGAATGAATAATAATGACAAGTAGCATAATAGATAAGACGCTCTGATACACAAACTACATAGCATGGTTAGTCAACAGTATTTTGTCAAAATCTGAATGTGAAAACGTTACATAATATTATTTTTCCTACCTTGTCACTCTTAAAGGGACATGCCCAGGTCTAAAATTATTAAAAACTCGGTGATTTTATTTTTGCTTATTGATATGACCATATGATGTAAACATGTCCATAGACTAGAACTGCAAAAGTTTTTTTAATTTTTGTGCTTCGCACCTACCAGTTAGGCTAGATATAGAGAAGAAATTCCCGTATTTCTTATTTTTGACATGGCTGTCAATAATTAGAAACAGGAATTTCGTCTCTATATCTAGCCTAACTGGTAAGTGCGTACCCAGACTACCTTACATAATATTTTGAAACAGTACATGAAAACACAGTATTATTCAATAGCTTGTACCCAGACTACCTTACACATTATGTTGAAACAGTACATGAAAACACAGTATTATTTAATTGTGTGTACCCAGAATACCTTACACATTATTTTGAAACAGTACATGAAAACACAATATTATTCAATAGCTTGTACCCAGACTACCTTACACATTATGTTGAAACAGTACATGAAAACACAGTATTATTTAATAGTGTGTACCCAGAATACCTTACACATTATTTTGAAACAGTACATGAAAACACAATATTATTCAATAGCTTGTACCCAGACTACCTTACACATTATTTTGAAACAGTACACGAAAACACACTATTATTCAATAGCGTGTACCCAGACTACCTCACACATTATGTTGAAACAGTACATGAAAACACAGTATTATTCAATAGCGTGTATCCAGACTACCTTACACATTATTTTGAAACAGTACACGAAAACACAATATTATTCAATAGCTTGTACCCAGACTACCTTACACATTATGTTGAAACAGTACCTGAAAACACAGTATTATTCAATAGCGTGTACCCAGACTACCTTACACATTATTTTGAAACAGTACCTGAAAACACAGTATTATTCAATAGCGTGTACCCAGACTACCCTACACATTATGTTGAAACAGTACATGAAAACACAATATTATTTAATAGCGTGTACCCAGACTACCTTACACATTATTTTGAAACAGTACACGAAAACACAATATTATTCAATAGCTTGTACCCAGACTACCTTACACATTATTTTGAAACAGTACCTGAAAACACAGTATTATTCAATAGCGTGTACCCAGACTACCTTACACATTATGTTGAAACAGTACATGAAAACACAGTATTATTCAATAGCGTGTACCCAGACTACCTCACACATTATGTTGTAACAGTACATGAAAACACAATATTATTTAATAGCGTGTACCCAGACTACCTCACACATTATGTTGAAACAGTACATGAAAACACAATATTATTTAATAGCGTGTACCCAGACTACCTCACACATTATTTTGAAACAGTACACGAAAACACAATATTTTTTAATAGAGTGTACCCAGACTACCTTACACATTATGTTGAAACAGTACATGAAAACACAATATTATTTAATAGTGTGTACCCAGAATACCTGAAACAGTACCTGAAAACACAGTATTATTCAATAGCGTGTACCCAGACTACCTTACACATTATGTTGAAACAGTACATGAAAACACAGTATTATTCAATAGCGTGTACCCAGACTACCTCACACATTATGTTGTAACAGTACATGAAAACACAATATTATTTAATAGCGTGTACCCAGACTACCTCACACATTATGTTGAAACAGTACATGAAAACACAATATTATTTAATAGCGTGTACCCAGACTACCTCACACATTATTTTGAAACAGTACACGAAAACACAATATTTTTTAATAGAGTGTACCCAGACTACCTTACACATTATGTTGAAACAGTACATGAAAACACAATATTATTTAATAGTGTGTACCCAGAATACCTTACACATTATGTTGAAACAGTACATGAAAACACAATATTATTTAATAGCGTGTACCCAGACTACCTCACACATTATGTTGAAACAGTACATGAAAACACAGTATTATTTAATAGCGTGTACCCAGAATACCTTACACATTATGTTGAAACAGTACATGAAAACACAATATTATTTAATAGCGTGTACCCAGACTACCTCACACATTATGTTGAAACAGTACATGAAAACACAGTATTATTTAATAGCGTGTACCCAGAATACCTTACACATTATGTTGAAACAGTACATGAAAACACAATATTATTTAATAGCTTGTACCCAGACTACCTCACACATTATGTTGAAACAGTACATGAAAACACAGTATTATTTAATAGCGTGTACCCAGAATACCTTACACATTATGTTGAAACAGTACATGAAAACACAGTATTATTTAATAGCGTGTACCCAGAATACCTTACACATTATGTTGAAACAGTACATGAAAACACAGTATTATTCAATAGCGTGTACCCAGACTACCTCACACATTATGTTGAAACAGTACATGAAAACACAGTATTATTTAATAGCTTGTACCCAGACTACCTCACACATTGTGTTGAAACAGTACATGAAAACACAGTATTATTTAATAGCGTGTACCCAGAATACCTTACACATTATGTTGAAACAGTACATGAAAACACAGTATTATTCAATAGCGTGTACCCAGACTACCTCACACATTATGTTGAAACAGTACATGAAAACACAGTATTATTTAATAGCGTGTACCCAGAATACCTTACACATTATGTTGAAACAGTACATGAAAACACAATATTATTTAATAGCTTGTACCCAGACTACCTCACACATTATGTTGAAACAGTACATGAAAACACAGTATTATTTAATAGCGTGTACCCAGACTACCTCACACATTATGTTGAAACAGTACATGAAAACACAATATTATTCAATAGCGTGTACCCAGACTACCTTACACATTATGTTGAAACAGTACACGAAAACACAATATTATTTAATAGCGTGTACCCAGACTACCTTACACATTATTTTGAAGCAGTACATGAAAACACAATATTATTCAATAGCGTGTACCCAGACTACCTCACACATTATGTTGAAACAGTACATGAAAACACAATATTATTCAATAGCGTGTACCCAGACTACCTTACACGTTATGTTGAAACAGTACATGAAAACACAATATTATTCAATAGCGTGTACCCAGACTACCTCACACATTATGTTGAAACAGTACATGAAAACACAGTATTATTTAATAGCGTGTACCAAGACTACCTTACACATTAAGTTGAAACAGTAGCCTACATGAAAACAATATTATTTAATAGCGTGTACCCAGACTACCTTACACATTATGTTGAAACAGTACATGAAAACACAATATTATTCAATAGCGTGTATCCAGACTACCTTACACATTATTTTGAAACAGTACACGAAAACACAGTATTATTTAATAGCGTGTACCCAGACTACCTTACACATTATGTTGAAACAGTACATGAAAACACAATATTATTCAATAGCGTGTACCCAGACTACCTCACACATTTTGTTGAAACAGTACATGAAAACACAATATTATTTAATAGCGTGTACCCAGACTACCTTACACGTTATGTTGAAACAGTACATGAAAACACAATATTATTCAATAGCGTGTACCCAGACTACCTTACACGTTATGTTGAAGCAGTACATGAAAACACAATATTATTCAATAGCGTGTACCCAGACTACCTCACACATTATGTTGAAACAGTACATGAAAACACAGTATTATTTAATAGCGTGTACCCAGACTACCTTACCCATTATGTTGAAACAGTACATGAAAACACAATATTATTTAATAGCGTGTACCCAGACTACCTTACACATTATGTTGAAACAGTACATGAAAACACAATATTATTTAATAGCGTGTACCCAGACTACCTTACACATTATTTTGAAACAGTACCTGAAAACACAGTATTATTTAATAGCGTGTACCCAGAATACCTTACACATTATGTTGAAACAGTACATGAAAACACAATATTATTTAATAGCGTGTATCCAGACTACCTTACACATTATGTTGAAACAGTACATGAAAACTCAATATTCGTTATAAAATTAAAGGTCAATCAAATATGTATGTCAGTTTTGATTCATATCATTAATGGGACCCAACAGATTGTCAGAGCAGCTATTAATCAGGTGACAACAAAATGAAAAGGAAGGAGAAATTTATGTCGATTTTAACTCAAGTGCTTCATTACTACTTAACATTTTCCTTTCATTTGAAGTTGGCATTGCTCACGCAATTGCCAACTTCAAATGAAAGGTAAATACCTCCTCACTTAAAAATTAAACCTGCTAAATTTCACAATGGGGGCTTTACTCAAGATTTATACATGCATATTTGTTCAATTTCTGTCAAATTTTAGTTGTGGAAAAACAGTATGAATGCGCTCAAAAGCGTCGCCCGCACTCAAAGGGTTAATGATTAAGGCACAATAGTCACCTTCACATGAACTTGTAGCGCAGGTTTTTCGCTAATTTCTCGGTCAATTCTCAACCGATTTTCATGAAATTTCACAAGCACTATTTTCTAGTTCTTCTAAGATTTCATGAAAATCGATTGAGAATTGACTGAGAAATCGGCGAAAAACATGCGCTACAAGTTCATGTGAAGGTGACTATTAGTCAATTTATTAAAATATAAGTCATCAAGTAATAATCGTTCAAAATTAAACTATATCGAAATATTATTTATAACTTTGATTACGGTACTATATTTTTTAGATTACAACCTGGTGATCTGAAAATTTGAACATGATATTATAATGACCTGTAGCCTAGGCCTACATGTAGGCCCTAAATGCTGCATTTGTAACAAATACTGTGTGATATTTAAAAAAAATTGACAATAATAACAAAATCATTGTTTTATGATTATCATAATCAATCATGTATCATATTCTTGACAACTGTGAAACACATTTATTTTGAAAAAAGTCCAGAAAAAGTCTAAAATCACTGTTACATATGTCGCTCACTAGTATTTGAAAATAGGCTAATTACATCACACATTCTAGGTTATACCAGGGTCGCTGAGGAGTAAACACGATACATTGATCCAGTATTGGGCTAACGTTGGGCCACCGTCTGCGACGCTGGCCCAACCTTAGCCCAATAATGGATCAATGTATCGTGTTTACTGACAGGTCACATTTAGATTCCAGTTTCATCAACAACTCCTGCGCCACTACAGTCAGTCTTAACCCTTGGGCCTACAACTCTGACATATTTGTGTATAAGCCGTGGAGACCAAAGGGTTTTTCAATTTGAAATCATCATAAATGACTTAGTCAGCTCTTTCCGCTTTATTTGAATACCTATGTTATGACCCATGTTATCTACGGCCATTATAATTCTTAAATTCTTTCAGTGCGGGGATCGATTTCAGAATCTAAAGTCCGTCCCCGCGATGGAAGTTTTAAGACAACATTTTGACAAAATTATTCTAACCCATCATTAGTTAAAACCAATATATATAATCTAGATCAGTTTCTATTTACAAACAAAACATTTGATTTGTGTAGTAAAACACACTTTACGACGGCTGGTTGGATTGTGACATTTAGGCCCACCACGGGGCTAAATGTCACAGACGAGGGGTCAAAAATCACATTTGAAGAATATGTCAATTTTCCATATGTCCATTATCCAGAAAAGAGCAATATTCATCAAATCTATCTATAGTAATTAATGGTAAATTATGTCATAATGAAGTATAATGACATTTATTAATCAACAGATGTTCAACTGTATGATCAAAATGCCCAGACACATAACGTCAAGACATAGTATTTTTGAATAAAAGTTCGTTTGTACCGATTTAAATATAAAAAAATCAGAAAATATTTTTATTATTCACAGAGTATGATTTAAAATTAGGTAAGCAGCGCTGCATCAGAAATACAACTTTTGATATATACAAAATAAATAAAAATCGTACTCTAAATTATATGTTTTTTAAATATGGCTAAAATAATGCTACTTTTTCAAAACTAGGTAATAAAATAATATTCGGGAATACCCTTATTATCCTTAAGGGAGTAGGTACTTATAATTTTTTTTGATGAAGAATAGAAAGCAAACTATGGTCAAGAAAAATAAGGAGAAAAATAAAAATCTTGCCGTAAGAAGAAAATGTATTATGTCTCCGACTCGGTAGAATAATAGCTTATATAAAAACCTATCCCATGTATTTCATACATGTGTACCTATATGATTAAAATATTTGAAGTGGATTTATTTGCTTACAATATAAACATCGTGAGTGAATGGACTGAAATCAGCCAGGCCATCAGTTAGGAAGTCTGGTCCAGCGGAGTAGAGGATAGTAATGTGAGGCAGCGCGTGCCACTTGTTGGCTGAAGACAGACGATGAAAGACAAATTTTAAAGAACGGATGTCGTTTCACGGAAGCTATTGTATGATTTATTACACCCATTGATGTGTTGGGCAATAGAAACACACTATAACCACTCGCATTACAAGCGAGTTTTTGAACGTCATCAACACAGCCTACGTCCATATCCCGATATAAACTCCCAAAGTGATACATAAGGAAATATCGTTAGCATCACGTGATGAAGGATTTTGGGGATCTTCCAGTCACTGTATGGGTTGTCATGGTTACAATGGCGTACAGGGGCGCGCATCAATCTATCTGGCTGATATATTACGTAATATCTATACAGATCCAGCTTGGTAGCTATGCACATTACACCCAGCAACAGAAGAATCAGAATGAAGAATATCAGAGAAGAAGTAGGCCTACATCTACAACACAAATGATATAATGCATTTCAAGAATAACCTACTGATTTGCTTCATAGCGTTTAAAATAAAATCATCCCTTCTCGTCCAAACGTGATCACATTGATCAGTATTGATATTCTCAGGACCAGGAAGTACTCTTATAATTCGCTACCCTTGGATAAGAAAGGGTGTATATGCCACTTTGCCAAGTGGCAGATACACCCCTTCATATCCAGGGGGCGACATATTGATATACGCTTGTTTAGGCACTACCTGATCATTTTACCTGTCAAAGTACCAGATTAATTAAATAGTATGCTAACTAACTTTAAGTTGTGTTTCGTTGGTGTGATGCACAATTCACAATGGTTGAAAATCACTTAAATTAGTAGTTTTAACCACGGGAAATTGGGATGTGTCTATGCGGTGACAATCACTGCCATGTCTATACTTCTACTGAGGGAAGGAAACTTTCAAGTCCTCGTCATGAGAAATGGACTATGTAGACTTTTGTTTTCTACCAAACAACTGCTACCATAGCATACCTAGTTCTTGTAGCAAATTATTGATGAATTTTTAAACGGAAATCTCTTAATTTACGTGCATTGATAATCATTTTACGAGCTCGATTCTGACAGAAGCACTATTTCCAACAAAATGAGACATGTCGTGAATAATACACTGCGGTATTCAGCTTACTATTATATTGAGAAGTTACTGCCTTTTGGGTTTACACAATAGAATAGTTGAGCTAAATAACCCTTATGTTGTGCGTGATGGCGTGAACAATAGGCCTAGTATGTTGAGATTGCTGCTTCCAAGGTTTCAGTGAATTACCGACCTTGTATAGAAAAGCAATGAGCATATGCTGACCCTATACCCCATTCAGCTGTGATTTCAACGGGGTTTGACTATTTATAAATCCTGCCTATCTCATGAATTATACATCTTTCAAGCCGCAATTAAAATTGGCACTTGTGTAAGCAGCTGCTTTGCTGATGCCTAGAATGACATTATTGGTATCAGAAATAGATTCTGTGTCAGACAGTTAGCCAGAAAGGACATATCATGTAGGCCCTATGTAACTATTGGACCACTAGTATTTTTTTTATTTGACTATAACTGTTGACCAGTGATCATGTTTTGACCTTCATGTGGTGCTTGAAGCTTATGATTGTAATTTGAGGTCCAGAAATTAGTTCCACACCCCAAAATTAGTCAGAAATTACATATCACGCTTGATTATCGGATTATTGGTTTAAAATCTTTTTTTTTTGACCGCTGGCGACCATCTTGGACTCGCGACATAGGATACATGGGGAATTTTAGGAGAGCGATATATGGCTACTTAGGGATACTCAGACCAATTGTCAGCTCTGACAATCAAATTTCAACCCCAAACCCTAAAATGATCAGTCTATACGTCGATTTTTCGGCGACAATTTTGAATTTTCAGTGATAATTCAAAGGTGCCAGTCTGGCATGCTTGCTCATATCAATCTAGACACATCATACATCAATAATACGCAAAAAAAGTTTTATCATTATACCCATTTGCAAGGCTGCACCCTCGGCGACCTGACTACAACATTCACAGTAGAAAATTTCCACTACTATCAAAAATTGTCTTTGCTACTATATGCGACGATCTCAGAATCAACCCCTCCGCCCAGAATATGCCCCCCTTTTCTGCAACTACATGCGAAACTCCCACAATCTACCCCTCCCTCGCAGAATACATCTCCTTTTCTACAACTAGGCCTATATGTGAAGCACCCAGAAAGTCCAGAATCTACCCCTATTCAGGTCGAAATTCCATAGAAAAAAAAATTCTGTAGGCATTTTGGAGTAAAAGTGTTTTGTAACTTTTATTAGCCTAATTTGGGTGTCCTGAATTAAAAACAAAAATGTATGCCAAGCTGTGTTTTGACTCTTTGAGCCCCAATATCGCAAATTAAAATAACCACAGTTTTTTTCTATGTAAAAATACAATATTTTCGCTTTGTGTATACAAATAAGCATATAAAATCATTATTGTATTAATACATTTATAATAAACACACATTTTATTATTTAATAGAGTATGTCCCAACTGTTTTTAGAACATTCACAATTCACATGTGTAATAAATTATTATCAATGTTATGTTGTAGGTTGTATATTTCTATTCAACAATTTGAGCCCTATAATCCAAATATTGTCCTTCGATTCATTGATGAGGATAAAGATAAAGATAATCGGTTAAAACAAAGAGCATATGAGATATTGAAAATAAATTGTTAACTCTTTATTAAATTACTGAATCGTGAGGTCAGGATCTCCATTATTAACCTAATTCGGGTGTCCTGAATTAAAAAAGACTATTTGTTAAGCTCTGTTTTGACCCTTTATTCCCTAAAATCTAAATAAAATAACCACCGTTTTTATGTGAAAATAAAAGATGTATGCGTTTTGCCTACAAATAGGTATACACAATGATATTGTATTAACACGTTTGAGCTATAGCAGGATTATTAATTTATTAACCCTTTGGTTACTAAGCTAGATTTATATTTAACACACTTTTTATCAACTAACACCCCGCAAAAACGTATTATTTTTCAAATTATTCACAATATACAATGTCATGTGTAATATATTATTATCAATATTGTAGATTGAAAGTTCTCATGTAACACTGCCTAAAGTCCATATAATTTTTCTAGGAAAAACCAAAGATAGTAGGTCAATTGAGGAGCAGATATACAACATTGAAAATAAATTGCTAACTCTTCATTAAATTGATTAATAAGTGACATAATGTTCCATGCAAGGACATGTTTACTCATGTTTTTGTAAAACTGAGAAAAAAGTGTTTAAGGTTTTTACCTTGGAAATGCTCGTATAACATTGATTTTGTTTATTTAAGTGGAATATTTTTGATGTGGATGTGTAGAAATAAGACCGATGTGTTAAGTGTTTGATCCTAGCATTTTTGATAACTAGTTTCAACTTTTAAGTGAATGAAAAACCCAAACATTTTATTAACAAGACCCGTTATGATTTAAAATTATTAATATTTGCGAAAAAAATGTATTGTTCAACAAAATCAGTTCCAATGAGTCTTATAGCCTCGCCCGTACTAATATCAACACGTAAAATAAAAATTATCTCACACATCCCCAGAACCCATGTTAGGAATATGCGAAAGCGACATCCTGTTTAGTACAAGTTTACAACGAATACAACCCTAACATGTTAGCTGGAATAGCTTGTCATCAGATAAAATATGGTATTGTACGTGCCTTCTATAAAATTATATTATATTTTGTAATCAGGGTAGTCGTTTCTGCGCTTGTAATTTCAGAACAGAATGTGTCACCTGCTGTGACACTTTAGGCCTACTACAACAGTTTAACAAAAAGTGTTCAGCACACATTCATATCTGATCCGTGACACAACCAATCACAGTAATATTCAATGTCTTCCAGAATGCGAACACAGCAGAGTTTGCGAATGCGTTTTAGGTCACTTTTTGCCTTCTCTTCTAATAACGTGACATAAAATCTAGTCTATGTCGTACCATTTTCAAACGATTCCAAACGGCATTTGTATAGGCCACACCATTAGTCCGGCAGCCATGGTGGTATACCTGGACTTGGAGTATATAGTTTTTTTCTTTGCAGAATACTGGTGCCCAGACCCCCTGTTTGAAGATTCCGGAGGGTGTGGAGTTGTCACCCTTGGGCAATTTTAGTTATTCACGTTTTTCAAAATGGCCGCCAAGAGCCATAGTGGAAATATAACTTTTTCACATTTTGGCCCAGAAATATGTATAATACCACTTTTCTAACTAAATTGACTACGAGAAATTCATTTCCGGCATTCTTTTTTAATATAGAAGTCCGCGTCGTGCATAAATCCAAGATGGCCGCCACTACTCAACCAAACCAACAAGTAGGCCCTACATTTTTGAACAGAAACAAGTGTGAAACTACATCGCTAGCCAAACGTTCTCTGTGGATTAATTATGTACGTGGATTAAGCGAGATCATATATAATAAAATTATGAGAGCACGATCAAAACAAAAACGTAATAACAGCAATAATATTAGTAGAAAAATATTTACTGCAGCAACGACATACAGGCAAATGCTCATGTAGCCTATTCACCATATATACCACCTTAGATATATATAATTAGGAAGGGCTATATAAAATATAATTACCATCAATCTATAATGACTGTTTATACCTTCTGACCTCAGTTGTCCTGAACACTGTAGGCCTGCCTATATGCACATTAAAATCACCAAACATCATAACTTTACTTTAAAAACTAAAAAAGGTGCCGACGATTATGCCTCAGGTGCGGAGCTTAATTTGCATAAACCGACAGGAGGAATTGGAGATGGCCGTACAGACATACTATACATGTTGATTGACAACCTCACTACTTAATGTACCCGGCCTCAGGCAGATGGAGACACAGTAGTAGTAGTAGAATAATGCTTAATGCCACTTTTTGACACCAATTTTAAATGTCATTTAAGTGACATTGTAATACACTAAAACTAGTGCAGTCCATTGATGAGATACGTGATGTACAGATGACGATGTGAAGGTGGGGTGACAGAGCATGGTGGGTTATTGAGAGTGGTTTCCTTCACTCGCCCGATAAGGGGTTCTGGGCATGTCTAGAGGATTTACCCCCAGACGGTCGGGAGAATTGGGTTTAGCTATTCAAAACACAGCTCCGCTATCCTCGGGTATGATAGTCCCAGAGTAGCATTAGCTGAGAGTTACTCCATTTATCCGTAGTGATAGACCTAATGTCAAACACTCTATTGCCGGTAGGTTAAGGCCCTACCACGGCCATCACCATAGTGCCTGCGCAGATGCAGGAGCTGCCTTTGCACCGTTGTTGAGAGGAGGAACCAGGGTACGCCGCTGGCAACCCGTCCGAAACCCGTCCATTTTGCAAGCCAAAGTCATTTGGGTCCAAATTAGGAGGGGATTTTAGAGCATATTTTCAAATCTGTACCTGTAGATGTACTGTTTAAAAGTTTTTCTGTGAAGGCATCCGTTGTTCTTGGAGGCAATGAGCACAGTTATGGGGCAATGGTCAGGTGCTTGCTTGCCAGCCCACTGATTATGCCCACTGATTATACCTTCTGTCATGGTAGAGAATTGTGGCTGACCATAACTAGACCTGAATACAAGTCTATTTCGCCGGAGCTGCATAGCTCGGCGGATAGCCTTGTATTCAGGGCTAGACCATAACATGCTGCCATAAATGTAGTTGTTTGTTCAAAAATGTCACATATGCGACAAAACGAATAACCAGCTTGAACACGTATTTACCTTCAGTGCAGTTACCTTTCCCAGTCATACCAACGGGTGACTGTACATGTATCGTACACTGATATGACATGCCGACCAATATAACTATCAGGTACGATTTGATTGTACTTATCAACTTTTATATCTATGATGTTGCGATCCCCGATCGGAGATTCCATGAACATATCCGTTGAGAATTTCTCCAAAATGGCACAGAAGCAAAATAAAAACACCTGTGTTATCTGAGATTACACTACTTACCCCATGACTAACCTCTTTCTCAGTGCACAGCAAGTGCCTGATAACAATTTTCTGATTCTTCGTGCAAGGTGCTTACATCTGGTCTAAGTATTTTATCATCATGGCTACTTTCTGTTGGCACATTATCATCACCAGTGATTACAAGTTGATGTGTCGATTTGTACAGGTCATGGAACACTGTATCCTCTTCAATGTAGGCCCTTATTTGATGATGGCTCTGATTAGTTTGTATTTAATTTTGAGCAGGAAGAAGTGCATTGCTAACCAGTTTGTGGACCGCTTAATCTTGCATTTCCATTAAGGCTGAATTCTTTGCATTATCCAATATTAGATACTCATACACATTGACAGAAATGAGCTTAGTGAAAGAAATGACTTAAATTTTGTAGTGAAGTCATCGACAGTTCATTTAGTAGGCCAAGCTATTGTCCACATCACTTCTGAACCACCGACCACCAAGCTAGTGGCATTCACAGTTCTACGACATATGTCTACCTGAAAATGTTAAGGTTACACTTTGATTTAGTTATCTTTGTTTCAAATGGAGTGTCAAACATAGCAGTTGCGAATGGAGCCAGTTCGTGTACCAATATATATCATTAATATTGATATTTCTGGGACTTGATTGAAGCTCAAGAACCCGCCCATAAATTACTGCAGGGTCATACACCATTTCAGTACCAAGTTTCAACGTATTACCAACCCAACTAATTATTACAATCTGCGTGGTGATTGAATCGCGAAAACCTTCAGACCAATTAGCTTCAAATATATACATAAATGTTATGCCAATTTCTATGGCTCTATCTAAGTTTTTATCATGTAATGATATTATATTACTGGTGGTGCATTTTTTTTTCGAGAGAGAAAACCGGTCATTAGAGTCATCTAAAATGCTTGTTGAAAACTCTCCTCCCAGGACTATGCCCGTACCTCATATAATTTGACGCGATGAACATGTCACTCAGGACACAATTAGAACAACATGGATCATGCTGCATTGTGTGTTCACCTTTCAGGTACTGTATCAAGATATCAAATGTCATAGCCTAGCTGCATATTTCCTCGTGCAAAGCATGTATGGTAACATCTGTTCAACTGCAGCTATTATTATGTAAAGGTCAATCTGATTCCCGTTCAGCACGTACATATATATATTATCATGATCATTACTGGTTTTATTAGGAGATCTACCCAAATCTTTGAAATTGTGCTCTTCTTGGCAATATCTGCCAACAGCTGCATCAGATCAGACATGCAAACCAGTTTAAAATTGTCAATGTCTTGATATATGGGAACTGATGAACTTGAAGCCTGAACAATATTTTGGAGAAAATAATTGTATTGGGACTATTGTATGCTATAGGCCTAGATTAGTCTATATTAGAGTCCAGTGCTATGCCTCCAAATGTGATAGCCTTTGTAAAGTCAAAAGTAGGCTTAGAAAGTTGTATACCGGTACAAGGTACCTGTACCTAAATGTCATGCTTCTAATGATACAAAATGTGAATTGCCAATGTAGTGGTGGCGGCCATCTTGGATTTATGCCCGAATTAAGCTTCTGAATAAACAAATAATGCCGGAAATGAGTTTCTCGTGGTCAATTTAGTTGGAAAAGTGGTATTATACATATTTCTAGGGCAGAAAGTGAAAAAGTTACATTTCCACTGAGGCTATGGGCGGCCATTTTGAAAAAAAACGTGAATAACTAAAATTGCCCAAGGGTGACACCTCCACACCCTCTGGATTCTTTAAGTGGGGGGTCTGGCCAACAATATTCTGCAAAGAAAAAACTATATACTCCAAGTCCGGGTTAGAGCAAAATAAGGGACTTGGCTGCCGGACTACATGGCTATTATTGAACATTGCAGGTATATTTGGGTATTAGGCCTATGTATAGAAACGATAACTGTCGAGTTGAGATTCGTACCATGTAAATCAAATGTGTATTGGTGACGCAGGTAACCAGCTACACGGTCTGAGTTGGAATGTAAAGCTACCAGCTTATTTGTCCACAGCTCTTTAGCTAGCGCTAAACATCTTTTCAAAATATGCAATTAAAACATATGGCTCTAGCCCAAGTTAAAGGGAGGTCAGGCGTTTCATAGGGATTTTTTTATAAATCAATATCGATAGTTTTTACTTATTTTTATTAGGAATTTATCATCCCAATCAGACGAGTCTTGATTGGACTGAAGTTGTGCATGTTGCAAACACAACATCAATACATTATTTAAAGCATACCTTAATGAACAATAAAAAATATTATCGAATAGATATGAGAATTATTACAAGGGTAATAAAAAGCCATGTAACAAATGCATGTTCATCTTTCATCTGACACGATGCTTCTAGCATCGTTCAACCTGAGCATTAACGGAAACATTTTATTAGAACGAACTCATGAGATCAGCGTTATTTCCAATATGAAGATGTTCTTTAATTATAATATTAGTGTCCATGGGGATGCTGTGATTAGTTTCTTTATTTGCTACGCTCAAATGGTTTTATGAGTTTTTAATGTCAAATTTGTACTTTGTGCCGATAACAATTGTAGATTGTATCATAAATCAGCTATTTTCATTGACTATTTTGTTTTGGGATATTAGGAGTCAAAGGCTCGAAATCGAGATTGAAATCAGCACATTCAAATTAGGTTAAAACAGGTTTCAAAACAATTTTACCCCAAAATTACTTTGGCACTTTTTAGAAAACATATTTCCCAATTTCGACCAGACTAATTGTTGCGTAACATGTTCCACGGAAATCTTACAATTCTATCAATATATAAATATATAATTACTCTATATCAATTTGATCTCGTGGGTCTTGAAAAAACATAATACATAAAATTGTGTACTGTTGACATTGAAACCGTTTTTAGGGGGTAAGGGTACGTCTTAAACGTTTTATAATTAGTCAGAACCAGGTGTTAACACTTTAAACTCTCACGATGCTTTATTTTAAATGTTTTATAATTAGTCAGAACCAGGTGTTAACACTTTAAACCCTCACGATGCTTTATTTTAAACGTTTTATAATTAGTCATAACCAGGTGTTAACACTTTAAACCCTCACGATGCTTTATTTTAAACGTTTCATAATTAGCCAGAACCAGGTGTTAACACTTTAAACCCTCACGATGCTTTATTTTAAACGTTTCAAATTAGCCAGAACCAGGTGTTAACACTTTAAACCTTCACGATGCTTTATTTTAAACGTTTTATAATTAGCCAGAACCAGATGTTAACACTTTAAACCTTCACGATGCTTTATTTTAAACGTTTTATAATTAGCCAGAACCAGGTGTTAACACTTTAAACCTTCACGATGCTTTATTTTAAACGTTTTATAATTAGTCAGAACCAGGTGTTAACACTTTAAACCTTCACGGTGCTTTATTTTAAACGTTTTATAATTAGATTAGCCAGAACCAGGTGTTAACACTTTAACCTTCACGGTGCTTTATTTTGAACGTTTTATAATTAGATTAGCCAGAACCAGGTGTTAACACTTTAAACCTTCATGATGCTTTATTTTAAACGTTTTATGATTAGTCAGAACCAGGTGTTAACACTTTAAGCCTTCACGATGCTTTATTTTAAACGTTTTATAATTAGCCAGAACCAGGTGTTATCACTTTAAGCCTTCACGATGCTTTATTTTAAACGTTTCATAATTAGCCAGAACCAGGTGTTAACACTTTAAGCCTTCACGATGCTATATTTTAAACGTTTCATAATTAGCCAGAACCAGGTGCTAACACTTTAAGCCTTCACGATGCTTTATTTTAAACGTTTCATAATTAGCCAGAACCAGGTGCTAACACTTTAAGCCTTCACGATGCTATATTTTAAACGTTATATATTTAGTCAGAACTAGGAGTTAACACTTTAAAGCTTCACGATGCTTTATTTTAAACGTTTTATAGTTAGTCAGAACCAGGTGTTAACACTTTAAACCTTCACGATGCTTTATTTTAAACGTTATATAATTAGCCAGAACCAGGTGTTAGCACTTTAAACCTTCACGATGCTTTATTTTAAACGTTTTATAATTAGTCAGAACCAGGTGTTAACACTTTAAACCCTCACGATGCTTTATTTTCAAACGTATTATAATTAGCCAGAAACAGGTATTAACACTTTAAACCCTCACGATGATTTATTTTAAACGTTTTATAATTAGTCAGAACCAGGTGTTAACACTTTAAACTTTCACGATGCTTTATTTTAAACATTTTATAATTAGTCAGAACCAGGTGTTAACACTTTTTAAATCCTCACGATGTTATTTTAAACGTTTTATAATTAGCCAGAACCAGGTGTTAACACTTTAAACCCTCACGATGATTTATTTTAAACGTTTTATAATCAGTCAGAACCAGGTGTTAACACTTTAAAACTTCACGATGCTTTATTTTAAACATTTTATAATTAGTCAGAACCAGGTGTTAACACTTTTTAAACCCTCACGATGTTATTTTAAACGATTTAGAATTAGCCAGAACCAGGTGTTAACACTTTAAACCCTCACGATGCTTTATTTTAAACGTATTATAATTAGCCAGAAACAAGTGTTAACACTTTAACCCCTCACGATGCTTTATTTTAAACGTTTTATAATTAGCCAGAAACAGGTGTTAACACTTTAAACCCTCACGATGCTTTATTTTAAACGTTTTATAATTAGCCAGAACCAGATGTTAACGCTTTAAAACCCTCACGATGCTTTTTTTAAACTTTTTATAATTAGTCAGACCCAGGTGTTAGCACTTTAAACCCTCACGATGCTTTATTTTAAACGTAATATAATTAGCCAGAAACAGGTATTAACACTTTAAACCCTCACGATGATTTATTTTAAACGTTTTATAATTAGTCAGAACCAGGTGTTAACACTTTAAACCCTCACGATGATTTATTTTAAACGTTCTATAATTATTCAGAACCAGGTGTTAACACTTTAAACCTTCACGATGCTTTATTTTAAACATTTTATAATTAGTCAGAACCAGGTGTTAACACTTTAAACCCTCACGATGCTTTATTTTAAACGTTTTAAAATTAGCCAGAACCAGGTGTTAACACTTTAAACCCTCACGATGCTTTATTTTAAACGCTTTATAATTAGTCAGAACCAGGTGTTAACACTTTAAACCCTCACGATGCTTTATTTTAAACAATTGCTAATTAGTCAGAACCAGATGTTAACACTTTAAACCCTCACAATGCTTTATTTTAAACGTTTTATAATTAGCCAGAACCAGGTGTTAACACTTTAAACCCTCACGATGCTTTATTTTAAACGTTTCATAATTAGTCAGAACCAGGTGTTAGCACTTTAACCTTCACGATGCTTTATTTTAAACGTTTTATAATTAGCCAGAACCAGGTGTTAACACTTTAAACCCTCACGATGCTTTATTTTAAACGTATTATAATCAGCCAGAACCAGGTGTTAACACTTTAAACCCTCACGATGCTTTATTTTAAACGTATTATAATTAGCCAGAACCAGGTGCTAACACTTTAAACCCTCACGATGCTTTATTTTAAACAATTTATAATTAGCCAGAACCAGGTGTTAACACTTTAAACCTTCACGATGCTTTATTTTAAACGTTTTATAATTAGCCAGAACCAGGTGTTAACACTTTAAACCCTCACGATGATTTATTTTAAACGTTTTATAATTAGTCAGAACCAGGTGTTAACACTTTAAACCCTCACGGTGCTTTATTTTAAACGTTTTATAATTAGTCAGAACCAGGTGTTAACACTTTAAACCTTCACGATGCTTTATTTTAAACGTTTTATAATTAGTCAGAACCAGGTGTTAACACTTTAAACCTTCACGATGCTTTATTTTAAACGTTTTATAATTAGCCAGAACCAGGTGTTAACACTTTAAACCCTCACGATACTTTTTTTTAAACGTTTCATAATTAACCAGAAACAGGTGTTAACACTTTAAACCCTCACGATGCTTTATTTTAAACGTTTTATAATTAGCCGGAACCAGGTGTTAATACTTTAAACCCACACGATGCTTTATTTTAAACGTATTATAATTAGCCAGAAACAGGTGTTAACACTTTAAACCCTCACGATGCTTTATTTTAAACGTTTCATAATTAGTCAGAACCAGGTGTTAACACTTTAAACCCTCACGGTGCTTTATTTTAAACGTTTTATAATTAGTCAGAACCAGGTGTTAACACTTTAAACCTTCACGATGCTTTATTTTAAACGTTTTATAATTAGTCAGAACCAGGTGTTAACACTTTAAACTCTCACGATGCTTTATTTTAAATGTTTTATAATTAGTCAGAACCAGGTGTTAACACTTTAAACCCTCACGATGCTTTATTTTAAACGTTTTATAATTAGTCATAACCAGGTGTTAACACTTTAAACCCTCACGATGCTTTATTTTAAACGTTTCATAATTAGCCAGAACCAGGTGTTAACACTTTAAACCCTCACGATGCTTTATTTTAAACGTTTCAAATTAGCCAGAACCAGGTGTTAACACTTTAAACCTTCACGATGCTTTATTTTAAACGTTTTATAATTAGCCAGAACCAGATGTTAACACTTTAAACCTTCACGATGCTTTATTTTAAACGTTTTATAATTAGCCAGAACCAGGTGTTAACACTTTAAACCTTCACGATGCTTTATTTTAAACGTTTTATAATTAGTCAGAACCAGGTGTTAACACTTTAAACCTTCACGGTGCTTTATTTTAAACGTTTTATAATTAGATTAGCCAGAACCAGGTGTTAACACTTTAACCTTCACGGTGCTTTATTTTGAACGTTTTATAATTAGATTAGCCAGAACCAGGTGTTAACACTTTAAACCTTCATGATGCTTTATTTTAAACGTTTTATGATTAGTCAGAACCAGGTGTTAACACTTTAAGCCTTCACGATGCTTTATTTTAAACGTTTTATAATTAGCCAGAACCAGGTGTTATCACTTTAAGCCTTCACGATGCTTTATTTTAAACGTTTCATAATTAGCCAGAACCAGGTGCTAACACTTTAAGCCTTCACGATGCTATATTTTAAACGTTATATATTTAGTCAGAACTAGGAGTTAACACTTTAAAGCTTCACGATGCTTTATTTTAAACGTTTTATAGTTAGTCAGAACCAGGTGTTAACACTTTAAACCTTCACGATGCTTTATTTTAAACGTTATATAATTAGCCAGAACCAGGTGTTAGCACTTTAAACCTTCACGATGCTTTATTTTAAACGTTTTATAATTAGTCAGAACCAGGTGTTAACACTTTAAACCCTCACGATGCTTTATTTTCAAACGTATTATAATTAGCCAGAAACAGGTATTAACACTTTAAACCCTCACGATGATTTATTTTAAACGTTTTATAATTAGTCAGAACCAGGTGTTAACACTTTAAACTTTCACGATGCTTTATTTTAAACATTTTATAATTAGTCAGAACCAGGTGTTAACACTTTTTAAATCCTCACGATGTTATTTTAAACGTTTTATAATTAGCCAGAACCAGGTGTTAACACTTTAAACCCTCACGATGATTTATTTTAAACGTTTTATAATCAGTCAGAACCAGGTGTTAACACTTTAAAACTTCACGATGCTTTATTTTAAACATTTTATAATTAGTCAGAACCAGGTGTTAACACTTTTTAAACCCTCACGATGTTATTTTAAACGATTTAGAATTAGCCAGAACCAGGTGTTAACACTTTAAACCCTCACGATGCTTTATTTTAAACGTATTATAATTAGCCAGAAACAAGTGTTAACACTTTAACCCCTCACGATGCTTTATTTTAAACGTTTTATAATTAGCCAGAAACAGGTGTTAACACTTTAAACCCTCACGATGCTTTATTTTAAACGTTTTATAATTAGCCAGAACCAGATGTTAACGCTTTAAAACCCTCACGATGCTTTTTTTAAACTTTTTATAATTAGTCAGACCCAGGTGTTAGCACTTTAAACCCTCACGATGCTTTATTTTAAACGTAATATAATTAGCCAGAAACAGGTATTAACACTTTAAACCCTCACGATGATTTATTTTAAACGTTTTATAATTAGTCAGAACCAGGTGTTAACACTTTAAACCCTCACGATGATTTATTTTAAACGTTCTATAATTATTCAGAACCAGGTGTTAACACTTTAAACCTTCACGATGCTTTATTTTAAACATTTTATAATTAGTCAGAACCAGGTGTTAACACTTTAAACCCTCACGATGCTTTATTTTAAACGTTTTAAAATTAGCCAGAACCAGGTGTTAACACTTTAAACCCTCACGATGCTTTATTTTAAACGCTTTATAATTAGTCAGAACCAGGTGTTAACACTTTAAACCCTCACGATGCTTTATTTTAAACAATTGCTAATTAGTCAGAACCAGATGTTAACACTTTAAACCCTCACAATGCTTTATTTTAAACGTTTTATAATTAGCCAGAACCAGGTGTTAACACTTTAAACCCTCACGATGCTTTATTTTAAACGTTTCATAATTAGTCAGAACCAGGTGTTAGCACTTTAACCTTCACGATGCTTTATTTTAAACGTTTTATAATTAGCCAGAACCAGGTGTTAACACTTTAAACCCTCACGATGCTTTATTTTAAACGTATTATAATCAGCCAGAACCAGGTGTTAACACTTTAAACCCTCACGATGCTTTATTTTAAACGTATTATAATTAGCCAGAACCAGGTGCTAACACTTTAAACCCTCACGATGCTTTATTTTAAACAATTTATAATTAGCCAGAACCAGGTGTTAACACTTTAAACCTTCACGATGCTTTATTTTAAACGTTTTATAATTAGCCAGAACCAGGTGTTAACACTTTAAACCCTCACGATGATTTATTTTAAACGTTTTATAATTAGTCAGAACCAGGTGTTAACACTTTAAACCCTCACGGTGCTTTATTTTAAACGTTTTATAATTAGTCAGAACCAGGTGTTAACACTTTAAACCTTCACGATGCTTTATTTTAAACGTTTTATAATTAGTCAGAACCAGGTGTTAACACTTTAAACCTTCACGATGCTTTATTTTAAACGTTTTATAATTAGCCAGAACCAGGTGTTAACACTTTAAACCCTCACGATACTTTTTTTTAAACGTTTCATAATTAACCAGAAACAGGTGTTAACACTTTAAACCCTCACGATGCTTTATTTTAAACGTTTTATAATTAGCCGGAACCAGGTGTTAATACTTTAAACCCACACGATGCTTTATTTTAAACGTATTATAATTAGCCAGAAACAGGTGTTAACACTTTAAACCCTCACGATGCTTTATTTTAAACGTTTCATAATTAGTCAGAACCAGGTGTTAACACTTTAAACCCTCACGGTGCTTTATTTTAAACGTTTTATAATTAGTCAGAACCAGGTGTTAACACTTTAAACCTTCACGATGCTTTATTTTAAACGTTTTATAATTAGTCAGAACCAGGTGTTAACACTTTAAACCTTCACGATGCTTTATTTTAAACGTTTTATAATTAGCCAGAACCAGGTGTTAACACTTTAAACCCTCACGATACTTTTTTTTAAACGTTTCATAATTAACCAGAAACAGGTGTTAACACTTTAAACCCTCACGATGCTTTATTTTAAACGTTTTATAATTAGCCGGAACCAGGTGTTAATACTTTAAACCCACACGATGCTTTATTTTAAACGTATTATAATTAGCCAGAAACAGGTGTTAACACTTTAAACCCTCACGATGCTTTATTTTAAACGTTTTATAATTAGTCAGAACCAGGTGTTAACACTTTAAACCTTCACGATGCTTTATTTTAAACGTTTTATAATTAGCCAGAACCAGGTGGTAACACTTAAGCCTTCACGATGCTTTTTTTTAAACGTTTTATAATTAGTCAGAACCAGGTGTTAACACTTTAAACCTTCACGATGCTTTATTTTAAACGTTTTATAATTAGCTAGAACCAGGTGTTAACACTTTAAACCTTCACGATGCTTTTTTTTAAACGTTTTATAATTAGTCAGAACCAGGTGTTAACACTTTAAACCTTCACGATGCTTTATTTTAAACGTTTTATAATTAGCCAGAACCAGGTGTTAACACTTTAAACCCTCACGATACTTTATTTTAAACGTTTCATAATTAGCCAGAAACAGGTGTTAACACTTTAAACCCTCACGATGCTTTATTTTAAACGTTTTATAATTAGTCAGAACCAGGTGTTAGCACTTTAAACCTTCACGATGCTTTATTTTAAACGTTTTATAATTAGTCAGAACCAGGTGTTAACACTTTAAACCTTCACGATGCTTTATTTTAAACGTTTTATAATTAGCCAGAACCAGGTGTTAACACTTTAAACCTTCACGATGCTTTATTTTAAACGTTTTATAATTAGTCAGAACCAGGTGTTAACACTTTAAACCTTCACGATGCTTTATTTTAAACGTTTCATAATTAGCCAGAAACAGGTGTTAACACTTTGAACCCTCACGATGCTTTATTTTAAACGTTTTATTATTAGTCAGAACCAGGTGTTAGCACTTTAAACCTTCACGATGCTTTATTTTAAACGTTTTATAATTAGTCAGAACCAGGTGTTAACACTTTAAACCCTCATGATGCTTAAGTTTAAACTTTTTATAATTAGCCAGAACCAGGTGTTAACACTTTAAACCCTCACGATGTTTTTCTTAAACGTTATATAATTAGCCAGAAGCAGGTGTTAACACTTTCAACCCTCACGATGCTTTATTTTAAACGTTTTATGATTAGCCAAAATCAGGTGTTAACACGTTAAACCCTCACGATGTTATTTTAACGTACTATAATTAGCCATAAACAGGTGTTAACACTTTAAAGCCTCACGAAGCTTTTTTAAACGTATTATAATTAGCCAGAAACAGGTGTCAAACCTTCAAACCATCACGGTGCTTTATTTTAAATGTTTTATAATTAGCCAGAAACAGGTGTTAATTATTTAAACCATCACGATGGTTCGAAGCATCTTATTCATGACTTGAGTTCTTATACTTAATCGTTAATCATTCTATCGTTTTTAGTCTGTTTTATTAGTCGACCAAATCACTGTTATTGAGAATGAAATGTGTGTCTAAACAACACGATTTGCAAATATTTGTGCTCAAATAAAACCAATATGAGTAATTTTCAGCCACTTGAAGTTGTGGGTCGCGGTAGCAAGACATAACTTCAGGGGGGTGAAAATTTAAATAAATTAGCTTAGCGGTATAAAAAAAAAAGATTTTTTAGAAAAATCATGGCAAATTCCTTTAATTTGTCACCCCCATTAGGCCCCTAATTCATCTTCATCCACTACAAGTCAAGAATTGCGGCAGCAATTCGCGGCTTGTGGTAAATTCAGGCTTTAAAGTATTTCATCTGTCTTGATATGACCAAGTATCATGACAATATGTACGAGACATTGAGCCTACTTTTATTAAACCATGTGTACTCGCTGGACGATGTTTTATAATCTTTCTGATTTTAAAAGTCAATCTTTAAAGTGTGTATAAGATTATTTAATAGTGATTAGTCCTTAAATATTTGATTATTCAAAACGCAAAACCATCTTTATTTACTAAAATTAATGATTTATCGACTTCAAGTTGATAAAAGCAAATAATACATGCAGACCATTTGCTCACATATAAAATATACTGAATCTCTTTTATAAAATAACATCAAGCATTATCTGCAGCACTATCAGACTTGAAACTGTCTTTATGTAACGCTATTAAAACTATTAAAGACCATGGGGATTGTGAAGTGTTTTTAACATGGCCAAATAATTGAAAAATATGTCAGAATGACCTATCCCGTGAATTCTCATATAATTTTAGTCCACTGATTATTAGTTATAAGCCAAAATTAAGACTGGAAATGTGTACACTTTATGGTCTGGGTGGCTGTACATGAACTAGTGTAGTACAGCTTCTAAGGTCCAAAAATCCACCACAGTGTTCAGATTGTGATAAATCTGCCCTGGGTGGAATTTCAAGAGATGATATTACGCACAAAACCGTCCATTAATAGCATGAATATATTAGCTGAATATACAAAAAAAAGAGAAGTTCTCGTACCGAGGTCTGTGGTGCTGGCCCAACATTCAAATGATACAGGATTAACGTTTTGAGCTTAAATGGCTGTACATGAACTAGTTCAATAAGGGAACCGAGTCAATGTGTGACTTCGGTACAAAAATATTTATTATGCATATCTAAATATGGATATAGTGTATCAATTATACAGTGAAACGTACTATAATTGTGATTCTAATTAAGGTTTTTGTTAGTCTAACATAAGACATTGGTGAGAATCCATACAATGCTGATTCAATTCGAATTGAATCAGCATTGTAGTCATTCTGGCACTAAATCCACGGAAATCTGGACAAATTGCTGTTCAAATTTGGTAAATTGACGAACGAATAGTCTCCCAGCCAGAGGTAGATAATGTGATGAAAAAAATGGAGTGATGGCATATTTTTGTTACTAGCAAGTAATTGTCAAAGAACAATACCTGGGTGGCTGACATTGTTTTGCATGTATCTTTTCTTGCGGAATAGCGAAATTCAAGATGACCACAATATGCACTAGCTATTATGCTAAAAATCACATATCTTAATGTAATATATGGATTCGCTTGTTTAGATGGTCAACGAATCTAAATATCACAAAATAAGAAACATTTGAAGATTGTAAACGACGATTTCAAACCAACAGTTGTGATGTATATATTATATTAGTTATGTACATTATTATTGTCAATTACAAATATTTACATGTTTAATATCCTCAATTGCATTGTGTATATAGTATTTTATTATCATATTAATTCTAACCCTTTGAGTCTCAAGTTTTAGCAAGGAAAACCCATGTACATTGCAAGGTACCTGATCATGTATGATCTATATACTCATTACAAAAGAATGTCTATTTCATCACCACCGCTATACAATGTATAATAAATTCACTTTGCTAAATACAAAAACGTCAAACTATGTTCAAACCAACACTTCCATGTTGATATTTATGTTTACTTATGTTTATTATTCTTTATGTTTATTCATGTTTTTTTATTTATGTTTTTTTATAATGTTTTTATTGTTGTGTGCTTGGTCATTCAGGTTCAAGTTATGCAAATGCTCTTGTTGAGAATCTTGTTTTCTTAATAACGATCTAGGGGTACAGAAATTCAATGTAACCTGGGTGTGATTTTACCATATGGCCCTTGCTATTTGTCAGGAAAATTGGTTCAGAACTAGAACCTGAGGAATCAAAGAAAAACGTGCGCTACTAGAATTCTGCTTTCAGCTATAGTCCAATTTCATCAAAAAGTGGCATGTACAACTATGATTGTTAATTACGGGGTAATTTTTAACTATTATAATGATTAGGGTAGTTAAAGTATCATAAGCGTTAAAGGTATTTACCGCGATATATGTTTATCTTCTTTAATTTTATTGGTATGTTGATAACAAGTATTTAGCCATTGTTATCAAGGAAACCTAAAACACACCACGATGAAAAGAGTGCTGTCACCCTTTTTTTGAGATTTAGGAATAACAAATCTAGGTCTCTTACATCAATTTAAATAGCTATTCTAGTCCAATTAATTTTAATTTTATGAATGATTCGGGATTATTATTTAAAAAGTAACAGCCACTAATCATAGTCACTTGGACTTTTAAACTGAAAATAGTTCAGGAAAATCTTAACTTGACAAGAATTTCTCTCCCTATCATCTATATAATTATGTAGTATGATGTCTCGTACTGTTTTATTACAACGTATTATAAATATATGTATGTTGTGCCACCAATAAAATGAATGGGAGACTCACAGCACAGAGTGAGACAGACGAGCGGACTAGGGTAAACCAACATTAAAAATATGCGGTTTTAAGTTTACATTATTTTATGAATCTCAAAGTCCTACTTATGGACCTAGGGCAGGGGCCCTGGTGGATTGATTGAAGCTTCTGCTTGGGAAGTCGGCGATCGCGGGTTTTAACCCCTCTCTGGCATTCAAGTTTCAAAGAAACAAAATGTTTCTTCCTCGCTCACTTGTAAAGATTCAATATTGTGGGGAGCCTCCGTGACCGAGAGGTAACGCGGTCGGCCTCAGACCGCGCCCGGGATCGAATTTCGAATTCTGTGTCTGGAGGGCAATGTCATCTCATTCATCTCACCCATCCTTTTAGCCTAGTTTAGCCTATATGTCCACAAAGGGGGCCTAAAACCTCATTTATTTCTTTTCATTTAAGGACCTCAACTCTTCTTTATTCAGGCTCCCTAGAATTACGTATTCCTCGAACCAGAAATGCATAATGCAATATTGTAGTATGCTCGAACCCAAGTTTTTTTTTTAAATGGTCATGTAATTAGGTTAAATCACCCGCATAACTATATAACCCTCAGGGATTTAATGTGGCATAGCTATAAGATGACACCAAGGTCATTTCAAGGTCATTTCAGGATCAAATAAGCAGATTTTTAATGTATAAAATATGCATTATTGCTAACTTGGGCGGCTACCGAGGATTCGCATTATTGCGAACTTGGGCAAAAAAGGGTTCAATAATTTGTTAACCCTTTCAGCACGGGGACTGTTTTATACGTCAGAATCTGACGTCTGTACATGTCACATATAAATACGGTCCCCACACTGAAAGAATTAAAATATTTCTAGTGGCCGTAGACCCATAACATAGGTATCCAAATGAATCGGAAAGGGCTGACTAAGACATTTATCATTATTTCATATTGAAAAAAAATCTTTGTTTCCCATGTTTCCCTTTGTTTCCCTAAATTAATTCAGCATTGTAAGGGTTAAGAATTGCATTTTGAGCAGATCTTGAAAATAAAATACGTGTGACGAATAAATTCTACCTCTAAGACTTAATGCTCCCAAATTACGATCGGGTGTAATATCTTGAAATAAATATCTTACCTAAACACTCGATTCAGCACGGACATAATTGCTGCACATTTTTCGTTTCCATTAAGTTTTGCTAAAAAGTACTTAGATGTAGGCCTATACAATGTTAGTCGTTTTATTTTTTCCATTTCGTTCAAGTGTGTTTCTTCAGGTCGTCATATATTGATAATATGATAGCTAGCGCTCTTTCGCTCTTCCCGTGGTTATCACATGTGTTGTGTTCCTCAAAATGATATATTGTAAATACAATGCTCTGTTTTATGCGTTTCTATACATATGTGGGCGGAGACAGTATAGCTTTTATTTTGATTTTATCAGGATAATAAACCTAATTAATTGATTAGTAATCATCGGGTTGCAGCCAGCGCCACATAAGGAGCGTACACCTGGTGCACTTTGACGTTGTCTCTACATGTCCTAGTAATCTAATGTGCTTAACCCTAAAAAGGCTGAAATATTGTTGTATAAAAGATGGAGATCAAAGGGTTTTTTCGATTTGAGACCATCACAAATGTCTTAGTTAGCTCTTTCCGCTTTATTTGAATACCTATGGCCATTATAATTGTTTTCGTTCTTTCAGCTCGGGGATCGACTTTAGGCGTCATAATCGTCGTCTACAGGCATCCCATTCGGACATCTAAAGATGCTGGGTGTACGGGTTTTAGCAGGATAAGGGTTAACCCTTACAACACTGAAATATTTTTGTATAAACCATGGAGACCAAAGGGGTTTTCAATTCGAAATCATCATAAATGTCTTAGTTAGCTCTTTCCGCTTCATTTGAATACTTATATCATGGGTCTATGACCATTATAAATAGTTTTACTCGTTCAGTGTAGGGATCGACTTTAGACGTCAGAATCTGATGTCTTATGAAGTCGACCCCCGCGCTGTAAGGGTCAAATATCGATGATCCTTAATAATTATTATGAATAACCAGTAACGTATAGCATTTGTGTTTGTTATTTCACTGAGTAAACCAAGTCAATTGGTCTTATTGAAACTTAACTTGGATCAATTTAACACTTCTGAAAAAGAATGTTTTATAGACTCGAAATGCATCCAAATATTTAAAGATTATCTGTTATACTTTTTCTATGCCAATATAAAATTATCTAATCAAATATGTTTTCTACTTTTGGATTTGGATCATTTGACCTTGAGGTCATTAATGTGTATACAACTGTATTCACGATGCTTGTGGTTGTTAAGTATAAACCGCAATGATCACCAGGTGGGGCTCGGGTCACATACGATAGTCAATAAGAGCCCATCAAACACACGACATTTGTATAACAGTTATGCAACGTCGGCTCAGCGTCTTTGGAGATTAATATGCGCGATATTTCTGCAATATAATATCTGATTGAGCAGGATGACAATCTCTACCAATCAGCCACCTAAGGTAAATGATTTAATAAACATGCATGTTAAAAAATGGACAACTGTTGCAAATATATAAGCTAATGCGAGGGCGGGGGGGGGGGGTGGGCGCTTTGTCATCTCCCGGCGTTTTTTTTAATTTAGCAAGTCAAAAAAACACATTTTTGGCAACAAAAGGGGTCAGTATCCCCTGATCCCCCCATGAATACGCCCCTGGGTAACAAACTATCCAGTAACCGATGTGAGATGTTTCACTTCATGACAATTTCCAAAATTGATGACGTCGGTTAATCAGTAATTGTTTGTTCATATAATCATGATAATAGCGCTACTTAGAACAGAAGCAGCCTGGTGCATTTTTGATAATGTTTGTTGTTAACTTATATTATTTAATAGTCAGTTATTTAAATAAATCAGTAACTATTGTAATGGTTTCTTTACCCTCCTTTCAATACCCACAGGAAAATTATACATTTGTATACGATGAATGTACTATGAAGACCTGTTGTGTATAATTATATATAATATAATTATAACGCTTAATTCGAGCAGCATTAATTAATATATCGTCCCTTTGGATATGAAAGGGTATATCTGCCACTTTGTAAAGTGGCAGATACACCCTTTGATATCCAAGGGGACGATATATTCACAGACTGATTTTTCACAAGTAAATGTTTAGAGAGCTCATCGAGGGTATTTTTCACTTCACAAATATTAACAAAAAATTATGAAATGTGCTCCTACAAGATTCAAAACCTCGGCGGTATGTATGTAGGCGATTACCTGCCTTTGTCTTGCCCCACAATAAATTATTTAGGCCTAAGAAAAATGCATGCGAAGAGATAACGATCAATTGCATAAAAAATTATGAACTTACATTCTATATAGTTTTTTGAAGGTTATTTGCTTTAACGAATAACAGAGAAAAACAAAAAGTCAAAAATAAATGCAAGGTTTCTGCTACACTGATTCTCATATTCTGCCGTCTAATAATAAAGTCGATCCCCAGAGTAAATCCATAAAGAGTATTGATCCATAACATCGATATTCAAATGCAGTAGAAAGAGCTAACTAAGACATTTATGATGATTTCAAATTGATAACACCCCTTTGGTTTCTTGGCTTATGCAAAACTATTTCAGAGTTGTAAGGGTTAAGGCGATTGAGCTGACAGAATCATGTCATCCATGACAGATGTCACTTTGTCATTTGACAAACACGTGTCAATATGTCACACCTCGGTGAATACGCATGACAGAACCTTGTGAGCTCTACATTCTATGTTCTGTTATAATGCATTTTACATTCATAACCATGTATAAATTTACCGACGCAAACACTTGATTGTTTGATCTTCCCACTCGGTATTTTATAAAGCGTTCCGGTCAGAGGGGACGAGAAGGTCCTTCTCAGCAAACAGGAGACATTTACCCAATGCTGGGCTTATGTTGGCCCACCGTCTACGACGCTAGGCCAACATTAGCTCAGCATTAGGTCAACGTGTCGTGTTTTCTGGGATATAATGATGTATCTACATTAGTATTTATCAGATTAACCCTTAAAGCGCTGATTTTTTTAATGAAAATCATAAAAAAAATTTATCATAAACATGATAAATGTCTTACTTAGCTCTTTCCGCTTAATTTGAATACCTATGTTATGGGTCTACGGCCATTAGAAATATTTTCACTCTTACAGAGCGGGGATCGACTTTAGTCGTCAGAATCTGACGTCTACAGACGTCAGATTCTTACGACTGACGGGTTAATCGTCTGTCAATTGGTGTTATTGAGACGTCCAGCTGTCCATTATAAAAGTGGCAGAAAGGTACTGCTAGATTTCACGAATGGCTGGACAGACACAATAACATCTCCGCCGCCTTCCCGCCACAGACACAATATCTAGCGAGATATAGCTGAAAGACATGAAAAATAAAATTAACAATATTTATGGTAAAATAACCTTTAATACATCGAAAACCATTCTATCCGTTACACATTTCAAGTCTGTATAACTATTATCTATAAATATATATAATAAATTTGCGAATAATAATTCGTCATTCTCAACCCGGTGCTCCCTCTTTCAAAAGTTAACACGTTAAGTGGGTAATGATACCAAAGTTACATATTCTCTGAGAGAAACGACATAAAAGTGAACACGCTGACTTAGAAACGAAACAAATTTCAACTTGAAATATTTATGATTTATTTGTATTTATTTATTTGATTTTCCAGTTGAAAATTATAATATGAAATGAAATATAAAATTTTGAATATTTATCGAAAACCATTTTATCCGTTACCCATTTCAAACCTGTATAACTACTTTATAACTAAAGCGCTGAATTATATTTAAATCAATCATGGAGACCAAAGGGTTTTTAATTTGAAATCATCATAAATGTCCTACTTGGCTCTTTGTGATTCATTTTATATATTACCTATATAATTTATTATCATGATACCTATATTATGGCTCTACGGCCACTATACATATGTTTACTCTTTCAGTGCGGGGATCGACTTTATACGTCATAATCTGATACAGACGTCAGATTCTGACGTCTAAAATCTATCTCCGCGCTGTAAGTTGGATGGAATCATGCACAAGTGGGCTAACCCATATTAAAAAAACAATGAAAATATATGTCATTGATAGCAACAACTTGATCAATATACGAGTTTCACATTCAGGGTTAGACCATTTGGTCACTGATTTTGCTATCTTTTTGTGTTAATTTGTATTTATTCGTTTTATCCTGTACTTCATGTTGCAGCGCGATTTTTTCTCAAAATCGTCAAAATGTGGGTTAGCCCACTTGTGCATGATGCCATCCAGTTGTGGGTCGCGGTAGCGAGATGTAACTTCAAGAGGGTGAAAATTTAAATCATTTAATTCAGCGTTTTAACGGGTAACCTGCAGCAATCGCTGTTTGATTTATGGATCAACAGGTCTAGAGTTAGGGCAGAAATGCTAAAATGAAAAGCACTATGAAATGGCCATTTTTGGGCCTATTTTTTGTATTTGAAATAGGTAGGCCTAATAAAGAAACAAAACAAAAGTGACCAGATTTACGAGAAACGACACCAAAATTGGACCAGTCTCTGAGTGAAAACGAAAGTCAACCCTGAGCTCCCTCTTTCGAAAGTTAACCCGTTTAGTGGGAAAGGATACCAAAGTTACATATTCTCTGAGAGAAACGATATAAAAATCAACCTGAAATAATAAATGACAAGTCATCTCACTATCTAAGAAACAGTAGCAAAGTTGAGCAATTCTTTGAGAAATAACGCACAACAAGGTCAAATCACTCTATGACAAATGATGCAAAAGTCAGTCACTTTCAGAGAAACGACAAAACGATACAAAAGTCAACACGCAGCCGCAAATCTGACCCATTATCTGTTAAATGTCACGAAAAATCGAAATGCTTTCTGAGAAACGACACAAAACTGACCCACTCTCGGTGAAATGACACGAAAATCAAAATGCTTCATGAGAAACGACACAAAACTGACGCACTCTCGGTGAAATGACACGAAAATCAAAATGCTTCATGAGAAACGACACAAAACTGACGCACTCTCGGTGAAATGACACGAAAATCAAAATGCTTCATGAGAAACGACACAAAACTGACGCACTCTCGGTGAAATGACACGAAAATCAAAATGCTTCATGAGAAACGACACAAAGTTGACCCACTCTCGGTGAAATGACACGAAAATCAAAATGTTTCATGAATCAAAATGTTTCATGAAAAACGACACAAAACTGACCCACTCTCTGCCAAATGACACGGAAATCAAAATGTTTTATGAGAAACGACACACAAGGCACAAATTACGACGGGGGTTAGCGAGGGGTCAATTCTAGGTCCACTTCTAACATATACATTGATAATTTTGTAAATTCAAGTACACTTTCTATTTTTATCATTTTTGCTGATGATGATACTACAAATTGTTATAGAATATATAAATCTTAAATATTAGCACAGAATTATATAAATTATTTTGTGCCTTTAACTTAATAAACTATCACATTAAAATAGAAAAAATGCAATGTATATCGTAGTGTAGCTACTATTAACAGTTGTCCTCATATTATCAAAAAGAACATATTTACGCAGTCTCTCTGGTATAATGATATATACATAAGCGTTATTGTATTGCAAATTATCGAATACCTGGAATTCGGTTTATTGTTTTGTTTGCTCGTATGAGTAATTTTGTTTTTGTATTATGCACACATTATAACTGAATTTGCTCCGATGTACTTTCATTATCTGATCTATATTCTTAACATAATTATTTGCGCCTGTGATATAAAGTAGACCTTTCTATAAATACATGTATCTAAATATTTTGTTTTAGGTGGCTTCTAAACTATTGTATAAAGACGGTCTCCGCACTGAAAGAATTAAAATATTTTTAATGGATGTAGACCCATAACATAGATATTCAAATGAAGCAGAAAGAGTTAACTAAGACATCGACGATGATTTCAAATTGAAAAAACCTTCGGTATCCATGGCTTATACAAAAATATTTCAGCGTTGTGTACAAATTCGTGTATTTTGGTACATTGAATGTTGAATAAAAAAATATTCGTTAGATATATTGAATTATTTATTTGTCTAAGTTTATCGTATTGCCTATAGGACAACATTTAAAAAATTCGGACCCACACAATTTATAAATTCGTTCAGAATAGCCAAAAAACACTAAATGACACTTAAATTGTATATTCACGTCCGGGACTCTTCCTGGTGTGAACACCTCATATTATAGAAGGCTCAACTTCTGCGGACGCGTCGTAAGCAAAAAAGTCGTAACAGGTGTGAACGCCCCTAAAAGGGACTGGCCCAAGCTAAAATCATCAAAAAATCGGTGATTTTATTTTGGCTTCTTAATATGAGACGAAATTCCTGATTTCTAATTATTGACAACCGTGTCAAAAATTAGAAATACGGGAATTTCGTCTCTATATCTAGCGTAACTGGTAAGTGCGCATCACAAAAATTAAAAAGACGCTTGCAGTTCTAGTCTATGGTCATGTTTACATCATATGGTCATATTCAGAAGCCAAAATAAAATCACCGATTTTTTTAATGATTTTAGCCTGGGCCAGTCCTTTTATGCAGCTGTGCCAATATTGTAAATTTATGCAAATACTGATTGGTCGTTTTGCTGCGAAGAAGGAAGTATTGTAGGCCTAAGTGTGTTTTTTATTGACGCAGCATCATAGTCGAATACACGCTTTCCCATTCAATGAATTTTTTCTACCAATTTCTGGCCAAAAGTCCATCATGAAGATGAGGACCAGCCGTGCATGTTGATTATTAAACATTAAGAGTAAAACCAGAGCTGTTATTATCAAATACAAGTAAGGGATAACAATGACATAACCAATATATATTATGCACATTTAATATTTTGTGCGGAATAAAATATGTAAAATGTTTGGCAGCGCCCCAGACGGTGAACCATTATTAAATCCACACTGGTTCAGTGTCTCATGAACTTTTGTTTATTTAAATTATTTGGTAGTATCAAAAACATATGAAGTTCTTAGCCATACCGTGTACTTTTTAGCCATAAATTTAACTTGAATAAAAAACTTGGGACATTCCTTTGGACAGTCATCTATCTAAGAAATCAGTCAGTGATTTTTCTGGGTAAAACTAATACAGCCATCAATGACCCATACATTAGGGGTGGGGTCTCGTCCGGTGGCCATAAAATCCTAACTATCATGTAGAAAATTATAACTACATGTACAAAAAAATATATATAAACCAATATAGTACATCATCAATGTATATGATTGTATTGATCATAAAAATCAATGATTGGAACTGTTTTGCTAATCAGCTTATAGATACCAGCAAAAAGACTAAACACATCAACTTGATATCAGTAATCATGCAGTAGTGTGTTTGTATAAGTAACAACAATACCAAAGGGCGGGGGCCCTGGTGCCTGCTAGGAAAGTCAGAGATCGCGTATTCGTCTCCTGCTCTGGCATTCAAGTTTCAAAGAAACAAAAAGTTTCCTCCCTGTTCAATTGTAAAACAATAGAATATTGGGTCGATCTACTGTATTGTGATTTCCGTAATTTACATTACGTAAGTAGGTGTAGTAAAGTGCATTACGTCTACATGTGATGATAATGGATTAGGGCTGAGCTGTAGATTTCACGGCTGAGTAAGAAACATTAAAAGTTGATATTTTACAACTCTGTGACGATTTTGTTAGGCTTATTAAGGCAGAATAATTAAAATTAAAGAATAAAGATTTCGTGAAAATTCTTGGCTAACTGGGGCCTATTAAAAGGCCCAGAATAAATAATAATTGCAACTCTACTTTTGTAATATTAACATTGTAGTCCTGTAAACGTGATTCTTTGTCAACCATTTATCATTATGTGCAGTAGGCCTACTTCAGAATGTGTGTAAAATAAGCAAAATGTAAAATGGGAATCGAACATATACTATAAATCACAATGATGAATAAGATAAAAATATATGCTATCGGCCTATACATATTTTATTTTCACGATAATGCAGTTTAAAGGAATAGTTATACATTCTCTGACACATCTGTAGCTGAAATTTTGCAATGCTGTTGACAAGCGTCAAGGCCCCTGGGCCTCTTGGACTGGATTCAGACGAGGCAGCAGTGGTGTCATCCCAACACACATAATAACTGTTGACCCAATGCTGACCAACGTTGACCCATCGTCTGCGACGTTGGCCCAACATTTAACCAACAGTGGGTCAATGTTTGCTGGGGTGGATGGGTAGGCATATTCTCAAAGTAACCTAATTTTTCAGGTATGTGACTGGCCAAAATGATCATCTTGACTATGCAATCACTTAGCTGAGGCTTGGATCTGCATCCACTTGTTTGCATTCTCATTCATCAGATCCGCTATCCTTCCACTAGCGTCAGCTAGTGGCTCTGATTGATTGCACTGTAAAATGTGTTCTGTAAACGTATTCATGAATTTGACCTGATTTTGTGTCTGGCCAATAAGGCAATACATGCCAAAAATGGTGTCCTTGACATTCTAAACCACATGGTCAGGCCAAGGACTACATGTAGCCAGGCACGTGACTATTTTTATAAATTGACAGCTTCTTTTAACCCATTTAGAGGGTGGGGTGGACAAGGGAGGGGCTTGACTACATTAATACATTTAAAATGTTATATTTGGTGTTCAACTTGGCCTGACATCTTGTGGATATTTAGGCCTGACGCTATGTGCTCTTGTTAGTATTGTCTGATGAGATATAGGCCTACATCTGTACATGTATCATGTGTATTAACTATCCTACTAGTATAGTTTTATTGTATAAGTTAATATACACATGGTCAATGTTGATTTTATGTTTGGGCCAGCGTCGTAGACAATTGACATACATCAATTTAGCATTGTTAATCCTACAGCGTAAACAGAATAGGTCTACACCGGCCCAATGTTTTCTTAATGTTGGGCCTGCGTCGCAAACGATGGACCAACGTTAAACCAATATTGGGTCAGTGTGTCTTACTGACTGAGACTGCACACCAGTAAGAACGATGACCCAGCGCTGGGTTCATGTTAATCCACAATCTGAGATACTGTCCCAAAATTTAACAAAGAGTGGTTCTTACCATCACTTTAGACATTCTGCTGGTATCTTTGTCTTACACAAAAGCAAGTCTACAACAACACAAGTAAGAGACGCATATCCAATGTTGATTTTATGCTGGGCCGTCATTGTATAGGATGGACAAACTACTATACAACACAAGTTGATCGCATGTACTAGTCATAATAATACTAGGCATACAATGGCAACCATAGCCCAGTATAGGGGATACATAATTATATAAATTTGTCTCTCATAGGTGCAAGGAATCCTCCAACCTGACATAGTTTCAGGGTCAGGTGTGGGTCACGGTACACCAGATTTTGATGCCCCATCAGAACGCAGCAATTACAGAAGAGATTCTCAAAGCACTGTGGCAGTGTGGCCCTGAGAAGCAGGCTGCTTGTTTGCAGATCCAGCAAGCATAATACGTAGGTGTTTTAATGTTGGGCCAGCGTAACTTTGCGGGCGGTGGACCAACATCTCATCTTAAGGTAAGCCCAACAGTGTTTAAATGCTGGCCCAACTGTTGTTGTTGGCTGATAGGCCTAATGTTCTAATTTGAACGCCGGCCTGCCCCAGAAAACACAATATGTTGAAGTGATGTTGATTTAAAGCTGGCCCAGCATCATAGACGGCGGACCAACATTGAGCCAACATTGGTTCAACGTCTTGGTTCTTGCTGGGGCGTTCTAATTTGAACATCTGTTCCCTTTTGAACGTTTAATTTCGATTTTGACCGGTTTGTTCAAAGAAATACAATTCTCGTTTTTGAACGGCCGTTCTGAACGAGAGGCTGGCTAAAAATCCTGATTGTCGTTCTGAATGCCAACCGTTCGAGCGACACATGGAACGGCGTTCGAACGGCTGTTCTGGTTGATTATTTTCACAGGGGTGATACGGCAGATTAGGCTACAAGGCATTCGGAACTGTGTTTAAGTACAGTATATTCCAACATGCTTTGATGTGTTTGGTATTTAGATAAATAGTAACTATTCAAAATGACTAACTATGATTAACTATAGGTCAGACGATGAGCAATAAACACCGGAATTGCTTGTTTCGGCCCCAAAGTCACACAAAATCAATAAATTTAACAATTCCGAGCCACAAATAAAAAAAAAGAGTTTAAATTTATATTTTGATAGCCATTTTGTTTCTAGTTCATATGAAGGTAAATTTCGCGGCCATTTTGGATTTTTTCTTTCAAATTTACTCGTCATTAACGTTTAGTCCTAATTCACTATGTTGCCACAAATATGTCATTATATTATTATCGTCAACATGTTTAGCAGTATACTTATTGTAACAGTAAATACATAAAAAAACGGCGGATGTTTTGGATCTAAAGGTCAAATAAAGGTCATTTCTTTCCAGAGGAAAAAAATTATCAAATAAAAATCTTGCAGAAACCATAGATTGTATGTGTATGTTCGACAACAAACTATAGAAAATATGCGGTTTTCTTAACATTTTGGTGGCCATTTTGTGTTTTTCTAATTTGAAGCCTCCAAATATAGAACGTTATCCGACAGATGCGCATTCAGCACACGCAATCATGTAAAAACACGTGAATACAAAAGTATACACTAAAATCCCCATCAAAGTTCTATGTTTCCGATCTCAACCCAGGCTAATATTATAGTCCAAGCTAGTAGGCACTTGACCTTGTTTTGATACATATATAAAGTTTTATGACGGTTTTTACATAATTCGACCATGCCGATTCCAAATCCGATGAGTGCCAGACTGTAAAACTTGCGCATTTTTCACAAAACGTCAAATTCCAAATGGCCGCCAAAAATTAATTAAAATTTTCAATTTATATTGATTTATTACATTGCTATGTGTGATTTTATGGTTTATTGGTGATTAGGCATCGAAAAATTTCTTGGCATTTTGAGATAGTTTGACCTATATTTCGCCTACAAATTCAAAATGGCTGCCGTTCTTTTATTTCTGAAGAAAATAATCTCAGTCTTCCACCTAGATATGTGTAAGTTATGGTCTCTAGGTGATTTGTGGTTATGAAATGCATGTCTTGTGTATTTTAGATAAATAGAATATATTTCTCCCATAAATCCAAAATGGCCGCGATTTTTTCACATATGAAAAATAATCACCTAGATATTATAGTTGATCGTTTCTAGGTAACTGTGGGTCGAGAAATTCGTATCTTGTTTCTTGATAATTTGGCCAATATTCCACACATACAAGATGGTAGCCGTTGTTTTTTTCACTTATGACATAGTAATTGGTATCATGGTATAGTTAGTAAACTGAGATTATTTCTAAACATTTAAGATGACAAAAACATAAATGGACTTTCATTCATCAAGAGTGGTGATATTCTAAATCATATCTTCCCAATCACATGCGCCTAACGTCATTTAAATAGATGTAGGCCAATTGTAATTAACCGTGCCAATACGGAGCTGAATTGTATAGGTTTCTGGGTGGTGTTCCGGGATGCTACCCCGGATGATCAGACAAGCCGACTAAATTAATATCCTGATCAAGTTATCATAATTGGAAAATCTCTTTCACCATCGTGTATTGAACGCCTACGATTGCATGATTAAATTATTATTTTTCAACCCTCCTATATTGGATTGTATTAGACTACAATGTTGATAATAATAGGCCCTTGTCAGCAGTTCAGTAGACCTGTTAAAAACAAATTGCCGAATTTATTAAATATCGTGTTTGTGATTGTGATTTCACATTGTAAAAAAAAGTAATTGCCGTGATTTAAACGATTTAACATGATATCTAAGCTGTATGAATACCCGAGCCACGTAGAATGGATACATTTACAGCACTGTAATTATGCAGCCCTCACCGAAGCGGGCTTCTTATTGTATTCCACACGGTTCGCGGCAGTGATTTGTTTTCAAAATAACTACCAATCTATCAACTTCTGTTTCCTCATACTTCACATACCACCGGGGATCAGGGCCGTATCCAGAGCTTCTGACTAGGGGGGTTACAAAATGGCAATCCGTCGGAGCGGGGTAGACCGTAATATTTTTATAGGTGTATATATCAATATCCATACTATTATGAATATGAGGCGAGCACAGCGAGCCGAAATTAGTACACTCCGTAGCAGTGTGTGTGCCTACACACTGCTACGCCGTGTGCTGATTCATGCCGACTGCAAGTGGCCTTCCCCGACCTCTTCCACCACCCTCCCCCTGTATGAAATGATTGCTTGTTTCATTGAAACGAAACTGCCGCTCGGGCAAGATTTTCAGCGTAACGCGACAGTGTTTAAATGGGGACAGTGTACGAAATTAGCAGCTGGGGGTTCTTTTTCTTTTTTTTGGCTGTTTCTGGGAGCACTTGAGATTAATTTCTGGAGACATAATTGAGCTGTTAATTAATTGACCACCATTGTCCCATTTCTTGATCTGTTAATTCCCCCCCCCGGTTATTTTGTATTTTCGACTACTTTTAAATGCAATTTCCTTGTAGGGGCCTACTTGGCAACATGCTTCACTGTTATTTTTTTGTCTCGTATGTTTGTAAACGCCATATAATTATCAAACATTTTATTTCAGGCTGTTGGTAAGCCTAATATCCATGAGTTTTGAGAGCACATTTATGCCCATCAATGGGAATTTCTGTCCACAACAAGACTTAAATTGCGGAACCAATGCAAAGCTTTTAGTAAATATGTAAAAAAAATAAACTAGTTTAACATACACCAATAATTTATGTCCCACCGTAAAATTTCTAATTGTAGCCGTGGCTTTAATCAGCATGAAAATTATCATTCTCCAGTGCGCAATGACAAAAGTCTACTTGGGGCTTTTATTGGAGGTTATGTGTGAAAAATTCACATCAATTTGATTTCGATTTAATATGTCTATGACATTGCAGGGGCGTGCAGCTTTCTGATATACGGGGACGCCAAGAGGTAAAAGTTAGAAAAAGAGCCCCCGGAAATCCACGCATTTTTTTTAAGAATCGGCAGCTCAAAGGGAGTTCAGGACCCCTCTGCCCTTCTGACCCTCCCCCTGTGCACACCCCTGTATTGGCATCATAGAAACTTCATTTTTTATTCTTCATATGAAAAGTATTTTATTTTCCTGAGAATAAATTCTTACTTTTGCAAAAAAAACGCTTGCGGTGGCGCATCAGTATAAATCCATATGAAAATAACCTTTAGGAACCTTCATTTAATCAACCATAAACCCACATGATGCCTCAATGTTTTATTTTTTAATACCCACTTAATGACACCAAAGTCAATAAGTTATAGATCCAAATGTAGTTATTAAAAAAAAAAAATTAGCAAGGGGGGGGGGTACAGAAACTAAATACCCCCCCCCCCTGGTACGGCCCTGGGGATCTTCTTTATCACAAATCCTTAAATTACGACGGCCACAAGCAAACAAATGTTTATTAGCGCGTTTCAGGAAAAAAAGTTTCCATTAGATTTTCTTTTGATTTGGCAAATATGCTCAGCTATGTCAGTCAATGACCAATGACCTGTGCTACTGTACAAAGTCAAGGATTTTGCGGTAAATTAATTTGATCCGATGTGCTCTGATATACACTCTGATATAGAGTCTTTACAGAGAAACTACACCATTTATCAGAGTATTGTGATATGTGGAATTTGTCTGTTGACACAGCCAAAACACAAATTGTTATTTTTTTTCTAAAGTACAGAGAAAAACATAATTATTTTTTACGAAAATACTCCAATTGAGATTGTAGAACATTTCAAATATCTTGGTGTGATATTTAATTTAATAATTCATATGTAAAGCATAAAAACATCTGTTTGATCACGCAAACAAAGCCATGTTTGCTTTGTTAACAAGAAAAGGTAAATGTTCCATTAGACATTCAACTAGAATTATTTTATTATCTTGTTTCACACATCCTTACTTATAGCTGTGAAGCATGGGGCATCGAAAAAGTCAATCTAATTGAACACTTACATTTAAAGTATCTTAAATACAGTTTGTCTATGAAAATATTTAACCCAACTGGCATGGTATTTGGTGAAACGGGGAGATTCCCAGTTATTCATATTAAGACTCGTGTTATATCCAATTGCAACCGAATTATTCAAACTACTAAGAAAAATATATTATCATCTATTATGTATAATATAATGTACGCATATTACAAGAATAACACTGTAGAATCTAAATGGTTAAAACATGTTAAAAATATTGTAGATAACTATGGTGTAAGTTTATATGGATCTCACAATCTTTAACAATATGCTCCCTTCTTAAATGATTCGGCTGAATTTAAGAGTCCAGTATTCGTAAAAATAGTCAAATTCTGTGTATAATTCAAATAAATGTGTGTTATATCGATTTTTAAAGAAAAGCCTCATCTTTGAAAAGTATCATATGTTTTCATTTACTAGAAGAAGAATATTATTTGTAAGTTTCGTACTACTAATCACAGTTTGCCAATCGAAGTTGGCAGGTACCAAAAAAATTTGACAAGACACACCAGGTTATGTGACAAATGCGAGTCGGGCAATGCATTTCATTTCTTCTTTGAATGTCCTGCACTGCAACATTTGCGAACAGGGCTGCTCCGACGTTTTTTTCACAATAACCCAAATGTGTTAAAACTAGAGTTTTATGAATGAATCGGACTTTAGGTCACCTTTGTGCACATATAGCCTAAACTGAACCAGGGGAACCTCCTCAGGATAGTGAGATGATTGAGATGACACTGTCCTCCAGACACAGGATTCGAAATTCGAGCCCTGGCGCTATGAGGCCGAGCACTCTACCTCTCGGTCACGGAAGCTCCCCACAATACTGACTTTCACACGGGGATGGGGAAGAAACATTTTTTTGTTTCTTTCAAACCGCCGTGACCGGGAACCGAACCCCGAACTCTGGCGTTAAAGGAGCGGTGCTAACCACTATCCTAGGGCCCCCGCCCACTACAGTCTTTAGTGACAATACATTTACTTTTAATAAATTGGCAAAATTCATTAGTCGAGGATGTCAGAAGCTAAATATCTACATTTAATTAAAAAAATCACAAAAGAAAAAAGAAAATAAATCTATTTCTTATAATTTACTATCTGTTTACTTGTACACCGATATACTTCCATTGTGTTGTCATGATCGTAATTTGTTTTACTTCATTGTTTCAATTTGTTCCAAACTTCTGACGATAGGCCTACTTTAATTATAAGAAATTGATGATTAAACGCAGCTGTCAAAGGCTTAACATCCTACATTTAACAAAAAACGTACAATTGCCAGTGAAATAAATGTATTTCTTCTCATTATGATCTGGTTACAGGCATATCGACCTAATCGTATTAGGTTTAGATTTGTCTGATTATTCATTTATCTGGTTTGAATGTACTCTAATACTTTGTTTTTATCTCTTTCTTACTTGCTAGAATACCTTAAATATAACACATTTATCAACAAATCATTTGACGTGGATGTCAGGCTGAACATGTACTTAACTACAATGAATTACTAACGAAACATCCGTATTTCTTATCATTATTATCTGTTTACAGTCATATCAAACTTTTACATTTGTTAAATTTAAATGTAATTTGTTTTATTATTTTGTTCTAATTTGTTTCAACTCGCTTTTAATTTTCTGCTTTCGTCACATGAATTGCTTGATTGGTGTGTCCCATGCCTCATTGAGGCCAGCTGGGTTCTATACATTTTTTGACTTGGACTTTACTTTGAATTAACTGTTAAAAGCAAACGATTTTTAGCAGCCATTTTGATTTTGAATAATTTTGTGATATTTACGTAACTCAAAATTAGCACGACCATCCATGAATAGAAACAAAATGTAAGGTCACACACAAAGATAACCCATGACAAATTTCACAGGAATGAAATCCAAATGAAATCTTGATAGCTAAAGCTGTTATATAAAATGTCCGGTGTTACACAAGGACAACATAGGATAATTTTAGCAAAAATAAAATCAATAATGCCCACTGGTAGCCAATTATATTTCAATTTTGCTCATTATCTCGGAATCCTTGCATCATCTAATCGTCTTTGTTATTAAGTTATATGCTAGTAGACAAAGCTTTAATATTACTCCCGCTACAGCAATGTGATATGTATAGGGACCCGCTACTGGGACAATCCATGTGACTAACCAATAGTGTTAATAATGTATGTAGATCGATTATCAAACAAATTCAGGGCTATTGGACATCACACTACAATATAATACAAAACAATACTAATTGATATAAACATAAAAGGTTGTTAATTTATAAACAATAAGCCTAAAAAGGCTATAATTATAAGAAAATATAAGAAAATATTCTTGTAAATTATAGATGACTGTACTATTTGTGGCATCATTTGGGAGATACATCTCTGTGTTAGTATTGTTTGATATTTCTTGACTAAGGAATGCGAGATTCGCTGGTTTCAAGTACTGCTAAAATAGAGACATTTTTAAAAGAGAAAACTGCATCCAATGAAGGTACTCGTATGTCAAGATACACAAGTCACTCCAAAATAACATTAAGGCCTACTCTCACTTTCAACACAGGTGAGGACCGGGAGAGCTGGGACACCATTTCACTGTCATCATTTGACCCTACTTTGTGTTTTACTGTTATGCGTTGTATAAGTTTGTATGTAGGCCTACCTATGATGTAGTCTGGAGATATTATTACATGGTATTATTTACCATTTTAGTGAGATGTAATGAGAAGTCCATTTTTCGTGGAGAACTGGGGAATCTCAAGGAGAAGTGGGACTGATTGGGTGAAATCTTTTTACATCTATTGATACTATACTTTAAGGGAATTGTAAACATATATACATGGGTACAAATAGTTGATGAACGCATTTACACAATTAATATCCAGTATATGAAGAAGTGAGTTAAATATGTGGAGATGTGGTACACTTACACAGTTACAGGGAGAAGTATACATAGGGCATGGGCTACAACCACCCACCGTGCACTTATAGTGCGGTACCCCCAAACCTGTCTAAAATTAGGGTGTAGGGTTACGCAGACGTATGTCGTTGCTATTTTTTTTTACCAATCTACACATCCAATATACCATATAAAAGGTAATTTCCGTTCTGATGATGTATTGCATGATGTAGTGGATTAAAGGGTTTTCTCTACAAATACGTTGAAACATGTAATAATCTAAAGCGACAACAAAACAAGCTAGTCAACATGGTCAATGGGAACGACTTAATAAAACATAATTATTGCCCATATCTATATTTAACTTGTGTTTTCTGAACCCAGATGTGTATTTGCTTAAAACTGAGTGTTATTTAGATTTGTACACGGCATATATATTTTTAAATGAGAGAATATTGCAGCTTTTTTATGAAAATGTATGTATTTAGCCTGGGCTGAAATATAAAACATTGCTCGACATTTGAGTGAAAAAAATTTTTTGAGCTTGTTTTTACATAATTTGGGTGTCCTGAATTCAAATATGTCGGTTAACATTCTATCTTTGATGTCATTCACCTTCAAATAAGCCAAACAAAAAATGGCCGCCAAAACCACTTCTGTTCTATGTTTTTGTTACATATTATTGCACGATTTCTGCATGATTTAGAGTTGATAAATTTATGTCTCATGTTTTTCGATCAAAATGACTTTTATATATATGACCTTCAAGTTCAAAATGGTTACCACCAACAAACAAATAAAAGCTGTTTTTATGCACGTGAACTATAATATCATAAACAACATTTGCTTAATGGAGAACTAAAAAATTGATTACGTAATACTGCGGATTAGGTTGCAAGGCATTCGAAACTATTTTTAATCACAGTATATTCTAACATGATTTGATTTGATTAGTATTTAAAATGACTGTCATTATTGTTATAGTAAATATGTAAAATGCCGTCCATCTTGGATTTTACGATAAACTATAGGTCAACGATAAACAATAAACACAAACATTTTTTTTTCGGCCCCGGAGTCAAATAAAAAAAAATGAGCAACTTCTGGCCACAAATAAAAAAATATGTTTATTTTACATCTTGATAGTCATTTTGTTTCTTGTTCATATATAGGTGAATTTCGCGGCCATTTTCGATTTTTTCACTTAAATTTACTCGTCAGTTACTTTTATTTCTGGTCCACTAAGTAAACAGAAATAAATCATACTATCGTCAACATTTTTAGCGGTATATTTATAGTAACAGTAAATATATAAAAACGACGGACATCCTGAAAAAAATATATATAATAAAACCTGGCAGAAATCATCAATTATGCTTTCTTGTGCAAAAAAAAACATAGAAAATACGGGGGTTTCTATACATTTTGGCAGCCATTTTGTGTTTTGCTAATTTGAAGGTGGAGGTCACCAAATAAAGAAGGTTAACAGACAAATTCGAATTTAGCACACACAAATTATGTAAAAACATGTGGATAAGAAATTATACGCAGAAATCCCGAGAAAAAATTATGTTTTGGATTTCAGCCCATGCTAAATACAAATATTTTCACGTAAGGCTTCAATATGTTTTCATTAAAATTTTTTTAGGACTTTTATAAATATAAATAACACTCATTGTTAGGCATACACACATCTGGGTTCAGAAAATATAGGGCAGATATGGATATGTCCAATAATTACATTTTCATAAGTCGTTTTCTTTCACCATGTTGAATCGTTTGTTGTGTTGTTCATATTGATTATTTTATAATAAAAAATCATGCTTGAGCGTATGTTGAGAGACAACTCCTTACTCTACTGCAATGTGTGATTTATCATAAGAACGGAAATAAATTTAGTTATCTATTATATGGTATATCGCAAGTGCAGTTTGGTTAAGCAAAACATCAACGACAGACGTTTGAGTAAACCTACCCCTAATTTTAGACAGGTTTGGGGGTACCGCCCTATAAGGGGTAAAAAAAAAGTTCATCCCTATCTTTTTGCTGTTAACATCTGATTCCATATTTTAGACATATCGAGGTTTAAAAAGAAGTTGGTGTGGGTGAGTCGGGGGGGGGGTGCATGGCGGGTGGTTGTAGCCCATGGCCTCTTACACTCTGGAAAACGTAGAAACCTAATGACACATACAAATGCATGTTTATGTTCCTGAAGTATATGTAATAGAACATTATAATCACATGTGTCCCCAGCAGAAACGAGACGGCCAAATGCTGGCCAAGTCCGGCACTCACCGAACACCAGGCCCCGCGCACCTGCCAGGAACAACTGTCATATCCGAACCTCTCCCACAATTAATTAGAAAACCAAACGTACACGAACAACTGGCATCCTCCACACACAAAGTGACAATATGACATGAAAACACCCACACTAACAATAAACATGACGGATAATAATTATTTGTGCCATTCACACAGGGCATGGCCCTCACATAATAACATGACCCGATAATAGCTTTATATTAGTTAAATATATTGATTATTTCATACCATTTCAATCATGACCTAGTTAGTACCACACACTCGGAGTTGCAATCAAAGGAAAAAAATTCCTACCTCATACGTGAAAGCAGTTGACTTAGCATCTCTGAAATCCTCTGTCTGATAAAAAAAAGGCGACGGAAACGTCCTAAACGGTCCTAAACTGCCAAATAAAAAATGCGAGAGCAACAGCCGTTCCGATGTGTGGTAATACCCAAGTCAGATCATGAAAACATGATAATATGGATAATAAAAGCGACAGGTGATTTGTGATTGTTCCAGTTAAGAATGTAACGTTAATAACAATAATAATGACAATAATGCGTCGACTGTCACATAATCGTAAAAAAGTCGAAACTCGCTAAAAAAAATAACCAATTTCGATTTTTAACCCTTATGATACTGTCTGCTAATTGGACATGCGTGGCAATTATTATGCTCCCTTCCAAATAAAAATATGATCCTTTCTAAATAATAAATATCTTCCCTTCGGAATAAAAAATACCGGATTAGACATTTCGAAACTAGAGTCAGTATAAAAATGTATCCTAAATTGACTTCTTACCTTGAAATAATTATAGTGTTAACGGCCTATTATTATAAGAGGACAGAATGTTAGAATTTTTTTCAGCAGCCTTGGGGAATAGCCCATAACTCCTTTAATATTGTCTGCATTTAAGCGGCTAATTTTTCTTAATTAATAGGCCCCTGTAATTAAATTTTGGAAATTAAACATTTTATACTCACCGGGGCCAAGCTTAGGCCTAATGTCAGTTAGACCGTAGAATGAAAGAAATAAATCAGCGGACTCTGTTGATATTAATAAAGATAATCTGCAGCACGTGTGTTTATTGAACGCGGTCTAAAAATTAGAGATAATTTGACCGCGAACCTACCTTCATCATCGCCCTTTCCGTTCGCCCCCGCTGGACGTCGCACGCCCCCGCTATAATATATCAACAGCGCCTGGCTGTGACAAACATTTGGCCTGGCAGGGGCTGGGGAGAACATGACTGAGGCAGGGGAGAACATTGGACCAGGCAGGGGAAAACATTACTCTGGCAAGGACGAACGTTGGCCTTGGCAGGGGCAAACATTGGGCCAGGTAGGGGAGAACATTACTCTGGCGAGGACGAACGGTGGTGTGGCGAGGACGAATGACGGTGTGGCGAGGACGAACGACCGTGTGGCGAGGACGAACGACCGTGTGGCGAGGACGAACGACCGTGTGGCGAGGACGAACGACCGTGTGGCGAGGACGAACGACTGTGTGGCGAGGGCGTACATCTAAATCACACAAGAAGGAGATAATGTCCCTTTTGAGCTTTCATAGAAAAGAGATACAATTCGTTGTGCCCTTTAATAGGTACTGTTTTCTTGTATCACATTTTGAAAGTAGGTAAAGATATGTTTTTATGTGTATGCTCCATTTATCCTTTTAAAATCTTATAAAATCTCTAACAAGTCTGGGATACGAATGTGCCCTAGAACGACAATCTTTTTTTTGTAGTTTTCGGTATTTTTGTCTCTATTCTAATTATTTCAAGTTTTTATGGTGTTATATCTCCGCAAGATATTGCACTGACATTATAATGACTTTTCTCAACACTAGCAAAAAATGTGTGGACAACGTAATTGGAATCTCAGTAAAGTGAACTTTTATGTTTCCCATTTAGAAGTAAATATACATGACATTTGGAAAAAATGAAACGTAATTTGAATTTTGACTATTTTTGGTTTGAGTATAACGTTAGTGTCTGACATCTGCGTCTTCTCCCAATGCAGTATCAGAAATGCGTAGCTTAAACTAAGCTAAAGTAAACGTATTTCTAGAAGATATCTCACGTGTTCTCCTGTTTCAGGCGGGAAATCTCGATGCTAGAGTATATGATGTAATGGAAGATAAAATACCATATCAGACTCTTGGCGACGTAGGTGTATTTCACCCTCTAATTTAAATAACAACTGAATGACGGCGTTGATTGGGTGATCTCGTCATGTGACTAGGCTGAGCCCGTCTTCAGGGGTAGAATACTGGACTTGGTCCGCGACGTACATAACAGTCTTAAAATACATACAAATCCATACCCCGATACATTTCTCATCAATAAAAGACAATATCGATGTATCATTATTAAAATCATTTTTAACCACACACAAACATTATTCTGTGGGATTTAAAATTTACCACTAGATATTTTGTAGACCACTATGGGTTTTGCCCCGCTCTACCATACTGTCTCATACTCTTGTCAAAGGCACACTCTATAGCCTGTTTATTCTTTTCCTTTTTTAATCTGACTCATGCAGTCAAGTTGATAATCGCAGACATTAGTCACACTTGAAAAGGGAGAAATAAATTGTTATTGTAGTACCCTGTGTCGGCGAGTTTGTAAGCTGGTGATGGAAAACAGAGGCACAAAGCTGTTTGTTCTATCTTCAGGCTGTCATCGCCGATAACGCCGATAATCTAATTGTCAACAGGCGTGTTTGCACGTACTTGTGTGACACATAATCAACAATTATCTAGAAATTAAGCCTCCGTTAACAGAAAGTTTGTGATAACAGATGTGTGTCATACATGTATTGGGGGATGCATTTCATTTTTTTTGTTTCAGTGCAGTATTTTAAATGATGATCGGAAGTTGCTTTTGCCAAAATATTATTGGTCTAATTTAATTACATAAAAATATCATGTATTATTGTCTAGTTCAATTTATTAAAAAAATGCAAATTAGCTAATTTAGTTAGTATGATATTGTCTTATTTTAGATAACTTTCAAAATGTTGTTATTTTAATTTGAAGATTTGGTAAAATAATAAACATTATTTTAAAATCAGTATTAAATAAGGAATATTTGTGGTATTATGTTCACCATCACCTATCAGTATTATTTTATATTTTTTTATGTAGGGCCTACAATCTCACATACCCATATGAAGATACTGTTATTTATTTATTTTTGCTATGATATGCTTTTGTACACAATGATTTATCTTTGGGGCATTTAGTGTAATAAAGAGCTTCAGAGTTCAGCGTAATAATATATTTCTTCAAAATTAAATCCCTGCACATTGTTAGCCTAGACATTTTGGAAAGTCATGTTTTTCCATTAATGTTAATATCAATAAAGCTGTCATTAATAGCCTTATGCCACCTTTTTGACCGATCCCCATCAAATGTTTTTGTTCACCTCAACCAGGGGGAGGAGGCTGTATATTTTTGTCTCGATTTTCAAGTATGATAGCTTCAACCACTTTTCCTACTTTTCTCTAATGCGAAGTTATTTTCTCACATCATTCTTTTTATATCAAGTTACCCAACGCTAAATAAGTTTGACTCATTTTAAGTTGTGGATTGCTGTGACGAGGCTCAGCTTAAACTGGTCTTTCACCTGGTGAGTAGGCCTAATTATAAATGAACACGTATTGATGTTTTAACCTTTACAATGTTGAAATATATGTGTATAAACCATGGAGGCCAAATAGTTTTTTTCAATTTGAAATCATCATGTATGTCTTAGTCAGCTCTTTTCGGCTCATTTGAACCTATTTAATAGGTCTAGGCCATTGTAAATATTTCATTTATACAGTGCGGGGATGGACTTTAGACGTCAGAATCTGACGTCAATATATAGGCTACGTCAGATTGAAGTTGCGTCTTGCTAGCGCTACATACAGCTTGAGGTGGGTGAAATATTCATATTTGTTTAATCTGAGACCAAATATTTAAAAATATTAACGTTTAGACATTCATTTCAGTATCAATAACTGTGATTTAAACTGATATTAGTAATTGTTTGTCGTGATCAGCGGCGAAAGAGTTAACATTGTTAAATATAAGGCTCCGCTCCTCGAGATTGAGTGATGACAAAGGCTGACATTGATGATAAGATATACTTCCTCAAATGATAACATGTCTTCGCATGATAAGAAACCATATTAAATTATTACAGCTGAAAATCAAGCAGCATTCCCGGATATCACTCGACAACCACATTTCCATTCCTAGAATACACGTCCGCAAAAGTTACTACGTTAATTTTTGCCACATACGCTGTAGCTACGTATTTCGTAGACCTACTATTTCTTGGTGATAATTATGATTCCGTTGTATCGAATGCCCAACGATATACATGCATATATCATGTAAAATGACAAGAAATCAGGCGAAATGCGAAAACTATATTTTTTAATGTTGGCCATGCCAGAAAAGAACATATTGTCCTTATCATTTTGGCACAATTATATTTTATGAAAATCAAATACTACCGGAGTTACAGCAAAGTAAAAAACTATGTGTAGTCAGAATTTTATACATGCCTTATTTCGCCATGAACGATGGGAAAATGGTCAATGGGGTTGATTACCTTTTGTAAACTACATTTTCAAATCCTAATTGTGGTATCTATAGGAAATATATTTTAAGATGTGTTAGCAGCTCTAAATCAAGCCACCTGGGTATTTTTGGCCGCCATCTTTGATTTGCGTCGAACGAAAATAATGAAAAACGGAAAATTACATAACTTCTGAACTAAAAGACATACAGAAGCAAATAAACCCAAGTTTCTACATACTTTCCACATCAGGAATCGAGTGAAAGCATCTGTTTGATGATTCATGTAGCGGTTAGCTTATTAACCAGAAAAAAAAAGATTCAAATTGACAAAATGTCTTTGATTTACGTTGAGCAAAAGTGATGAAAAACGGAAAATCGAATAACGTTTGAACTAAGAGACACAAAGAAACAAATAAACCCATGTTTCTACATATTTTTTCCACATAAAATCGATTGGAAGCATCAGTTTGATGATTCATGTACTGGCTAGTCTATGAAGCCATCCAGCAAAATAAATTTCGAGAAGACCAATTTTTTTTCTGCAAATCCTGATACACACTTAGCGTTTCTAAAATAGTTTTTATTCTTCCTTGGTGTTGGCCTACATAGATCCGAAATAATATATCTTGACAAAATGAAGTGGGGTGGGCAAGATTTCTTCTTCCTTTTTTGGAGAGAGAGAAAAAAAATAAGTTCGCAGCTAAATTGCTTGAAAACTAAAAATTAAAAAAAAAAGATTTTTTCGTCCTGCTTCATAATTGCCTTATTTCGCCTGATGTCGGGGTGTCATGTCACATATAGGTTTTAACCAGGCCCTTTTAGCGTGTCGGGCCAACAGGCTGAGTTTTGCTGCTGCTACGCTACTATTATCGCTACTAATATCGCCGACACGCTGCCGATATACTGAATAAAGAGCGATACGCTACCGATCCTGTCGATACACCAGAAATAATTGTTCCTTTTTAATTCATTGGAAAGTCGCGGGGCTGTCGTATCCCAGCAAACACAGGCACTGACCCAATGCTTGCCTAATGATGCCCCAACTTCGCAGACATTAACACATCATTCCTACAGCGTCTCGTGTTTGGTGGTTAAGCAGTGGCCGTGACGTCCTCATTGAGGCCGTAGATTGCTGTATTTGTTTTACCCGAAAAAATCAACGTTTTTCAACATGACGGTGACTGTGACTGATCTCGACCACAAGCTCCGAAAAATGTCCACGACTTTTTGATAACTGCGGAAAATAAGTTCAGCACGAGATATCGTAGCTCAAATGCTACTGATTCAAAAAACATTATTTTGGACCTGATTATTCAAGGCCAAGTATTAGATATGACCGACCGAAGAAATGTCCCACGATTTTGTATGGTGTCAATCTGTGGCTAAAAACTTTCAGCCACGCTGGGGCTGTTTAGCAGCGCTAAATGCCGCGACCGCCGTTGGCCGATACGTGGGTTGCAGCGAAGCCGGCATAATAGCATCTACGATGCTTTGCCTGCTAAGGTTTATATGAATGGCTCAGAGGTAAAGTGATCCAAGTCCAAAATTTGATTTTTTTCTGTTTATGTCATTTTGGGAAGGTTGAATATAAAGAAAATAGTATACTAAAATATCCAAGTCATTCGTTTAAAATTGGAAGACTTATTAATCAATATGTACTTTTTCACTTTCAAAATTGATACTTTTCTTCAATGGTAAAGTGATCCAAGTCCATCTATTTATATAGGGACATATTGACTTGGATCAGTTTACCTGTGAGACATACGTAAAATGGTTGCTGAAATGATACAAAACACCACTTCTATGGATCAGTTTGTGTTTTGCCAATCATTGCCATTTTTTTACTGGAGCAAGATGATGAGACACTAGGCAGTTTCTATACTAGTTGGTGACTTTTAAAAATAAATTTATTTATCTAAATTTCAAAAGTTGATTTATAAAATAAAATGAAATAAAAATTGCCAGAAATGGGTTGTACGACATTGATAACTATTTATCTGTGAGTATGAATTAAAAATAAACACCAATGCAAAAATTCCCATATATTTTTAATTATGGACGTAACAATGTTGAATTAAAAACGAAATAAATATTTTTTGTAATTGATTTTAACTTCAAAGCCTTCTATAGGAGAATGAGAAAATGCGGACTTGGATCACTTTACCTCTAAGGCATTCATATATTGCGTGAACTATTTGCACCATGTTGCAATATATCCTCCTCTATACAACCTTGGCCCACTAATAATTTAGACATTGCATCTCTAATATTCATGTGTAAAAGATGTGTACTAACCTATCCTGCACATGTATGTATTACTAGCTTTAAATGCTAGAATCTATAAGTAAAGAAACAAAAGTTGCATGCACACAAAAACTATTGCCGTGTATCTGGTGATTACGGATTTCTAATTGATAGCTTCTGTGCCGTTTTTTAAGTGTGGTCTTTTCCTTCATTCAATTAATGTTGCCACTGAGTGACGTTTGTCGCAATCAACAGCATAACATCACAGGTTGATGAAAATCACAGATTTTTCATGGTTTATTCATCTTTTTACAAAAAAATGAAGGAATTTTCAAGGCCTGTACTTCTTTTTTCATACTCGCGGACTTTCCCCGTTTTCAAGGACCCGTGGGAGCCATGTATCAAAGTGTAGGGAAATGCTTTAGAATGCATCTCAGAGAAGCTAGGCGGCCCCCTGACCCCTCGCCGATTTTTCGGGGCAATTTTTATTTCATTTTATTTTATAAATAAACTTTTGAAATTTAGATAAATAAATTTATTTTTAAAAGTGCCTCGACCGCTACGCTGGCATTTCAGGCTGGTTAGAACCCTGTATATATATATAGCCTATATCATGTAGGCCTATATAAGGCCTAGGGTTAATTCTGGCACTCATGCTGCTGGCATTCACTAAGAGACGTATGGTCAGATCAGCCCATGTCGCACTCCCTCCTATAAGCCTACGCTTTACTGCTCAGTTGATTTTGCCGTTTCAGATATATATTCGTACGAGAAAATAAATACAGCATCGTTGTGTGCGGCGAGATGGGCTCAGCACTCAGCACTCGTCACCACACCAAGCCCTCGCCTTTTTTAAAAGTGCCTCGACCGCTACGCTGGCATTTCAGGCTGGTTAGAACCCTGTATATATATATAGCCTATATCATGTAGGCCTATATAAGGCCTAGGGTTAATTCTGGCACTCATGCTGCTGGCATTCACTAAGAGACGTATGGTCAGATCAGCCCATGTCGCACTCCCTCCTATAAGCCTACGCTTTACTGCTCAGTTGATTTTGCCGTTTCAGATATATATTCGTACGAGAAAATAAATACAGCATCGTTGTGTGCGGCGAGATGGGCTCAGCACTCAGCACTCGTCACCACACCAAGCCCTCGCCTAAAGGCTCGGGCTTGATGTGATGACTTGTGCTGAGATGAGCCCATCTCACCTTCCCAAAGATGCCGTATGCATATATTATAAGCCCACTTATGACATAGACCTACTGCGTGAATATTGGCAAAATAATTATGTGATAATTGATTTTTCAGCCTAAATGATATAATCGTATAACAATAGATTCAGGATTCAACAGCTTTAAATGGCTAATTTTCTCACGATAATAAATGTTATTATTCAAACGAGTTGTTGTATGAACACTGCCACCAAACGTCCAAATCATTCTCTTCCAAACCTATGACACGCGCTTCCATCGTAGGCCTAGCCCTGCTCGGATCGTAATACAAATTCATCGAAGATTTATGCGCGGAAAATTGCCAGTATGATCATTCGTAAACCTAACAGTCACTCTAAATTATATTTTGTACCGTTAGTTACAACATTTTATCACTAAATTATTACAGTTACCAGGTCATGGCATTCTGTGTTTGGCTTAGGGTAATGCAGTATCACCCGCATGGGCCTCTGTAGACTTGTCATGCAGATACTCTTTCTAGCATGGTGTCAAGCGTGATATTCTTTCTAACATGCTGTCCTGCAGGTCATCCGTGTAATGTGTAGTGTCATCATTGCGTGGTCAATACGAATAGTTTTGAAGGTTTATGGCTATTAGAAATTACCTGGACGAGGTTCTTAATCCCGTGATACAACAAGTGCATGCAAAGCATATTTGGGAAAATTGTCATCGTATCTACACATACGTTACTTGCCAAACTGGACCTTGTCAGTTACGATATTTTGTCTTCATAATCACCCGTAATTTGTAATATGTAATTATCTGTACGGGATATCAATACATATTTTTAGGATTGGAAATATATTGCAGTGATATTAAAGGCCTGATAGTTTTATAGTAAAAAGTCAATTTTTACGAATCAATATTGCAGTTATGGCGTTTTTTTAAATTTTATTATCGATACTTTATGGAAATTTACCTTCTTATTTTCTAACATTGGTATTTATTAAAAATACACATAATTACTACACCAGAAACGCAGATCTATATATCGATTTCCGTATACTGATTTCCGTATAAAAATGAATTTATGAAAAAATGCATTCCATATCGTATTGTAACTACTATTAACAGTTGTCCTCATATTGTAAAAGATAAATTCTTTACATATAGTCTCTCTGGCTCAATGATCTATATGAAACGTTTTTTTATTGAAAATTATCCAAATAACTGTAATCGGGTCAATTGTTTTGTTTGCTCGTATGAGTAGTTTTTGTATTATGTACTCATTATTACTACATTTGTTTTTATGTACCTTTATTCAGTCATATATTAACTATTTTTTAATACATATCTATATATTTTCTTGAGGTGGCTTCTACGCTAGCGACATAAAGTCTAAGTAGAAGTCTCCTAGTTTTTACAATATTAATTGTTTCTGTTCATGTTGTTTCTTTGTATGTATGTCGAAAATCGAATAAATTCGTCTGAGTCCGAGTTGCACCTTCGATGTGAGCAGGTACCCAGCAAACACGATACATTGAACCAATGTTGGTTCAATGTTGGCCCGCCGTCTACGACGTCGGCCCTACATTGACCCAACATGGCTTCAATGTCTCGTGTTTGCTGGGTAAGCATGTATTGGAAAGTTTACTTTGTTGCAGATAATTCTGACAATGGAAAAAGATCTGAGGATCTGGAAAATATAAGCACGTAGGCCTATATCCCTATGCTCGCGAGGGACGTGGCGCAATGGCTAGAGCGCGGAGCTTTGCCAATGTCGCTGCCTGCCGTGCGGTTCCGTATCCCGCTTGGTGCAGGCTATTCATGGTTCTCTCCTCTCAATATTGGGACATCATACCCTCACATGCTTCACTTGACTAAGGTGTAAATGAGTATCTGGTAGGACAGAGATGGCAATGTGTGCGACTAGTTCCTGGGCGGGGGCCCTAGGGTAGTGGTTAGCACCGCTGCCTTTCACGCCAGAGTTCGAGGTTCGGTTCCCGGTCTCGGCGGTTTGAGAGAAACAAAAATGTTTCTTCCCCATCCACGTGTGAAAGTCAGTATTGCGGGGAGCCTCCGTGACCGAGAGGTAGCGTGCTCGGCCTCAGACCGCCAGGGCTCGAATTTCGAATCCTGTGTCTGGAGGACAGTGTCATCTCAATCATCTCACCATCCTCAGGAGGGTCTCCTGGCCCAGTTTAGCCCATATGTGCACAAAGGTGGCCTAAAGCCCGATTCATTTCATTTTATTTCATTTGCGCCTAGTTCCTAGTGCCGAAATGGCTGCAAGTGCTGTATGCTTAAAAAAAGGGAGTTGAAATGATACATGAATGAACAGGTCCAGTGACCAAGGGTAATACGTGTGAAGCGCACAGAGCATTGTGTGTGCGCTATTTAAGTACTCACCATTTATATTAATATTATTATTATTACTTAATTATGTGGAACATGTATCAGGTGGGAGAAGCTAATAAAGTATTCTATTTAAATCTGGCGAACTATTTCGTAACATCCAACAAATGTTTCACTGCATTCCACCGTAGATGACTGACAGTCGATTATATTTGTCATAATAGTTTATCATAGGGCTCTATGTAATAGTAGGCCCCTATTGACACAATGTACCAGGATATGCCCACGGCATTTCAACTGAATGACAACACCATCGGTCTCGCGCTGGGGACAATTCGGATTCTGCGTGCGTGGGGCTGCTGGAATGGTATTTAAAACAAAGTGTTCTTGCCAACCTTCTTGTGTTCCCAGCTACACATATTATCCATGTTTGTTACAGTATCCCAGCAAACACATGGCGTTGAACCAGTGCTGGTTTGATGCTGAACCAGCGTCGTAGACGGTGTGCCAGCTTAAAACCAGCATTGGCTCAACACATTTTACTTGCTGGAATAATGCAGAAAAATCTTTCTGCTATGACAACTTCGTACCAATCAGCAGCTGATGAAATATTTATCATGATGGGACAGATTTCATCGAATTTGTGAAAAATATGTATTTAGTAATTAATAATCTACCTCACCACCCCTCTGCTGAAAATTGCCAGGCCGCCCCTGTATCCGTTTATAAATACGATAGTGGGTGTATTTAGGCATATCTCTCTAAAACAGAGTGCGGATATATCATCAGTAGATTTTGTCGCCTGACAACGGCGCATGTAGAATCATTACGCATACTGGGCTGGTGTTGGTTTTCTGTCTACACCATTAGGCCGATTTTCAACTGACACACGCGGACTGGCCAGTCCCAAGAGTTGTGGAAGCAACAAGGTCAAGGATTCTATCAGAGAACAGGGGCCGGAGATAAATAAGTCACAGCACTGCGCTCTCAGTTCCTTTACACCCCTTTGCTCCACAAGTGGCACACACTTGACCGACCTGACAAACCGTATACTGGATTTGATACTGGTCTGCTACGTGTTGGGAAGCTCGTATCTGTGATGTTTGTATACACAGTGAATACTTTATAATACTAATAAACTAATAGAGCCGTTAAAAGAAAATCAGCTTTGCTTTTACTTTTTATGGATTAAAGTCTTCCTTAAATTGCACGAGGTGTCACCATACTGATATTTCGTACTACCAGATTCCTGTTTTACGGGAGTGAGCATGGGGCTTTATCATATGGTCCTGTGTGCTTCCTTTATAAGTGGTAAGTATAAATGCAATTATATACTCAGTTTGCTTAGTAGATATTTAAAACACTATGTTATATTTAATTACGAAAGCGACCTTTAGTAATATTATATATATATATATATATAAATCCAGCAAAACGTTATCACAACTACACAGACAGACAGACAGAAATATATTTTATGGACATAAATACAAGTCATTGCAGACGTATTTGTCACAAAAATGATAGAGATGTATTATATATTATAATAGGCCCTATACACGATGGTCAATTATACGATAATAATTTTATTAAAAGGGTGACATTCTGTTTGCTGAAATAATTTAGGAAAAATATTTTATTTTGATGGCAATTTTTTAATCAATTTTTCAACTTCCAGTCCCACTCACAGCATAGAGTTATAAATCAGATACGTTGATTCTGGTTGCTGATTTAATGTTTGGCCGACGTTGCAGACGATGGACTATAATTAAACCAGCATAGGATCAGTGTTTACTGGGAACTTGCTTATAGTGCGGGAGCATTAGAAAAAATGCATAGAAAACGGCAACAATATTGCAGATGTTTTCATAAATAATAAGAGGAGTACTCTCTAAATAAAAAGACTGAAGAGTCCCTAGCAATACCCGTGTTAGCTTTCTATTTTTTCAAGATACCCGCCAACTGTTGAAAAAATCGGACATACTAGAATATTACATTATTTTCAGCACATCTAGCTTACAAGAGTCCATATATAAAAAAGAAAGTGCTGTATGACATTTTAATATACAGTTCCTATTTAGCATAAAATATGCAAATTAGCACTATGAAATAATAGAGGCTTCGTTATCGCCATTACCTGATTACAGAAAATACAGTTTCTAGCAATATCTTTGAAACTTTGCATTTAAAATAAAGTGTGTACACTAAGGTTTTCATGGTTACCGGTTGCAATAAAATATATATGTTATTAAGATCAGGATACAACATGCAAATTAACAACAATTAGTGGAAATGATGTTTGAAGAAATATATCAGAGATCAAGTTTTAAATCATAAAGTTATTCTTTACATCGTGGTTTCAGGGTCAGAGATTCCAATAAAACATATTTTATATAATTTATAATGCTAATAAGCAATAATTACACTTTTTCGTTTTGAAAGCCGTTTTTCGAAAATCAAATATCTTAGAATTTCGATTGAAAGGTCTGCAGTTACGACAATGTACGTAAATATTATTTTAAAAACAATCATCAAATATATTCACGCGAGGTGTGTATACCATGTTGTCGTGATCAATGATAAAATAAGTTTATAGTCATTATAACTATTAGCATACAATAAATAGTATTAGAGAATAAAATATCTGAATTGAGCGTTTACAATAAAATAGCTTAAAAGCTCGTGATAATGAGCTAATAGGCCTTTACTTATTTATTTATTTATTTATTTATTTATTAAAGCTTTTATGGTCTCTATTGCTGTGCAAAATAAAACACAAAATTAGGTATGTGAAGGCTGATATTTTAAACCTGATATCCAACGAAAAGATTTTCATAAATTTGCTGGTGCGAAATGGCCACCAAAAGTTTGTTTATCAGGATTATAAAAAAGTCACAAAACTAATAAAGCTGTTAATTAGGGGATCTACAACCGTCATTTCGTACCAACGAATCAAATAAAATGATACGCCATTATACATGTTATATATTGGATCTTTATTTTATATTTTTTTTAATGACCGCCAAATTTCTCATCAGAATCTTAAAAGTGTCATACAATTTAAAATATGACACATAGAGATTTGATTTTGTGGTTCACATCCATGCTACTTGCATAGCCACGAGATCCAACAATGTATAAGGACGTTAGATTATTGTATGTCACCGCAGAATAATAAAACTTAAAAACATTTTTTTTAATATAGCGTTGATTTTTGTGTATCTTCAGTTATGTTTCTCTATCCAAGAAATAACTTTATAAAGTCAAGATAAAGACATTATGATTTCATGATGTTGTACTTTATTAGCAGGATTTGACAGTTAAACGTGAGGATAAGTCAGTAGTATTCAGGATATGGCACTAGGCCTATGATAGCAACAAATAGGCAATTGCAGGATGTGGCATATCTCAAAATAAATGTCATATACATGTACTGTATCAGTGATCATAGTAGTAATGAGTAATAATTTAATCGGTTATTCTGAGTAGTATCCATTAATTTTTATTGCAATCTTTCACCCCAAAAGCAGCATCGTATATATTTTCACTCGACATTCTAAGATCCTTAATTTCCGAAAAATGCCTTTCAAAAATAAACAAAAATTGTAATTACTGCTAATTAGCATTCTATTCTGATTTATGTCATTTGTATTCTAATGAATTATCTGGATATATATTTTTTATTGGAATATCTGATCCTTGAGCTATGGTGTAAAAAAACTCATTTCATTCTTTAAAACTTGGGACTTTGATATATTTTTAAGTGTTGCTATTTTTCGTATTTAATGCCAATGTGTCATCCTGATAGTAATAAAATATATTTCATTGCAATCGGTGACCATGAGATTCAAAGTTGATTAGTTAATGAGATATTGCTTGAAGCTGTATTTTTGGCAATGTCAGCATGCCTAAATATTCAAATGTCATACAGAACTTTGTTTTGTTTATATATGGCCCTCTCGTAAGCTTGATTTATCATTTCATGCTAATTTGCATATTTCATGGTAAGTATGCCTACATATTCAAATGTCATACAGAACTTTGTTTTGTTTATATATGGCCCTCTTGTAAGCTTGATTTATCATTTCATGCTGAAAAAATATCATATACTAGTATTTTGGTAATGATATAAATAGTGTATTTAATTATTTTCGCGCTCGCTTCATTCGCGCTCGCGTTCGCTTTAGTGTGTTTTTATTTTAAATCATCAACAACAGTAGGTTTGGTACTACACGCTTATAATAAAAAACAGCAGACATTCGCGAAATAGGTAGATACCTGTAAAAATGTGTTTATTTAGTAAACAGGTAAATATTTTTGCTGAGACGATTAACGTGATATGCTCGTGCATTCCCACCTGCTTGGGACCAAAGAGGTGACATCTCTATAACCTCTTTATTGAGACAGTGAGATCTAGATAACCCCGCATTCGCACATCCCCCTACGCAGGTTAATTATTTGCATTTGTCAGAGGACATGCAAATTATTTTCAGTTGGCATAATATACGTGGTAGTTTGTGGTAGAAACAATACAACTACAATATTGGAAATTGTTATTTCTAATAAATACAAATATTGTTCGTCATTTGAAGCTGAAAATGTAACCTTTGTTTTGTTTATATATGGCTCTCTTGTAAGCTAGATTTATCATTTCATGCGGAAGAAATACCATATACTAGTATTTTGGTAATGATATAAATAGTGTATTTTATTATTTTCGCGCTCGCTTAATTCACGCTCGCGTTCGCTTTGGTGTGTTTTTATTTTAAATCATCAACAATAGTAGGTTTGGTAAATTTTTCAGTAACTTCGGAAGAATATCCGGGTCATGGCAGCCATCTTTAATCTTTTTTCGTCAAATTATAACCTTGTCACCCTGATATCTACAAAACCGCTTTTTTGATTCACTTTGTGTTCAACATACTGGATGCAAGTATTAAAGGGACTGGCCCAGGCTAAAATCATAAAAAAATCGGTGATTTTATTTCACGATTTCTAATTATTGATAACCATGTCAAAAATAAGATATACGGGAATTTTGTTTCTATCTCTATAGTGGGGGCTCTTAAGTCAATATATGAGATGAAGTGTGCACTAGCCTAACTGGTAAGTGCGCAGCACAAAAAATTAAAAACTTTTGCAGTTACATCATATGGTCATATTAAGAAGCCAAAATAAAATCACTGATTTTTTGATGATTTTAGACCTGGGCATGTCCCTTTAAAAACATGGTATAAATTATATGGCAGTGCTAATAGATTTTATTTTAAGTATAGCTATAATTAGTGTGTACACCCTGTATAAATTTTAATACATAAAAATAAATAAACAAAATAAATTGTATACGCCCATTTATGAATGTAGGCCCTTTACATCATCCCACTAAACATGTCGTGATTGGACCATTCAATTCGATTCAATTCAATTCAATTCAATTCAATTCAATTCGTTTATTATACTGACGAGTAGAAAATACAGCAAAAACAATAATTTAATCAGTTTAATTTCAGTACCCAGCCCTTGAGGCTTATTCGTCAGTTTATATGACAAGTATGCATAAAAATGAGGTGTAGAGATGAGGGGTGAAAATGTAAGCATATCAATGTAGGCCCTACAATGGTGATGATCCAGCGAATACACCTGCATCGACTCGGTCCTAGCAAAGCGACGGTCCAACGTCTACGATGTCGGCCCGTCTCTCAACCAGCACCGGGGCAAAGTCTCGTGTTCGCCGGAGTTTAACAATAGATCTGTATTCAAACGTGAAATAATGAAGGCCACTGTTGGTTCAACTCTGCTTCAAGGCTGGGCCAACGCTTGAGACGTTGGCGCAGCACTGAAGCAGCGGGTTTTAAAATAACACCAGCTCAAAATATAATTAATAGATATAATATATAACATCTATGAGCCAGAACCTGCTGTATCTATTACACATACCTTACAAATTGCTTTATATAAAATTATCCACATAGTCAAACGTGAAATAGTGTGTCAATTGCTGGGCCAACGTTCGAGACGTTGGCGCAGCACTGAAACAGGGGTCTATAAAATAACAAGTACATGTATATAACCTATAATTATATGTTAACCCTGTTGAACTTACAAGGTAAACATGTAAATAAACTATTTTAAAGACAATCAGACAAACACGAGGCGTTGACCCAATACCGCGTCAATGCTATGTCTGACTACTGTGTCAACACACAGGGTCAACGCCCCGTGCCAGCTGTGAGATGATTACCAGCATAACCACAAGAGCACAGCCAGGTTGTAAATAAAATACATTATATAATAATTATATTCAATGTGGTGATGATTGAGTGCCGGGTCATGGTCAAAAGCATTGGCCCAACACCAAATCATCCCCCATTACTATTTATTGTACAAAATATTTTGTCGCTTATTCCAAGCTGTCTGTACAAACCAGGCCAATTTATATACTATATGTGGGTTTGACTTAATGAGGTAAAATTTGTCATCATCCCCTAAAGTATAAAATTGTATGTCTTGTATTGTGACATCAATAAAGTCATACAGTTCTCTTCTTAATTCATCGTAGCGTGAACATTGACATATAAAGTGCAATTCATTCTCTATCTCATTACTGTCACATACAACACAAACTCTCAATTCTATACTTTTGCCTGTATATCCACCAGTTTCAATGGTTAAGGGAAGCACTCCTAAACGAAGCTGAGCTAACAAAGATCTTCTAGATTTTGATAAATTACACATCAAATAACATTTCTCTTTATACTCTACTTTATGTTTAATATAAGTACGGAGTTCGGGAATGATGTCAACGATTCCTTCCACTGTAGGGCGCAAAGTTCATATAATTTAGTTTCAGTTTCTTTAAGGTCACAATGGTTTTGATTGTAAATAAATCAGCCATGTCTAGTTTGTTTAATAAATGTAAAATAACTTCCGGCCAGTTATTATTTTTCTTCAGCCAGCCCCATTCAAATATTCGTTTTGTGAGTCGATCTGGGTGCATAGCACATAATTTATTCCATAATCTCAATCTATTTAAACTAAGACTGGCGCAATCCATCCCATGTCACCACACATTCCAACAATCGGAGCTGTCCTTGGTAGCCCAAGAAAATATCTTATAGCTCTGTTAAACACTTTAATGTGTTCTATATATTTTTTATCTTTCCACACAGCTGAAGAATATACCAAAATTGGTTTAACACAACAATTGTATAGTTTTGTATAAGTTATAAAGCCGACATTTCTCAGGTGTTTAAATTTTGCAATGACCGAACTGAGAGCGCAACCTGCTGAGCTACTAAGGACATCAACACCCTGTACAAAATCTAAATGCTCATCTAATAAAAATTCAAAATATTTAAAACTGTTAACAACATACAATTCTTTTAATCCAAATTTAAACTTGCGTGATGATCTATTAACACGTTTGCGTCGAAAATGAACAATGTTTGATTTTTCATGAATAATTTGCATTTTCTATTTATAACACCATCTGTGTGCCCGATCAAGCAACTCCTGCAGGTCAGACTCTGTGTTACAAAAAATCACAATATCATCAGCATATAAAAGACAACATACTCGTCTTCCATTTATATCAACTCCCAAATTCATGGAATTTGAGTCAGTAATTAAATCGTTTATATAAATGTTAAATAATGTTGGTGATAATGAATCTCCTTGGCGTACGCCACTGTTAACTTCAAACCAGTTTGTTTTAAATTGATTTAATTTTACACAGTTTTTCTATATAATTGGTCTATTGCATTGAATATTTTCCCATTAATTCCCATTCTTAATAACTTATATTTCAGCAAATCTCTGTCGACGCAATCGAATGCTTTTTGCATATCTAAGAATGCGGCATAAACGTGTTTACCAGCTGAGTTTTCGTTACGTATTATAGATGTCAAACTGAATAGATTATACAAGCATGACCTGTGGGCTCTAAATCTATATTTCGTCTACATAAGAAATTATTCTTTTATTCAAAACTCTTGTGTATACTTTACTCATACAAGATAACAGTGTTATTCTTCTGTAGTTGAGTGGCATGCATGGATCTTTAAATGTACTTTTAGGAAACGGTGTAATTACACCTTTCAACCAAGCTGTTGGGACTATGCTATTAGCAAAGCAAAAATGGAATAGCTTATATAGTATACAGATTACCGGTTTAACCCTTTCACCACTGAAGCCCGTTTTTATGTGCTGAATGCTATGGCATTTAGCACATAAAAACAGGCTTCAGTGGTGAAAGGGTTAAGCTTTAATATTTCATTAGGGATCGTGTTTTTTCCGGGTGACTTATTTAGTTTTGATTCTTGTACTGCTTTATTTATTTCATAAATACAGATTCAATACCGACAGTAATATAACGGCCGTTGCAATCCAGTATTCAGACGTTATAACTACATTATTTTTACCAATATAAAACATAGACATTGTATTTGCCCATTACCGCACCGTTGTGCAAAATGTATCCGACCCAATAGAACTATAGCTATATTGCGCCAACACTGGGCCAATATTATGATATTATCAGGGACATTGGCTGCTAGTATATTATAGTGACGATGTGTATGGCAATTGTATTTCAAGGTAAGAGCAAATGACTAAGTGGCAAGCTCAAACATAAATCTCTTTTCGGGACTGTTCAATACCTGAAAAACACCTGCGCCTTTCTTCTAAATTATTCATAGTGTGGCAGACATTGATGTATATTCCTACAGCAGAAGGTTCTTTAACCTTTTCACTACCATACATGACGGAAATTTCCGTCGTCATTCGTCAATGAACTTAACCATAAAATGACACAAATTTTCGTCAAATATATACTACATTTATGTATTTTTCGTCATTTGAAGCTGGAAATTGCGTTAGCAATTCCAGCTTCAAATGACGAAAAATAGAACTCGTACACCAGTATATCTGGATCCTGGCATGCACCCCGGCCTGGAAGTCAAAGGGTTAAATTGTCATCCCCATATAGTAATGTAGAGGGATGTTCCATATCTATACCGATATGGGCATAGAGCATTACATTTTCTGAATATCGCAATAGCACAAAACACGTCTTTCTAATCACACATGCATGTTCCTTAGCGTTGGCAAACTCATAAGTATATACTATAAGCATGATAAGTAGAAGTATGTCATGTATATAACATATTATACTAACCGGCCCTCATATATCGATCACGGAAACACAGACCTAAAATAAAACGAACTTTTTACACAATCACTTACATACGGTAGTAAATACTTTCAAGACAAAAATTGAACCAGGCTGGGATGGGCAGATATCACTTGACATTCTTATTAGTTCTGTACACTTAAGTAACAGTTAAAACAGTATTCGCATTTTCTTAGAATAAGTTTTCTAAACATAATACATTATCGATGCTATAAAATGTAGGCCCTACACTCAAGTATTGCACATTACCTATGACTAATTATTAGTAATTTGTGCGTGCTAGTTAGCTTCAGTATGTACTCTACATATTTTCTTGTCACCATCCACTTGGTTATATAATATGTAATACATGTAATAAATTATATTGGCCCGATCTAGAATAGGTTACGCATGTCGAAACGTTCAAAAATGATGTTGCCTCATATTGGACTTATAATGTGAAACAAAATAAAACAAATTATGTTTCCCACCTACATGTCTTCCAGCCTATCTTTAGTGTCCGACATAAATTATATATATTCAGGCATAAATAAAAACAGATTTCATATTGGTTGTGATTTGAAGTCTTGCATCTGAGTTTCTGTATGGTATAAATGCAATAAAGACGTAATATTATTAATTTTGTCGGGCCAACATTGTCTTAGTTTACGTCTTTTGATAAAATCGATATTAAGCTACAAGAACGGAACATGTATGTATGTCATGGTCAGTCAGATCACCTTTTCATTCATAGATCAACTTCATATTTTGCACAAACATAGACCTTCACCAATAAGGGTGGCCAATGAGCATTTAAATTTAAATTAACCTACTGGAAGCGTACAACAAGACGTTGGGTATTACATGCATACAATATTATTATGGTATACCCACCGGCACTATTGCTTTCTGGGGTACTCATGTCCTGCGTATTTTAGCAGTTGACTATACCTTTAACTAGGGGCCTACACATGCATGTCTTCAGTTTTCAATGAGATTATCCCATGATAATGTAATATCATTAAGACAATACTGATTTGCAAAGCTAAAAGGCAGTAACTGCTCACAGCTGAATACACTGTATAGGACCTACATCGCTCATTAAAAGGATTATTTTTGTCTCAGGTGTATCTGCCTCGGCTGGTCTGGTAGTACTCACGCCAGAAGACAGGGCGGCGGTATCGCTCGTGGATGAGTTTTTTCAATGGCAGCTGAGTCATTCACCAAACTATGCCGTGAGTTTGGGAATCAAAGGCTATTTAGACAAGGTTAAAATCTTCACAGAAGAAGCCTTTTTGAATGAAAAGGTAAGTACTAAGACACTATTTGAATGCAAATATTGTTGATCTACAATATCATGGATCAAATCCTCTGTTTTGAAATTACAGTGTATTAAAGATTAAGGGAAGATATTATGACTTTGTGGCACATTATCCCTAATTATCAGTATTCATCATACTAGTGATCCATTGCAAATACAACTAGAACAGGAGTTCCCGAACTCCGAGGCCCGGCTTCAATCTGTTTGGGTGCTATTGACAAAAAATCGGCTTAATATTTTCTAAACATAACATGAATTTTATTGGTCTTCCTCATGGTCCAGAAGCCAAAATTTCCATGATATAATTAAGGAAAGAACCAAGGAGACAAGTTAAACTATCGATATTCGTTCCACCACCATCGCAGGTGCTGGCTAACATTCATTCAATACTTGCCTCATTCTCTTTTATCAGATGCACTATCCTTCCACTAGCTAGTGGTCTGATTAATTGCACTGTGAACTGTGTTCTGTAGACGTATTCATGAATTTAACCTTTGGTATCTGGCCAATAAGGTAATACCTGACAAAAATGGTATCCTTGACATTCTAAACCACATCGTCAGGCCAAGAAATACATGTTGATTTTATGTTGGGCCAGCGTCGTAGACAATTGCCATACATAAATTCAGCATTGTCAATCCTACAGCGTAAACAGGATAGGTCCACACCGGCCCAATGTTTTCTTAATGTTGGGACTGCGTCGCAAACGATGGTCCAACATTAAACCAATATTTGGTCAGTGTGTCGCACCAAGAGGACCTTGATCGTACTGACTGAGACTGCACACCAATAAGAACGATGACCCAGCGCTGGGTCCATGTTAATCCACAATCTGAGATACTGTCCCAACATTAAACAAATAGTGGTTGTTAACATCACTTTGGACATGCTGCTGGTATCTTGGTCTTACACAAAAGCAAGTCTACAACAACACAAGTAAAAGACGCACATCCAATGTTGCTTTTATGCTGGGCCGTCATATATAGGATGGACCAACTATAATACAACACAGATTGATCGCATGTACTGGTCAAATGATACTAGGCATATAATGACAACCTTAGCCCAGTATAGGGGAGACATAATTATATAAACTTGTCTCTCATAGGTGCAAGGAATCCTCCAGCTTGAAATAGTTTCAGGGTCAGGTGTGGGTCACGGTACACCTGATTTTGATGCCCTATCAGAACACAGCAATTACAGAAGAAAATCTCAAAGCACTGTAGCATGGCCACCTAGCTGTGCTAGTGTGGCCCTGAGAAGGAGGCTGTAATTGCCTACGATGTACCTTGTACAGATGATGTAGGCCTACCCACGAAATTCCGGTCCAATGTTGGGCCAGCGTAGCAGCCCATTGCTGGTTCATTGCCGGTCAATCGTCTACGACGCTGGCCCAACACTACAGTGTCAGCCTCTGTTCGGGATTATATATACAGAGTGCTCTGTGTAGTCCAACACTTTTCCATCACTAGGCCTGTTGTATACTTTACGCAAACACGTGGCATTCACCCATTATTGCTGTTTCAATGTTGACCCACAGTCTTCGACGCTGGCCCGACATTGAAACAACATTGGGTTATCGTACCAGGCACCAGAAACACCAGATTCATTGGCTGAATGCTGATGTAATGCTGGGCCATCGTCTGCGACGCTGGGTCAACATTATTCCAACCAAAACCCTTTGAGCTCTAATAATTATATTTAATCGTGAATTTATTTTTCTGAACACTTTTTAAAGACGAAAGCAGGTAACCTAGGGACCTCAAACGCTATATTCGACATGTTAATAAGGACTGGTGTACAGAAATGTCAACCGTTTCCCACACAGCACCCCTCTTTTCCCTAAGTAGGACACAAACTCGAAGTAAACTTAATAGGCTCGTGGCCTACAGCCAGGCCTAATAATGAACCACATGTAGGGTAAAGAGTGGTATTATGAACACCTTAACTTTAATTGGCTATTTTGGACAAATGAATGAAGTGAACAAATTCAAATTTGATTTGATCGAATGTACAATTATGCGGTAATTCATAATATTATTTACCTGAATTTAAATATAATTAAATAATTATTTAAAAAACCCCAGAATTTTGAAACATGCTCATATCACCCATGCGTGTGGCAAATATGAGCATGTGATGTGGGGGAATATGAGCATTCGTAGTAAATTACCATTTGCCAATGGGGTAAAATGAGCACTTGTCCATAAAAAAAGACATTCATTAAAATGATTATTTTATGAGTACTTTACCAAATAGAAGTGACACGTGTGTACCTTGAAATGACCCAAATGCCATTAAAGTAGAGATAATTGTTTTTCATACTAATTTTTGTATAGATATCTTTCGATGGGGGTATTATGAACACCATGCTCATAATAGATTGAAACAGGATGCTCATATTACCCCAGTAGCAAGCCTATAATGGTATCCAGAAAATCACTTTATTATCATCCCTTCTCTTGCTAAAAACCACTATGGTTAGAACTCATCCACATTACTTTCATGATATCTTGTGATTTGTGGATATACGAACAAAGCAAATATATTAATTGTATTGTTTAAATTAAACAGCCCAAAAACTTTATTTTGTGATAATTTGACTATTTTTTATCAGGTGTTTATGTCCGTGTCATGACTATATTACAAACCAAATTTTACTCAATTCCCGTTGTTATTGAGAATATTAACGCCAGTGATCATATTACCTACTATGCTCATATTACCCCTTCTTATCCAACATGGTCAGTGATTTATTAAATCATCAATATTCAGCTGATTTAGTATAAACATATTTTTGATTGATTCGACACTTTTATCACAAAAGTGTAGGCCTACACCAGCAAACACAAAACATTTTTATAACATTTGTACAACGTCGGCCCAACGTCTTCGACGCTGGTCCAACATTGTACAAATGTTATACAGATGTTTTGTGTTTGCTGGGACTATTCACTGAAAATACGGAGCTTACGAAGCTCACCCCACACAAACCCACTTAAGAATGAAACTATTTAGGCTTCAGACACAAATTGGGCGGGGGCCCTAGGGTGGTGGTTAGCACCGCTGCCTTTCACGCCAGAGTTCGGGGTTCGGTTCCCGGTCTCGGCGGTTTGAAAGAAACAAAAATGTTTCTTCCCCATCCACGTGTGAAAGTCAGTATTGTGGGGAGCCTCCGTGACCGAGAGGGAGCGTGCTCGGCCTCAGACCGCCAGGGCCCGAATTTCGAATCCTGTGTCTGGAGGACAGTGTCATCTCAATCATCTCACCATCCTCAGGAGGTTCTCCTGGCCCAGTTTAGCCTATATGTGCACAAAGGTGGCCTAAAGCCCGATTCATTTCATTTCAGACACAAATTGCGACGGTACCAAAACATGCACAATTCCTTTGGACACTCATATCCAATATACATGTACATGTATATGCATTTCTCAGCTCGTTTTCCGCTACGTCGTAATTATACTGTGGACATTTATGGAATCTTGGGGATGGCGATCTCTCATGTTTAGAGAACGTTGCCCTATTATTTCCCCGTGTAAAAGGTCATACACCCTGATACGGTGAGTGTATGATTCCCATTTGGAACACATTGCGCAATCCATGGCTCACACCTTTAGGGCGTGCGGCCCACGGCTACACTCCACACACCAAACACAGACAACAGAAATATGGCGGCCGGCCACCATGGCTCATTCGGTCCGGTTGTGGCTCGAAATTCAGAGGTACTGGTTTCGAATCCTGGCCGGTTCGGATATTTGTCATCGGGGTTGGGCATATACAGTGCTCCAAACTGGAGTGTACAGTGCTGTCTATGGTACTGTGCACTATAAAGAGCTCTTGAAGTCATTTGAAAAGAGTAGGACATAATCCCGACATCAGGCATCCTTCTGTCGCGATATTGCCATGATTGTGCAGAAAGCGACGTAAAGCAATATTCACTCACGCACCAGAAATATGGCAGTGAGCAATACAAATTATTATCAGATTATAGTGTGCCTAGCCAGAGAAATACGATCCGTGTTAATCTTCAAACGATAGGATAAATAATTTAATATCACAACTTAAGACTACATATTGGTAGTCTGATATTGTGAGATTTAATTAAGAATAACAATAACAGAGCAAAAACAAAAATGTTCTTGCCGAGCTCTCCCATATTTAAATGAAAGAAGATAATATCATATTAAAGTGCATGCCCTCCAATTTTGATAGCTCGATCATTAAAGTGAACTAGCATTCCTTCAAATATCATCGAGCTCATGAGTTGCACACTGACTTAGTTTGATCACCATAATGATCCACTCCTTACAATCCGTGACGGATAACAAACTCAGTCACATCAGATCCAACCAAGGAAATTCGACCACGCTCAATGCAATGACGCGTCCTGTTTTCAAATAAAACTGGGCATCCCGGATTATTTAGATATTATTTTGATTTTATAATATGTTAAATCACCTTTATTTAAAATCCATAATTGCAATACCCTGATAATGCAGAATGTCTGTTTTATTATCCCATAGGAAGGCGCAGAGAACTTTCTTCGGCGTGCAGAAAATGTATCTCTAGTCGGCGTTAGTGCCAGAAATAAACTGTGTATTAAACTTTTGAAATACGCTACATCTACCTTCATCAATGGCTATGAATTTCGTCAGTAAGTATTTTTATTTTTATTTTGTATTAAACTAACAAGAAAATGTAATATTTCATTTGTTTAAAGAGCTACAGAATAGGTAACACTAATTGCTAAATTTGTGTTCCGCACGATATGGCCTACATGTAGGTAATACCCCAGTCACACAGAGGCCTACACGACGCGCAGCCCACGCCTTGAGTGACAAAAAATAGAGCAGTGCGTCGTTGTGCGTCCATGAATTTTGTCAGGATATGAGAAGAGCCAGCGAGTATAAGAAGAATATAGGCCTACAGCGTGTTATAAATAAATCAGGTGTGTAAATCAGCGAATACACATCGTTTCGACACCGCGTTGCGCGTTAGCAGTGCGAGAAAGTTAACGAATACACCGCGCATCGACAGCGGGAGGCACGAATAAGTCAGAAAGCATTCAGCACGCCCCCTATACGTTATATGTTCGCTGGACATGCGTTGGGAGCACGTTGGATGGGAGTTATATATGCGCGCACAGTGCTGGCACTTTTGTGCGTTGGTCGTGCGTCAGCACTCGTTACTGGTTCGTGGAGAGGCGCTGTACTAACGCTACCCATATTTTTGTTCGCGGTGTAATCGCCAAAGAAAGTTGGGTATGTTTAAAATATTAAACCATATGAACGCATAAATGTACTCGCCAGAAGACCGCCAGTAACACGTAGAGCCCGCTATAAGAACGTTATATCAACGCCAAATACGTGTTTGCTTTGCATCACATGGCTGCCGGTTGAGGGCGCCTGGCAGTCGCGGGCAACTCGCCTGCTCTGCGCTGCATGAGCGCTCGAAGCAAACGCAAGGCACAGGACAGCAGCTCGCCCAGCGCTCGAGCAACAGCCTGTGACTATATTATTTTCGCAGCTTAACCTTTGGAGCTCTGGAGAACGATATTTTAATTGTAATAATTAGAGGTGGTTTTTCACACGATGCACGGCTTTTTAGTGCAGAATTTGTTTTTAATTTGTCGAAATTACGTCCAAACATATAATGTTATTAAATTTTAGGACACATTTTTTCTTTTAAAAATGGTTACCTTTGGTCAAAATAAACTGATAAAATTTACTATAATCGTCGACAATAGCATTTTAGGGTTTAATGTGCACTGTATGTGTCCAACGCGTTAGCAAAGTGCTGTTCATTCGCCATTTGCATTGAAAACACGTTATGCATTCGCTACCAGCTTGTGACGTTTTTACAATCCGGACACAAATTGTTATTTTTTATTTTTTTATGCGTGGACTGTGCGTCGTTTATGTGTGACTGAGAAATATCTCGGTCAACGGAAACACAACAAATTTAGAGCGTGTGCTTTACTAATTGTGCCTAACGTTAGACTGGCGCTGGTCTGACATTCTTCTGGCGTCTACATTCACACGTGGAAAAACGCTCACATTTTTGAAGATGCAGAAAATGTGCGCAGAGGTTGACGCACACGATAAATGAATAACGTTCATCCGACGTTCTCGTCAAATCATCAAATAATTCTGACGCACGCCCAGCGAATGTCAACGCACTGACCAAAATTATTCATTTTTTTGTGCGCTGGACGTGCGTGATGGTATGTGTGACTGGGCCTTTAGTAGGCCGATTTGATATAGACCGATTTAAATCAGCATTTCTATAATCCCATATGGGGGAAAATATGAATTATTACCGATTTAAATTGTAGTGAATAATAAGGCATAATTTGCTCGATGTACTAAGCCACTTTTCTCTGAATCATTACGCTGGCAGTTGATCTACAGTGTGCTTAATAGTAATGCTATCTTAGTGAAATTATTTGAACTTAATAACTTTGTGTCAATGTGATGACGTTTTCTGGCTACGTTGCCAAGCAAACACGATATACATCCAGCAAAATGTTGGTTCAACGTTGGTCCACCGTCGGCCCGCCATTACACCAGCATTGGTTCATGTAGAATCAGAATATCCTTCGAGTTCTAGCAACACATCTAACTTGCTTAGTCAGTCAGTCCAGGTACCATATATCGCTGTGTCGGCATAATTTGTGAAAAAAAAAATCTACGATGAAAAAGGCATGATGTGAGGTTCACAGAGGGATTAATTAGCGGACTTCCCACAGCTTTAGCTTCTTTGTCTAGTTTTTCTAGGGCTTTCACTCTTCTCCCTGGCTCATAGGTGTAAGTGGTCAGGGGCGCACCGGGAGCTGTTGTAAAGTGTAGTCGCAGCTCTGGTTTGGCGGTGTCGTGTGATTGGCGTGCGTGTCAACATGTGCTTCTCCCGTTAGGCCACTATGTTTTATTTCTCTGTTTTAGATCAGAAAAAATCTTAAATCTAATGAGGGAGGGCAGAAAAAAACTTAGAAAAAAAAATTAAACCTATCTTCGGAAAAGTTAATGAGGGTGACCAAATAAAAAAAATATTGGACATTTGTGCAATGTTTTTTTTATTTCGTCACCCTCATGGGAAAATTAATGAGGTCGACTAAATAAAAAACAAATTTGACTTATTTTGAAAAAAGTTAAAGCGACACAATCAGACTAAAATCATCCAAAAATCGGAAATTTTATTTTGGCTTCTTAGTGTAGTTATCAACACCCATCCAACGAGAAGACGGTGTTTCAAGTCACCTGGTGGTAATTTGTCAATCCGCACCCTTCATCCAGTTTTGGTGTCGAGTAACGTTACTACACTTGTGCCAACATGTCTATAGACTAGAACTGGAAATTTTTTATTTTATTTTTGTGCTGCGCATTTACCAGTTAAGCGAGATATAGAGACGAAATCCCCGTATTTCTTATTTTGGACATGCATGTCCGAAATAAAAAATGTAAGTCTGAATATAATTATTAAATATATATATCGGCAATTTAGGCATGAAAAATACATCTTACTTAATGATCTAATACCGCTTCAGCTCTTCATTATTTCTCCCACCATGTGATTATTCCATTGACGTATTAAACCATAATGTGTGTACTCATTATCGTGAATCGGTATTAAATTCTTAGAATAATTTAGTTTTTCTTGACTGAATAATTGCAAATGTTTATATTTATTTTATATATTCAGAATTACAGGCCGATATATTAAGCTAAAAAGAGAACGTTCAATTTTAGAATGGCAAATAAAAGGTAAAAATAGAACGTTCAATTTTAGCTCAACAAGTGAGCCTGTTCGCCAACCATACGGGCGTGAAGTAGGGTTGGGGTTCTAAAGGATTAATAATAATAAGATTAATAAAAATAATAATAATAATAATAATAATAATAATAAATAAATTGACCATTTAATAATACGTGTACCTTATAAGCACGTGGATGTGCCCCGGGGATATGCCTGTAATTTCACATACATATATCCACACATGCACTGATCATTTTGTTATTCACATTATACATTGTGGTTCATAGTTCGTGAATTACACTGGAAACACTGAAGACCCTGTGAAGTCATTGCACTTTAGCAATATAATCCTGATAATCGAAGTATATGTTGCAATGAATTGTCCTGTAATTTATCAGAGCATTTTAGTCTATTAAATAACAATTATTGTCAAAAATTCAACATACACCTTTTTGAGGCTGGACGGATCTCACAACTCATGACGTCACACACAGTAAACGCCCATTGTTGTAGTTGGATTAACATTGAAACTGCTACTGGTCAATATTTGACGTCTGTTGTATTTATACATATTTATAGATGTTCATTTATTTCAATAGACCGTTATCGTGTTGACTTCAACATGTTTTATAACAGTCAGTTTTATAACATCATTCAGTACAGCATCCGTTAAATCTACATGTACATTGTACAATTACAACCAGCCAGACATGTCTACATCTTGGGATCTCACGAAGTAGCTCCGCCCCCTACTTTTGCATCACTTTGTGCAGACTGCAGAGTAGGTCTGGGGACTACATTGGGCCTTTAAAGGCCCCATGTAGTCCCCAAATCCACTCTGCACAATGTCTTATTTCATACTATTTTAGATGACCTAAAATACTAGAGTGCTCAGTTCCCATTTTTAAACCACTGGGAACGATTTTCCCAAAGGCAAATGTAGGGGGCGGAGCTAATTCGTGACGTCCCAAGTTGAGACATGCTTGGCTGGTTATAATACATGTACATATACATGCAGCAGATCATGTACTGTATGATTTTATAAAACTGACCAAAGTCAACACGGGACGCCGGTCGAACGCTGCCTGAATGCAGATGCAGCACTAGTTGGTGGCCATCACCGCGCTCGCTCCTGGCCAGCGTATAGCATTCACTCACCCCTAGTTCACCCTGTCCATGCGGGCATATTGAAATGAAAATAAATCTGCTTCAGTTCATGTACAAATACAAGAAACATGAAACATATTCCAGATGCAGTTTTAATGTTAATTCAGATACAATAATGGGCGGTTTTTGTGTGTGACGTCATGAGTTGTGGGATCCGCCCAGCCCAGCCCAGAAAATGTGCACATTTTCAATCTTTATTTTTGAAAATAACTGATAGTTAGCGGAATAAAATAATCTGCTACGTTAAAAGGTAGTTCATTGTGATATATACTTTAAATATATTGATGAACTGAAATCACTTCACAGGGCCCTATACATCTAGTATTATCCATGAATCCGTATCTGGATTCTACAGTTCAATATGTCGCGTCTGCTGGGCATACTTTGTTATCTATAGGTTTTCCGTGTACAACCCAATCTCAACATTTTTCAACCCGATGATGCCATTACTGCGTCTGGTCAGTCAAGTTAAACTGACCAGTGAAAATGACTACCTGGACATGATTGCCAGGTACAGTAAGGTGCCACAACAACTACAACAAATAACAGACATGATGAACCAGTCCATACAGATAGGACTGACTCAGCATGCAACAGGTGTGGTGAGTCCGAGCTGTTTTCTCACATAATATATGGGCTGTTTACTTTCCACAGACCTTGTTAAGTTTTCATGAGCAGGAATTAAAGTAGGTAAATTACCAAGAATGATGTCTAGATTCATTAATTATTAGAAATTAATAATTATTAGAAAGTGCCCCACGTGATATAAGAGCAATTTTGAGATTTATACAAAATACAACTTGATGTACAGTTGTTCTCGTATTTGAGATGTATTATACTCATATTTGAGGATGGTATGCCATTTTGTGCTTCGGTTTAAACAAAATCTAACACCTGAATTCAGCTATAGACAAAAGAGAAAGTTTAACCATGTGGGTTGTGAATTCATTTAAATCTGACAAATGTCTACATTCATTCATATTTTAACTGGATTACTGTTATAAATTGTGTTTTCTGTTTATGATCCTTGTAGATTAATCACAAAATGATCAGTTAAATTTATTTAAAAAATAGTTCGAAAACACGGTATTTAAATGAATTTGTCGTTTTAAATTTAGGACAACTGTTTCAGGAGGATCAACTGAATTTTCTTGAAACTTTCACGTCAAACCAGGCGTTTTTATTTAATTTTTTCAACAAGCCATTTACAAAAGTTAAACCCGGTAGCATACCAGAGGATGTAAGGTGAGTCAAAATACCTAATATTGTTGATATAAATTCCACCAGGCTTGAATACGTATTATCAGATTATAGCAAACATGATAAGACCACCCTTTCAGGGTTTAGCCTTTCTGAGAGCCCTTCAGCACAATATAGATAATACTTGGCGGGCAAGCCAAGTCAATTTCATATATGAAGTGTAAAGCTGCCCAGAGAAACAGAGTACGATACTCTGATAATATTTGGATGTGGGCCTCTCCTGTACTGTGTCAAAATCTGATGGAATTTCTGACTTATTGGGGCTTTTTATCATCTTTTAATTATTCTTGAGTGACAATAACTTGAATTGGCATGATTTTGTTGTGGGATAGGGTGATTTATGAGACTATTTTGAAAGCAGGGTATTGAAATGACTGGCAGCGATTTGCATACCATTATTGGTTATACTGGGGGTACAGTATTTCGTGGGCGCGAAATACTATTTCGTGCGCATGAAATAAAACAAATTACAAAATTAAATCTCACGGTTCTAAGCCAGCCGCAGTAGAAAACATGTGGGAATGATTTAATAATATTTTTGTGATATACAACACTTTTATGTGCGTGTTTGTTGACAGGACAAATCTGATACAAGTTGGCTCAAAAGCAGTGGAAAATTGGATTGTGCCGTCAACCAAGCGGTTTGTTCAGTTCCTTAAACATGTAAGTTTTGACATGCAGAATATGTGGAATATCTGTGTATGCAAAAAATTGAACATGTATATGTTCCGAAAAAGTTATCTGTGGTTCAACATATATTTTAAAACTTAAGTGGCGATTATCAGTGTGTACTTTGTCCCAGTCCTTATATAATACTCAAAAAGCAGTGGACTGAGCCCGGGTTGGTGTTGGTCTATCGCTGTTCTCGATGACCAGGGTGAGCTGATGTGAGTTATTCTTGACCGACCGTGATGATTCAGAATCCATAAAATTTGCATGAATGATTGAGAGAATGGAATAAACATCTTCCCCCCGCAAGGCCCGCTACTCCCGACGTCTGCGACGTCGGGAGTAGCAGCCCTCGCGAGGGAAGATGGGAATAAATGACTTTGTGCCCAGTTATTTCTGATTTGCATCACCTCTGTCCGGAACATCTTGATATCTGTTGATATCGACCGATTACTAGCACCGTTGGTTGTGCATATGCAGTGCTCAAAGGCATGGAGTGTGCAGTGCTGCCTATGGTATTACTGTGCAATATAAAGAACCCTTGAAGTGATTCGAAATACGAGTAGGGCATAATCCCGACTCCAGGCTTCCCTCCCCTCAATGTGCAGAAAGCGACGTTTTTAAAGCGAAATTCACCCACTCACTAGGAGTGTCCCACTCGCGTGTGGTGATTTTTTATGGTAGAGAATCCTGCATGGGGACAGACGTGATGCACTGTTGGTGAGGGTCTCAGTGCCTACAAGATACAAGAAGAAGGACAGTGGGATGTGAATCACGGACACAGAGCGAAGAGAGCCTGGTGTGTGAAAATAAGTGTCAAAATGGATACAAAAGAGGAAAAACTGTTCAGAGTTCTCTTTTGCATTAAATAACTTTAACAAATTACAGACAGATATATAATCAAATAATCCCCCTTCAACAGCTATCTCGAATGTGACGGTGAAATGTAGTGATCAATGCCACTGGTGTGTTGATTAGGCTTATCCTGCTTCTTCTGATGAATGAAGAGGAAGTTACACAGACATTATATTTTTATGCAACTTACAGTCCGAGCTCTAAGCTGGCGAGAAGCGTCATAAAGGTGGTAGTGGCTGAGAAAGAGAGGCCATGCAATTTGCCAGGGAACCCAACATCAGTTCAGATAAACTACACAGGATGACTAATGGCGGGAGGATCAGCCCAATCTTGGACAGTCGCACCCGTGGTAATCTCCCTAATGTTTTAACTTACCCTTCCTTTGTTCATGGATATTTTGTTGGAATCCACAGCTTTCTGGGAGGCTTACCCAATCAGAGTGCTGTCCCAGAATATACCCAGGTTGAGTAAGTTCTCATATCTCAGTTCACTCCTCAGGGACAGCGCGCCGCGAAAGCCATTCGAAAGTGGAGTGGACCTCATTCACGAAGGAGAAATTCGGCAACAAGAACCTGCTACTTTTCAAGCATCTCCATGAAATTCTGTGTATGCCCTCCGACAAATTCTACCAGTTCCAGATAGGTTTCCCATCTGGGTATTCTAGAAAGATGTGCAGACGTATGTGCTGGGGATTGACTCTAGCAATCATCAGCGATTATCACCCCGATGTTTGCAATCCGCCTGCTTGCATGGAAATCTGGCTCTGGGGTAGGTTGAGAGTAGTAATAGCGAGGAGAGAGACCTCTCTCACCTTCTCAGCTTCTCCATGGTGTTATTAACACTATTCTAGACAGAGAGCGATGTGTTTGGCCAATTCGGATTCCTCTTCGTCATCCGGCACAGGTGGCTCCAGTAGAAGGAGCCTGAGTCTTCATCCCCCTCCACCACTAGCGATCTACATGTACGTACTAATGGTACTCTCCTCTCTATGCTTTTTGTACAGTGATATTCATGGTGTCATGGTATGAAATATGTTTGAAGGAACTAAATTATCGAAGTTGATAACCCGTGTTCTTTGTGGGAGTGGCTTGTGTTGTAGCTGACGTCTTCACTTAAGTAGCATGGCACCTTGTACACTGTACTGTACCATGTGTTTCTGAACCTGTTATATACATCAATAAATCAGACAATACAGTGTACAAGGAGAGGAGAGCTTAGTGACCCCTGGTGATGCGACCAGTGTCTTAGAACAGTACAGAATTTAACATCCTCTTCGACAGTGGTGGTGACAGGAGTTGTGTCTTGAACTCCTTTGTGAACAATTAAGTAGTACACAAAGGAGTTCAACACAAAATTGAGATAATCGGTGTTGAGAACTTAGCACTATGGTGGGTTTGGTAGTGACACGGTGGTTGAAAGGGGACCACATAATGTCTATAGGTCGATGTGTCGACCGAAGTATCTGTATGATGTCTTGGTGTAGACATGATTAGCTCATGCGCGTTTTAAAACCTGTTTCAACCAAATGTGTTGCAAGACCTATCATAAAATGGTATCAAAATATAAAATCTGATATGGGAATACACATGTTGATTAGAGTAACTATACTTAGACATTGTAAATCCCTCCTTTGACCATGCTTGTAGAACTATGGGATCAGAATATTATTGCCGAGTTTAATTCGAGTGAATTGTACTGTGATAAACCCGTGCTTCATCGCCCTGTCATCCGGGAGTTCAGTCTAACTACGAAGGTAAGAGCAGTATTTGATGCATCGGCGACTGGTTGTAATGACATTTCTTTAAATGACTGCATGGATTGTTGTCCCAATCTCATCCCTTATCCTGTAGGCTACTGCGCTTTCGACGTTGGGGTTTTTCTTACACGACCGATATCACCAAAGCTTTTCTCTAGGTTAGAGTAACTGAAGTAGACAAGGATGTACATTTTGGGATGATCATCAAATTTACACGATTACCCTTTGAGAACTCTGCTGGACCGTCCCTTCGCAATGCGACAGTGAACACACACTTGCCTAGACTAGCCTACGAGACATCTGAGGCCAATCCTGACGTGGCTTAAAATCTATATAATATGCGGATGATTGGTTATCCGGCTGCGATTCAGTCGATGGCGCGATCGAGAGATCACTATTGAAAAAGCTAATCACATCATGGGTGAGGTGAGTAGGCAAGCAGTGGGCAAGCAACTGCGCTGATTTGGCAGCTGACGATACGTTTTAGTTGGATAACAACAATGTGGCTGTTTTTCACACTAAACCTCGCGAGGATTTACGTGAAGGATCGCGGTAAGCCTCATTCCCAAGGGTTTTGACCCTTGCGAAGTCTTAACGCCTTTCCTCATTCGAGGTGAAACCCTTTTCTACGGATTGTGGGTTTAAAAACATGGCTGGGACGTTCCTTTTCCGGTTGCTGAGAGCAATGCTATACATTCCTGGCTGAAATTGAAGGGATTTTATACCAGGGTTGCCCAATAGACAGAAAAAAAATCTGGATAATTTTTTTTCAAGCTTGATAGCGCGCAAAATCATAACTCGCTACACGCTTGATGGCGCACTAAATTATATTTCGCGACACTGATGAATCGCTTACTCGGAAAATTTAATTTGATATATTAAAATTTTATGTCATTATTAACATTAATTGTGTATAAATAAATGCAGCATTATTTAATATTAATACTACATAGCCCATTCACTATAAGGTCGCGCGTTCACACTTATGACGTAATAACCTGATGAGGACTTGTGACTCATGGTCATCGATAGCGATATGCTTACACACTTAATTTATTGTGGTTCTAAATTTTAATTTTGGGAGGGGGTGTTGGAAACGTCTGACCGCGGGTGTTTTCTGTTCAAGAATAGGCGCAACCTACCTCTCATAGCATAATGAGTGATCAAATGAGGAGTTTACAGGCGAAATGGCAAACTGTCTGGGCGCCACGCAAGATAAAAATGTGGTTTACGAAAATGTAAATAATATATTTGCAAAAAAAATGGAAAAATCCGTAGAATGGGCAATCCTGTTTACTCCTCGTTAATTCTTTGCTTTTAATGCTGGATAGATAACCAAGCTGTTGACCAGTGAGTTTTGGTTTACTGTCCCTCGGGAACTATATACTAGTATTCGTAGCTCTGATGTTTAGTTCGTCTAAGTGATCGTAGGTAATTGCATCCTGGCGAATTCTTGTTCTTTGATGCTGGGTTCGGTTGAGGGTATTTTCCAATCCGCGCTGAGTAGGATACCATATACTAGACTAATTCCTTGTGGGACCAGCCGTATGTGTTGACGATCTTGAAGAATGCTGTCTCCAACGTGAATTCAATCCTCAGCTAGTTTAAATTCAGCTCCTTGAAACGACAGAGACGAGTTTTAGCTTACGTTGTTCGTGCGGATCGCCTTTTTCAAGGATGTATATCATCCAAAATGAACCTTTATCGGCTGATGAGCTGTCGCGAAGCCAATAATTTTGTTATTATTCTTTGTCTCAGTGTTTTCATTTCCCTGATAAAGTGCGTCATACTAAGGCAGGTCATAATCTGAAGACTGGCTCTACTTTAAATGTTCTCACTCCAATTCATCGATCAAACCAAAGGTGTGATTCGTATGTCTAATCGTTTGCACCATTCTGAGCTACACCTATGATCAAACGTTTCCAGTTATTCTGCCTCACTCTCAAACCAAAGGTGTGATTCGTATGTCCAATCTTTTGCACCATTCTGAGTTACACCTATGATCAAACGCTTCCAGTTATTCTGCCTCACTCTTTTCATATCTCGTTGTTTCGAATCGCCCTTTCTTTGTTTCGCATCGCCCTTTTGTTGTTTCGCATAGCCCTTTCTTTGTTTCTAATCGCCCTTTCGTTGTTTCAGTCTCTCACTTTCGCTCTTTCGGATCTTCCTTTTGCAGTTTCACATCGCCCTTTCGTTGTTTCGCAGTGTTGCACTTTCATAGTTTCGCCCTTGCGTCTGTCGTTGTTTTTTTTCGCACTTCCTTTGCAATTGTTTCGTACTTCTGCAGTTTCGTTGTTTCGTAGCCTCGCAGTTTTGCATTTTTGCAGTTTCGCATTTTCGTATTTTTCTTGCACTTTCGCTGTTTTCTCCTCCGCTCCACTCCACTACCCTTCTCTTCTCTCCCGGCCCGGGTGGCTTATTCTGTTCGGCTGTGGCTCGTAGTCACATGGCTCCAAACTGTTCAGATGCCTAGAGTGTGAATACTGTGTACCATAAAGAACCCTCAACGTCATTCGACAAGAGTAGGGCATTGAATTCATTTTATAAGAATGGGGCATAGTCCCGACTGACTTCGGGCTTTATTTTGTAGCCATATTGCATATTGAATTGTGCGTACGCTATGTGTAACCACACCGAAAAAAACATCCAGATTGCGAAACAACGAAAGTGCGAAACAACGAAAGTGCGAAAGAATGAAAGGACGAAACAACGACAGTGCAAACCAACGAAAGTGTGAACCAACGACAGTGCAGAACAACTTAAGTGCGAAGCAACGAAAGTACAAAACAGCGAAAGTGCAAAACAACGAAAGTGTAAACTTGCGAAACAATGAATGTTTGAAACAACGAAAGTGTGAACCAACGACAGTGCGAAACAACAAAAGTGTGAATCGACGACAGTGCGAAACAACGAAAGTGCGAAAACGGCGAAAGTGCAAAACAACGAAAGTGTGAATTTGCGAAACAACGAATGTGCGAAACAACGAAAATATGAAACAACTTAAGTGCGAAACAATGAAAATACGAAAGTGCGATACAACGAAAGTGCGAAACAACTTAAGTGCGAAACAACGAAAGTGCGAAGCAACGCAAGGGCGAAACCACGAAAGGACGGTTCGAAACAATGAGAGTACGAAACAACGAGCTGTAAACAACGAAAAGGTGATGCGAAACAGCAAAAAGGCGATGCGAAACAGCGACGCAGGGTGATACAAAACTAAAACTGCGAAACAATGAAATGTTGGGATGTCCCTATCCAGACACCATACAATGCACAACATCTGTATGAGTGATTGAGATAATGGAATATAAATGACTTTGTGCTCATGCAGTTTTTGCTGACTTGAATCACCTCTGCCCGGAACATTGGATATCGTCCGTTCACCATGTTCACATGTTGGATTTGGAACGTTGGTTATTGCTTCCCGGAATAGTATGAGTGATCATTCGATCCAACTGGCCCTCTGGCGATGAGATTCAATATTGAGGGGTCCATATGTAAACATCTGATGGAGACTGAACTGTCTCTTACATACAGTCTTAGGTGTAGGCCTAATATTTTTATTTGAATTTTCACCGTAGATAATAATATTCACTCAAAAAGTACCCTATTATGTAACGGAGATAAAAATAATTAAAACAACAGATAAATAGACATATTTTTATTGATAAAACAGCAAGAAATAACGTACATTAATTTTAATAGTTACAATCATGTGCTTATGAATTGGTGGAGCTTCGACACATATACGTTTTAACGCAATTATGAGAGAAGTGCTTGTATACACTTTATGTTACTACTTTAATTTACTGACCATTCTGTAACCACAGTACAGAGGCAGAGTCAGACAAATGAATACAAATAGTATTATGTCCAGCAAGAAATATTGATACCAACTAAGCTGGCCCACTGCACTAGATTTAAGATGAGATGCACCTTGGTGTCGTATTATATAAGTCACCCACGATAGAAAGTTTTCGCGTGGATGAATAGGCTGATTCAGCATTATATGTTGTACCTTCATGGCATTTTGTCGATATAATTGATTTGTGGTTAGATCAGATATTGTCATTGACAGTGACTCTGTCGTTACTTCGTGTATGTTCATCTTAGTGGCCATACCAATCTGTACTAATTTACCTGCTTGATGCTCTTGATCCAAAAACAAAGGAAGAGCAAGTACTGGTACAGCATGATATATGGCTTCTTGCACAGAGCTCACTCCACAATGACTGACAAAAGCTACCGTATTGGAATGATTCAATAAAGCTGTCTGTGGAAGCCATGGTACCAGAAGTGTATTGTTGGCTAATGATATAGGTGGTTTCCCCACATACCGCCATATGAATCGTAATTTATATAGCTTCCCAAATGATTCTGCCAACATATCAACTTGATTTTGCTTTAGACGTCCAACTAAACTACCAAAACTGACTACCACCATTCCTCCCTCAGCTTTATCTGCAAAATCAGCCACCACCCCTTCAAGTGGTGATCCTGATTCATAAAAGATTCCACCTATAGTTATAACATTAGGCATTGTTGGACGTACATAATCATAAGAAAAGTCAGTGTTGACAAACACTAGATCTACTCTCTTAAAGGCATCGTACATTGATACCGAATTATTAAAACCGTACTTGGACTTTATCTGATTGAATTGATAGTACCATATCCAATCAGTCATAAAGACTGCTCCTAGATATTCAGCTACATTGTGAAGTCTTTGTAAAAACATCATGCGATCAGAATATGGCGAGAAAAACATCGGCATGTAAGATAATTGTAAAGGAAGGTATAAATCTGTCTCAATAGCGAACCCCAAGTTACTATACGCAATGCTTGGAACGTCAACGTAGTCTCTCAGCAAGCGGGAGCAGTAGTGAGCAGCATCAAACAACACAAGGTCCCACGCAGTCTTTTTCAGTTTCCTTGTTAACTGCTGGTCACTAAACATGGCGTCACAATAAGCTACTTGACTTTTCAAAAAAAAAGTTCCCATATCCATTTTGTTTAAGTCCAGGAGCTTTTCGGACGTGTCAAGATAGGATAGACTATGACTCGTGTCAGGTGCGTCGTAATATATCGCGTTTATATTCTCATCATTCCTGTCAAGTTTGTCACTGTTATTTTGTCGTAATTCACTTGAGAGTATCATAGTCACTGTGTAACCTTCTTCTACAAGTATATGAGCCATCTTCTTGATGTTCATTAATCTTGAAGTAAACCCACCAGCGTACGGATACATTAACACATTGGCTCCCCACGTTTGCGCCAGTGCTGTGATCAAAATCACGAATCCATGTAGCGAGTGGTAAATCATGCTCACTAGAAGACGTGTATCTTCAGTACATATATATGGTGCTGTGTATGAGAAACAAACGCGCCGCTAAACTGACGTTAGTCTTCACTCAACTCAGTAATTGGAGTGGAGACATTCACTAACTGTCTATTTATGTCTTTTAGTCATGCTAGTCACACCATTAGAATTGATAAATACCTTACGCGCGAGGATATATCATATCTATTAACACTCGCCCCCTTTTTTACTATATATAATGGACTAATGTGGGCTACATTATTAATAACCAGTAAAGCCTTAAAGATGACAATTATTGTCATTGTACCAGTTGAAATTGTGAGTTGCAGTTGCTGCAATCCCCACGATCAGCTTGTAAGATTTGTTACAACAAAATTTAAAAATATTTTATTATATTCAATATAATTAAAATGCCCATTGTACCACACATGCTTACCTCTTTGTACACCGGAAATAAATCTATACATTATCCTCCACCTAAAGCGATAAAGGTCACACCCAAGTTACGGATAGGCTTGAGAAGAGATATTAACAGTAATACGGCTATAATTCTTCACGCACACAAATATCTACCTGGATAAACATTGTTTTCACTATGAGTATTTATTGTGCCAAAAAAAATCCGTCGACGACCCGTCAAATCCTAATTCATATAAACTAGAGAGTTCGCAAACGTGTATATGCATCATCTCAATTCCCTTTTTTCGTGTTTATATTGTTAGGCTGCGCCCCGTCTCTCTAATAGTAATTGAGATCCTATCAGAGATACATCCATTTGAACAGTTGATGTATGAGTAAACATTCTCTTTTCTTTAGCAGTTTAGAGATAATTTTATCAGTGGTATCTTATAAGTATACATTAATGAAAACAGCCCAAGCGGGAATTATTTATACACATTTATATTTATTTACTGAACAAAGGCTTCCATAAAATCATAATGTGGAACGTTAGCTTCTGTTAAGATCTACTTTCGTTTTTTGTGTGATTTTTTCACAACAAAATGTCGCCTGAAAATTGTTAAATATAGGCCTACAAGTGCCAATCTGAATGAGCGTATAAACGAATATTCACGTATAAACGAATATTAAGCATCCCCATATATTAGGCATCCCTGACAAATCAAAAAGGCACGTGACTGTGTGGGCATGCGCAGAGAGTGACTACGCAGCGGAAGTCACACAAAGGTGTCTTGATCTATCCGCCACACTTACATATTATTTTCTTTTAAAATGACTTAGTTTTAATACTTAGTTTTATTAGTAGCAAACATAGTTTTGCACTCACTTGAACATGTTGAAGTGAATTATGTTAACCAATGGGTTACAAAGTATAATCCATATCCCAGCTGGTGGTCGCTAGAATACTATCTATTTCTAGACAAATGAGGGGATGCTTAATATTGCAATAAGAAGAACAAGACAGATGGTGGGAAATTAGATTCCCCGCCATGTTTTCTAGCCTATTAGAATAACAACGATAATTTTCACATTGCCATATATTTATATATTAGATTATATATTAACGATCTTTATACAGGGAATGCTTTACAAGGTTAATACATATGAGACATAGTTAAATTAGGCATCCCCTTCGTCACAGTGTAGAGTTGGCCATTCAGTAAGAGCGCATGCAGAGGGGTGCTTAATTTTGCTGGCCCTAGGGTAGTGGTTAGCACCGCTGCCTTTCACGCCAGAGTCCGGGGTTCGGTTCCCGGTCTCGGCGGTTTGAAAGAAACAAAATTGTTTCTTCCCCATCCACGTGTGAAAGTTAGTATTGTGGGGAGCCTCCGTGACCGAGAGGTAGCGTGCTCGGCCTCAGACCGCCAGGGCTCGAATTTCGAATCCTGTGTCTGGAGGACAGTGTCATCTCAATCATCTCACCATCCTCAGGAGGTTCTCCTGGCCCAGTTTAGCCTATATGTGCACAAAGGTGGCCTAAAGCCCGATTCATTTCATTTTTTGCTGGCAGGGACAAGCACGCCGACACCCTGGCAAGACCTTGCAAGTCGTTGCCAAATTAGACATCCCCCTCGTCCCGTGCAAGCTGGCTTGTATGAACAAACCAATACCCACTACTTCATTATCGATTGTCAAAATAAAAAATGCTACTAAGGTTGCGATAGATATAAATTAACATTAGTTATTATTTTAGAAAGAAAAGTAATATAAAAAATATTTTGTCATGTCTTTTTTTCTGATTAAAAAATTATATTCAACCGTAATCATTACGTAATGATGTTCTTCCAGGATAAATGCTGGCCCAACGTCTACGAAATCGTGTTTGATGGGTTATAATACCTAGGCATAATTATCCTAATAAATAAAGTTCCTATTTGAGATACATATCGTTAACTGATCATACATATCATAAACCGCCGAGGACCACGTTGAGTCACCGTTTGGTTGCCAAAAACAATAAATAAATTTGACACAAAAAACTCTTCATAGTTGCAATTATAAAATTCTATATCAATATCATGTTGTAAAATATTTGTAGTTTTCAGATAATTAAATGTATTCCCGTATTTAATTACTGTTATCCGCTGTACCCATGGTACCCGTGGTTTTATTATTGACAATACGCGTCAGTCATGGGCTCACAAGTGTTAATTGCGGCGGGGGTTTCATTAAGGCAGGGTGTTATCACACCTCTTTCTTTGTCTGCTCAACATGAGAGGGTGCAGTAGCTGTGGAAGCCAAAGGTGTGAACATCGCGTCATAGGAGTGTTATGTTTGAAGTAGATTTAGTGCTTTATTTTGAAATTTATTACGGAGTGGATAATACATTTTCTTATTCTTTTTAGTTTTAAAAAACTTTAAAGCTCTACAAATGTATTAAATACATAACATAGATTGATGCTATATAAAATTGCATGTTGACTTTGCAAATTTTTAAAAGTAAAATATATTTATTAGGGCGGCTGGCATACATGTACTTTGGAAGTATAATTTTAAATATATTATTAAAAATATTTATCATGGTGAAGACATGTCATGTTATTATATGTCATGCTATTATGTTTAATGTCAAGTATATGGTGACTTGCCAAGCCAGCGATATTAAGCTCCCCTAACCAGGACTGTGACTAAGGGGATGTCTAATTTGACAACGGCTTGCCAAGGTTTTGCCAGGGTGTTGGCGTGCTTGTACTTGTCAGCAAAATTAAGCACCCCTCTGTATGCACTCTCACTGAACACGCTACACTATGGCGAAGGGATGCCTAATCTAACTATATCTTATATTTATTATAACATATATTAATTATATAATTTTATTATATTTCTTGTTGCCAAGGCCTTATAATATAAATAACACATAGTATGTTTAATTTACAGTAGTGTAATATAATAACGTGGGTATGTTTTACTTAAGACTATCAATATTAATTTTCTGCTAAATATTGGTAATATTCACAAGTGAAGATGTATTAAACAATGATGAATGACATTCCCATTTCAATTTACTAAATAGTATGTATTATGAATTAAAATGAATGTGTGTATAATTTAATAAGATTGCTGTAATATTAGTATGATTATGCCTGCTGAATTTCAACAAGTGTGTGTATTACATATTTGATAATAGATTTGTGTCCAATTTGTCTTTGATTGCAATATTGCAATTGCAGAAGTCATGTAGGCTTTTTGTTCAACTAGCAATTAAATATATAATATATACATCTGCTGATCATTTACCATGAGACACACAGCTGTCTCACTATGACCATATTAGTGGCCTTCTTGCGCAGAACCGGAAGGAAGCCTAATATCTAGGGGATGCCTAATATGGCGTGACACCGGAGTCAAACATTGTCCCCTACCATTTCATACGGGCTATTAGTATTCAACTAGACATGCAAGCACAATACGTTGACCCGGTACCGCTTCAATGTTGACCAGCGCCACAGACCTCTGCACGAGAAATTCCACCATATTTGGCTAAAATTCTTCATCTTAAGAATGGGCGGATTTGTGTGTGATGGCATCTATTGAAACTCCACCCAGCCCAGAAAAATGTATACATTTCCAAGTCTAAAGTTTGGCTTATACATGTTATAACTGATAATTAGTGGACTAAAATCATATGAGAATCCACATGTCGTTGTTTATGCTTATAACTCGAAAGTAACAATTTTCCACTATTAGATTAGAAATGAGACGCATGTTGTACATAATGTAAGCCTACATGTAGTCTGAATGGTGATCATGCTGATCAACAAAAATAATTATGTAAGTGGACTAGCTCACTTTACTTCAGCCAAAAAATGAAAACATCTTATATCAATTGTGATTTTTTAACCCTTAAGCCGCCAAATTATTCAATTGGAATTTTCACCCACTTGAAGTTGTGTCTCGCTGACGCGATCCACAACTTCAAGTGAGTGAAACTTATCCAGATTTGACAAAATGTAGGTCAACAAATATCGTTATCGTTAACAGGTTTAAAAGCTGATATGTAATATGCTAATAAAAGATGTAAAAAAACGAATATTGACGGCACCGGCGGTTAAAGGGTTAAAGCGCAAATTATATGGCATCATCATATATATTTACGTTAATTTCTCCCGTTCCTGTGTTTTCATTCTCAATACACACTTCTGTTCAAATCATTTATTTTATCTCCGCTAGCATTACATTAATTAAATTTTAATACAAAATTGATGACTGTCAAAATTAAATTCACCCATTCTGTCACCTCCACCCATATTAATGACTACCTCTGACATATTGCAAAATATACTAGGAGATCAGCATGTTCCTATATGTCAATATATGATTGAGGTAAAATGAGCAATAATGTTAAATTGAACATGTTAAACATGTTAAAGGTTTGGATACTTGGTGATAGATTTGTCTTTGAGTCAACCTATCGGTATTCACTTGACAAAATTGTAATGCACCTCGGGAGATAGCATACGTCTCGGTAAACTCTTCCAATTAGCATATCTGTCCAAATAGACTGTTTGGAGGTGTCATCCTAATATACTGAGTATACGATAACACAGTTTTTTGTAGTATAGATAGTAAAGCAGACTTACACATACACCATGTCATGCCAAAACATATATATGTGTGTCACAACAATGTATGATCAGCTGATTACCCCTTACATAGATAAGCACGAATATTGTCATTTTTATAGTACATTTTATTAGAAGTTTACTAGTGAATCGCAGTTATTAAACAAATGTGCGTAATTTTCACCAGCTTGAAGTTGTGAGACGCGGTAGCGAGTCACAACTTCAAGTGGGTAAAAAAAAATATTTACTTTAGCGGTTTACATGTTGAAGTGTTTAGAGCACGCACATGTTGGCGGTCAAATTTTTGTGCATGGTCTGTGAAGTAAATACCAATGATAACACGCATTGTGTCAAACTGGTTGTGGTTCATCATTAGCTAGTAGAATATTATGTTGGTTTGTGAGACACGTGCTGGTATAAGCTGTACTATTTTAGTAGCGGGTGATATATATATAATCTTTCCTATATATACTTCTCTTGTTTACTCAATATACCTTATTACCATTTTGTGTTTATTTTACAACATAATATGTGGGAGTCATATATTTCTAGAACTCTTACAATGGGTTTCCTACTTTCATCCCATTGTTAAATTTTGCCTGCTTAAGATTAAACACTATACTTCTTCATCTTATGAAAATAAGACAACACAAAAAGTAATACTGTTTCTCTGGGTGACAGTCAACTCGTACCCATCTCAACTAGTACCCATGTCAACTCGTACCCATGTCAACTCGTGATTCGACATCTATTGGTGGTACGAGTTGACATGGGTACGACCTGACATGGATACGAGCTGACATGGGTACGAGTTGACATGGGTACGATTTAACCGGTATTCGTTTCTCTGCCACGGATATTTCAGATGTTTCGAAACAGTTTTCTAGACAGCTTTTCAAGGGTCATTACGAGAAAATAAATTGTTACTGAAAGTATTGGCACCAGATCATTTGGTGGGCTCCAAGTGATTTGGTGCGCACCAATTAATTATTTGGTGGGCACCAAATCACTTGGGGCGAACCGAGCACCAAATAATTCAAATAATTAATTATGCGCACCAAATCATTTGCCGCGCACTAAATAATTACTTGTTGCGCAACAAATGATTTGGTGCCCACCAAATAATTATTTGATGCGCCCCACATCATTTGGTGCGCATTTTAAATTATTTGGTGCGCATCAAATCATTTAATGTACATTCATGTACATTACATTCTTTATTTTGCTTAACATAACACTATACTGGTGCAAAATTCTTTTATTTAGCCAGAATGACAAATTTCACTCATTTCATGGTATTCAAAACCAGTCAATTAGAAATAAAAACACAGCAAACATTTGTGACCCGCCACGCGAAAAGGGCCTTTAAGTCATTTTTTTCAAAATTGATTTCATTGTTAATATGATAGCCGTGTCCTTTCTGTTTGGATAACTTAAAGATTTTTTGTTTTATGACACTTTTAATATTTTAATATTAAGTTATGTAACCATTATACTTAAATTTCAAATTACGTCATAAATAATTGTAATAAAGCCGCGGGGAGGTACCTTCTCGCATGGCGGGTCACATTTTTTGCAAACATTAGGCTTGTTATTGCTTGCCACTTAAAATTAGAGTGCTTTCTGTTTAAATAATCTATCACTCACTAACTTATCAATACAAATGTTATCATTCATAATACACCATCCATTGACAATTATATCATCTTCAAGCTACGAGAAACAATATATTAGCAACACACAGTAATAGGTTAATATGCATTGACAGCTCAAATATCGACAGCAGTGTCGCTCTGTACGAGTTCGAATGATGGGTCATTAATCACCACCAATAACCCATTAATTTGAAATTGTCACAATGATAAGGGTACCGTCATGAAGCTCCAGGATCTAAATAAATGAAATGAATCGGGCTTTAGGCCACCTTTGTGCACATATAGGCTAAACTGGGCCGGGAGAACCTCCTGAGGATCGTGAGATGATTGAGATGACACTGTCCTCCAGACACAGGATTCGAAATTCGAGCCCTGGCGGTCTGAGGCCGAGCACGCTACCTCTCGGTCACGGAGGCTCCCCACAATACTAACTGCTCCAGGATCTGATGAGCCCAGCAAACACAAAACATTTGTATGACATTTGTACAATGTCGGACCAACGTCGAAGACGTTGGGTTGATGTTCTACAAATGTTATACAAATGTTTTGTGTTTGTTGGGAAATCGCGTAGGCTCATTTTTCCAGATTATGCTCATAGTCGTTCAAGAAACATGGGGGTGTGCATAGTCCTGGGGATGATCTTAGAATGAGGCCTAAAGCTACAAAAAATCTGCACCCAGTCCTACCAACGTTTGAAAGGTTACAAGGATACACAAAAAAGGTGAAAGTTCATGTAGACTAAGTGGTTTAGCTTCAATGATTCAAATTATTTATTTTTGGTGGACTCCTTTCCTTAGGACGTTGGTTATGATACGCATGCGGATGGGTCTACATCATGTGCTCAACGATCCAGTCGGTTTGACTTACACCCCAGTGATATTTAGTTTAATTTGTATGTGTTTTACATAATAGTGGTTGCCGCCCCGTGTGCGTATCAGTTGTTGGAGCATTATTATACATGTAATGATAATTTACAACCTTTTTCAAATTGTCAATACCTAACTGCAACAGTTATATCGTGATATTGTTGTATTGAGCAGATCGCTTAGAAAGCAGTACATACTGGCTCAATTTATTGTTATAAAGCAGGACAATGATGTTTAGAAAGCAGGACACTGTTTGATAATACTTTGCTAAATATCGTAGATTTGGAGGATAATATTTGAGCAGGTGGGCTATCGATTTGATGTATTGTACAATAATGTATTCTTAGACGATTTTTTGACGCGGCAGGTTTATCCATGTTGAAATAAAATCGACAAAAGTGTCAATTTTCATGCCGATATTTCGTGAGCAGGCGTCTATTTCACCTTATGAACACACCAAATCGATTTGAATTGGTACATGTGTTTGCAAGGTGGTACAACAGCTATTCATAAAATATCTAATAAAAGAATTGAACAGTTTTAGCATATGTAAATATGCGAAAACTGTGAATTTCTGTTCGTCATAATTATGCGCTTGTTGACGGCTCATTGGAAAGCAGGACACCATGTTAGAGAGAGTATCACGCATGACACCATGTTAGAGAGAGTATCTGCATGAGAGATCTACAGGGCGATTCCATGGATGTCGTACGGACAGCCAGAGATTATATCTCAGCTTACGCAAATAATTTTTGAGCTAGAAAAAAATATTATTCAGTTTCATATAGACTCCATGTACAAATATATATGTAGAAAAAAAATCGACCGAAAATAACACAGATCGTCCTAAATCGGAGGAAACGTGAGATGTCGTACGGACGCACAAAAAACAGCAACATTTGCAAATTCATGTTTAGTTCGAAAACTCTGTGAGTTGAGCAATGATTTTTTTCCCACATCCTGTGAGATCAATTTTTCAGGGTGTTCTAAAGAGTAAGGAAACATATTTTTAACAGATAATTTATTTGTTAATAGACAAGGTCACAATGAAAAAAAGAAAACAACATGTCGTACGGACAGTTCAGAATATGTTGTACGGACGTCTCTGAAACATTTCAGTTGTGGCTATGTAAAAGAGTGTTCACTTTGATTTTTCATTTGAGTATGGCAAAATAGTAAGCTTAGATTATAATAATATGAATAATAATCTATAGCTGGGTTAAAATTTTAGTTTTAAACAAATTAAAAACATAAAATATTCAAAAAATCTAATATTAGGTCCTAATTGTGGTACAGAATTGTGTTGGGGCGTCTTATTTGACATATGTGAATACTGATAATCATCATGAATATATGTGCCCATCATAATAACATTTTGTAGATCTTGTAGCTTCTTTACAATTTCTGTAGGGCTTTTGAATGTCCTTTTTGGAGGGCCACACTTAATGTATGTCGTACGGACAACACAGTATAAAATTCAAAATCACACATCATGGCATGTTGTTATTTCAAATTATTTAAAAAATGTAGGTTGAATGCTACGTTTCTATGTTGCTCTATTATATGCTAATAATAATTTCAATGTTGCACATCATCATGTATACTATTTTTTCCAATATATATAAAAAAAGCGACAAAAACAGGAAATTATATTACATGGTGCTGGCTATTATATGTAATATTATTTCACGCATTTGAGTTATGACACAAAAGATACATATGCACTGAAGACCAAAATATTATATTAATTTATTTTGTGAATCTAAATTGTTAACTGAAGTTGATCCAAAAAAGATAAGTTTCACCATATAAACATGATAAACAAGCTGTAAAAATACAAAAATAGACAGACAGCCTTTTGCATCTATTAAATTGGTAAAACAATGCTTGCATTGTACATGTTGTTAGGAGATGCAATTGTTTAGAACAGAATAATAGTATTTTCACAGTGAAAATATTTATTAGCAGACTATAGAGATACTCATGATAGTTTAATCCTTAGTATAAGCAGAGGTGGATTCCAAAATATATATACCCGTAATAGCTGCAAAACTTGATATGTATTAAGATAGCTGGATACCAGTGTTTCTCAGTAAAATATTCGTGTATCCATTTCTGATTCAATGTCAAACAAGCCCTATGTGCCCTGTATTAGTAAATAGATTTGTTAGTTATGAAAAACCTTTTCAAATAAATGGTGAAATTTATACAAAAACCAATAAACGTATTCAAAGGTGGAAATTATCAATATAATGTACATGAAATGCTGTCCGTACGACATTTTAAATGTCGTACGGACAGCATTAAAAAGCCAATTGCAAAAAAACTAATGATGTGAACTTTTTTTAACAGAACCAGTCAAACCTTTGCTGATTAAAGAAAAAGGATTTGTAGTAACAAGATTAAGGCTGCATCATTGATCCATTATTGTGGAAAAAATATGTTTCATATGTCGTACGGACAAATTATGAAAATAGCATGACAAAACATTTGGCACAAAACAACCAATGTGCTTAAATTATCAAATACTTTGATTTTACATTTTGCAGAAACATATTATATTATAAATTAAAGATAGAAACAATGTAAACAGTTCACTAATTGAAAAATCTTGATAAAAATATAAAGAAACATGAAAATTAAGTTTTGTGAAAAAATAAACAATAACAATGGTAATAAGTTGCTTTTTGGACATTTTTCAATCAAATAATTGAAAAAAAAGTTGCAACCAGATTAGTTGAGGTAGTTTTGTATCATATTAGCCCATAACATTAAAGTTTCAAGCTGTTTTCAAAATCAAGTTTTTTTCACTTTGTTCATGGAATCGCCCTACAGAGGGTGGTCTCGGCAGGTGGGCTGCTTACTGTCTTTCACACGCTCCGTCATTAATTAAAGGGTTGATTTGATAGGGCGGAAAATATCATCAAACAAATTACCCGGTGGTGTATAATGGCTAAGTGAAGTTTAAACAAGCATGAGCTCCTCGTTGTGTTGTTATTGAGAAAAAATACAACTAGAAAAGGAGTTCCCTAACTCCGAGGCCCGATTTTAGTCTGTTTGAGTGCTATAGACAAAAAATCAGTGTATTGGTCTTCCTCATGGGCCAGAATCCTAAATAGTGGGGGCTCTTAGGTAATAGCGAGCGGAGCGAGTGAGCGAAGCGAACGAGCGTAGCGAGCTCAATGGTAATGCGTGTATATAATGTTGTATTGTTCAATAAATCATCAAATCTCAGTCTTATATGACTGATTCACTGGAGTTGTTGCCCAATCCGCCATCTTTGTTATTCCGCCATCTTGGATATCCGAGCAAAATAATTTGGCAGGTCAGCAACAAATTGAATAAATCTTTCTTTTGAACACCTAAAATCGTTGTAAAATATGGAATAGGGGCAGAATATTTGTTAAATACGACTAATATATCAAGGATACGGACAAAAGAAATAATATGAGATTACAGCATGATAACATGTAGAAATATTGTGCCGAAATAGTTACACAGATATTCACCAGGCGGTTTAATATAAAGTCTCTTGTCACAAAATACTTATTCTGTCACTGTGTGAGTGCTGACTATTAATGCTATTGACATGTCAAAAGCCAACCTTCACAAAGTAAATAGTCTAGTGCTGACCTGTCACACTGCGCTTATTACACTTTAATTTTATTTTAAAAAAACAAAGGATGCATTGGGCTTTGATATAACTGACAACTTCTTCAATTTTGGCAGCTAGAATATGCAAGGCCAAAAACACATAGTCCCACTTAACCTATGTTGACAGTCATCTCGGCCTTGTGTGATTTGAACATGGCCTTCCTTCACTCAACTGTGTTCCATAATGTAATGATTCGTATATCCAACATTCTTCGGACATTTAAAAAATAAGAAAATTAATTCTGGTAGAGTCTCTAGTCTAATTCTAGACCAAGATTTATCCAATAGTTAGACTAGTCTAGTTTTATGATTTGTCTGATGGTGGAGTGTGTTGTTTTGCTTGCTTGATTTAGCTAGCTGACATGCGGGCTGTCCAGGCCTTCCGACAATATATTGGTCACTCATAATTATAATGACCCTGCCAATGCTATTCGCACAGTTTGAAAAGATCATATAGAAGCTTAATAGAGAAAAACATATTTTGTCCAAAACTTTTCCTATCTACAAGGCAATGAGAGCTTTCTTGACCGGACTATTGTTGTACAACCACAGACAGCAGGGCTACATGGAATAATCCTCTAGACTAGGGTCCACAATGTCTCGTGTTTGTTTGTTTAATTTAGCTACCCCTGAAACCAGGCTGCCTGGGCCTTCAGACAATTATTATGGGAGCTAATTTCTCGTTGATTATACCCAGTCAACTCTGAAGTGATTTTCACAAAATTTTGTAACTATTATTATTATTGTAGCGAATATTAGCATATATTATATATATTAATGCCAACAACCCCGGAAAAATTTCGCGAAATTCTAGTGTGTAGTCTATAGGCCTAGCAGTAGGCCTATTTCAAAGTTAGACCATTTCACATGTAAAGCAATTCTGAGAATAAACCTGTCGTATTCTTAAGCTTCCCTCGTGCTGAGACTTCCCTTCTGCGCATATACGGCCCTGAGCGGAACGGCACTAGATAGGGGGGAGGGCAAAAATAAATAAAAACGGCCCGTGGAATTAATTTTATATGTATTTCAATGGGACTGGCATTTGTGGTGGTGAGACCCTACATCGATAATCTGACTCTGAGTATATATGATTATATCTCTTGTAATCAGCCCAACTTATTAATTCACTAAAATAATTCAGTAATTGGTGCTCCGCTCGCACTCTGGGCATTGCCCATTCATATTAGGGTGTGCACTTCTGGATAAAATTGTGAATTTTGGCACACAAATAGTTAAGATATCGCTCTACAGGAATTTTGATGGAAGCAAGTTGGTACGTCCACATTTTGGCCGCCATTTTGGTTTTCAAAATGGCCGCCACTTGGGACCTATATTCAGCAATATTTCACAAAGGAAGACAATTAGAGAGCTCGTCACAAGCTGATTTTTTCATGAAAGAACCCTAAAGGTATCTAGATTAACACAGTAAGCGTTCAAGAAAATCCTTCTCAAGCACTCTGACATATTCAAGATGGCGTTTAAGATGGCCGCCAGCGTATAGTCATATTTGATAAATAGCGTAAAATGATCGATTTTAGCTCGATTTTCTTTTGTAATACACCATTTCAAATAGTTTTGTGGCCAGTAAAGCTATATAGACCACCCCCAGCAATTTTGAAAACATATATGCAACCCTTTTATCCCAAGAGGCTTCTTAGCGAGCGCCCCTGTAATCTTTATTGGGACAACATTATTATTTATAATCAATTAATTAAGTATTAATTGTGATTTATATTGGTTTCAGTAATATAGCTATATTAAAAGCACGCTTATTGGTCAATTGATTTGTATTTTTAGTTATTCAATATGGCGTCCAATATGGCTGCCAGTGTATGGGCAGATTTAAGAAATTGTGTAGATTTTTCAATTTTTTATCAAATTAATCTTGTAGTACATCATTTCAACTAGTTTTCTGGTCTGTGAGTCCATCTAAACACCTCCCAGACAACGCTAAGCAATATTTAGCACTTTAACATGAGGATTTTCAATTAGCGACATAAAACATCCAAAATGTAGTTGGTGAGCCACTTAGCCCATAAACCTTTCGAATTGTTTTTCGGGTGTGAAACTGATTCATGTTTTCATAAAAATACTTGATAAATTAATACCCAATTTAGTGCAAATGATCCTCAGGGGCTCTTAGATGTACCTTTATGGGCTACTGTACCTAAATGTGGCTACTTTCACTATCATACTTACTTTTTCGGATAATATAGAGGCTGAAATTAACCCATAGAGGATATTTCTGATCAAACAACAAGCTCACGGTCTTCCGGTGAACACAACAGCATGGGCAGTAATGCATCTTTTGTGGATGCGTGAACGGGAAGTGTCTTAGATAGGAAAACAGGGAGCTGACATGGAAAGCAAGTAGTTATTTGCGGTTGGATGCCGGTGGTGTTCCCAAATGCTTCTATTCCAAAACTGCGTAGATTAGTCAGAGCATAGAGTTAACTCTATGGTCAGAGCCAAGAAGCAGTTCCAGGATACAGAACAAACCCACAGGAATGATCATCAGCGGTATGATCACCAGCTAAATATTCGATATTTGCAAAAAAATGTTTTTTTTTACTGCTGAGAAGCAGGACACTTATATTAGTTCCAGTAAAAATACCTGATTAGTTATAATGAGCATTTTTATATGCTTAAGAACTATCTGATAGCATTTTGTTTTGGCTGGTCAAAGGGGCCGGTTATTTATTCGCCCAAATACCCTTGCCCTATGCAAACTCATTACATGGTCACACAAGGCTGCAACTCTCCTATTCTGGCCACCATCAGTAGTATGGCTAGTTTTATGGCAATCTTCATTTCATATGGTACTGCTTCAATGGCGCACAGAATTCCTATGGAATTGTGATTGCACTGTATACGTACACCACGATAACAAACCATCTTGTCACGTATATATACACACATCATATGCCTACCTCCAGTCTACGAATACATAGCCGATCTAAATGAATCATCGCTGCCATCCAGTTTTCACTGATGGAGTATGAAAGTTGCTAATTGTCACTTGCACCACAACACGCCGTTTCCGATAATTCTGCAACGTTTTTGAGGCTGGAGAAAGTTATGATGAAGACCATCGATGTGATATCAACAATTCCAACTCCTCTAACATTACAGGAGGAAAAAATAGTGGCGGTAGCATCATGCCATACGAGTCTTTAGACACCAGTCCGGATATACAACACAGTCAGTTCTATGCCTGATAGGCAGAAGCAGCTGATTTTTTTGGTAGATTTGAAAAAAAATCATGCAGCCCTGTATCATTTAAGACTCCTCTCTAAAATAGTTTTCACACAAGAGCCCTACATACACTGTCATTATAAATACACCACCTTTCCAGCGCAATTGATCGACGTCGACATACCAGTGCATTAAAGCACCTGTATATTCGTTTAAGTTACATGTATCACTGATAATTTTTGTGATCCAGTATGTGTATGGTGACATTATTACCAGTCGGATACACTGACAATAAGTGGTTCACTCAGAAAATATCACACTTACATGCAATATATCATCAAATGATCTGTCCAACACAAATCAGTTTCACACCTAGAAAACAGCTGTAAAAGTGTATGAGCCATGTGGTTCACCAATTACATTTTTGGGTGTTTTTTGTCGCCAAAATTAAAACTCTCAAGTCAATGTGTTGAATATTGCTCAACATTGTCTGGGAGTAGTTTAGATGAGCTTACAGACCATAAAGCTAGTTAAAATGATGTATTATAAAAAAATTGAGCTAAAATGAATAAATTTGCACAAATTCTGAAATCTGCCCATACACTGGCAGCCATCTTGGACCACATTTTGAATAACTAAAAATACAAAATAATTGACCAGTGTGAAATCAGTGTGACTTCACTATAACTATATTACTGACACCGATACATCATTAATACTGAATTAATTGATTATAAATAATAAAGTTGTCCCAATAGAGATTACAAAAGCGTTAGCTGAAAAGCCTCTCGGGATAAAAGGGTTAAATATATTTTCAAAATAGATGGGGGTAGTCCATATAGATTTACTGATCACGAAACTATTTGAAATGGTCCATTACAAATTTTTTTTTTAGCTAAAATCTATCAATTTACGAAAAAAAAACATAAATCAGTTTAACACCCGAAAAACAGCTGTAAAGTTTTAAGGGCTAAGTGATTCACCAATTACATTCTGGATATTTTATTTCGTAAATTGAAAATTCTCATGTTAATGTGCTAAATATTGCCTAACGTTGTCTGGGAGTTGTTTAGATGGACTCACAGACCATAAAACTAGTTGAAATGATGTATTACAGAAGAAAATTGCTATAAAATTGAAGAATTTACACAATTTCCTAAATCTGCCCATACACTGGCAGCCATCTTGGACGCCATCTTGAATAACTAGAAATACAACTTAAGTAACCAATATAAGCGTGCCTTTAATATGCCTTTAATATAGTATTACTGACACCAATATACATCACCATTAATATTTAATTAATTGATTATAAATAATAATGTTGTCCCAATAGAGATTACAGAGGCGTTCGCTAAAAAGCCTCTTGGGATAAAAGGGTTAAATATGCTTCCAAAATTACTGGTGGTGGTCTATGTAACTTCAGTGACCACGAAACTATTTGATATGGGATATTACAAAAGGAAATCGAGCTAAAATCGACCATTTTACGCTATTTATCAAGTATGAATATACGCTGGCGGCCATCTTGGACGCCATCTTGAATATGTCAGAGTGCTCAAGAAAGATTTTCTAGAACGTTTACTATGTTAATCTAGATACCTCTAGGGTTCTTTCACGAAAAAATCAGCTTGTTATGAGCTCTTCAAGTGTCTTCCTTTTCGAGATATTGCTGAATATAGGTCCCATATGGCGGCCATTTTGAAAACCAAGATGGCGGCCAAAAAATGGACGTACCAACTTGCTTCCATCAAAATTCCTGTACAGGAAGATCTTAACTATCTGTGTGCCAAAATTCACAATTTTATCCAGAAGTGCACACTTCATCTCATATATTGACTTAAGAGCCCCCACTAAAATGTCCAGGATATAATTAGGGAAAGAACCAAGGAGATAAGTTCAATTATATCTTCGACGTGTATACCTTCCACCACCATCGCCAGTGCTGGCCAACATTCCTTCAATACTTGCTTGCGATGTACCTGGTACAGAAGATGTAGACCTGCCCACTTTCCGGTTCAATGTCGGGCCAGCGTTGCAGCCCATCGCTGGTTCGATGCCGGTCAATTGTCTACGACGCTATCCCAAGACTAATCTAACACCGGTTCAGTTGTATACTTTGCCATTCACGTGGCATTCAACTTATGCTTTTTCAATGGTGACCCACAGTCTTCGACGCTGGCCCGTCATTGAAACAGCATTGGGTGATTTCACCGTGTTTTGTGACTGCTGCATTATGCTGGCGACCTATAACATCCCGACGCCAGGAACACCGGATAACACGATACATTGGTCAATGCTGATGTAATGCTGGGCCAACGTCTGCAACTCTGGGCTAACATTATCCAACCAAAACCCTCTAAGCTCTTCACCAAAAATATAATCGTGAATATTTTTTTTCTGACCACTTGTTATAGATAAAAGTACTCAACCTAAGGACCTGAAACTTTATATTGCACATGCTCATAAGGACTAGTGTACAGAAATGTGAACCGTTTCCCACACACAGTGCACCTCTTTCCCCTAAATAGGACGCAAACTGAGGCAAAATAAACTTAATAGGATACTGGCCGTAGGTCGGTCTTAAATACTGCGGCGGCGGACAGTGTGGAATACGGCGAAAGCATGGCCGATTTTACTAAACTAGTCACTAGTACACTAGTATAGCTTGCATAATATAATATTATTATGTGATGACCTCTAAGCAGATAATATAATTTGTAAAAAAATGAAATGAAATGATTCGGGCTTTAGGCCACCTTTGTGCACAGATAGGCTAAACTGGGCCAGGAGAACCTCCTGAGGATGGTGAGATGATTGAGATGACACTGTCCTCCAGACACAGGATTCGAAATTCGAGCCCTGGCGGTCTGAGGCCGAGCACGCTACCTCTCGGTCACGGAGGCTCCCCACAATACTAACTTTCACACATGGATGGGGAAGAAACATTTTTGTTTCTTTGAAACCGCCGAGACCGGGAACCGAACCCCGAACTCTGGCGTGAAAGGCAGCGGTGCTAACCACTACCCTAGGCCCCCCGCCCAATATAATTTGTATGATGTAAACATATTATTATCAGGTGAACAGTAAACTAATGAACATGATATGATGTGAAATGTATAGATTTACCATTTATATTTCCCTTCAGGAGTATTTGCCAAATACGCGAAGAGAAGTGGGTTTGTGGTCGCTGCCTAATGGCACAATATATTACCAAGCAATACTCAACTGGCATACGTCCGTATCCATGACACCAAGACAAGTTCACAACCTTGGTCTCCAAGAAGTGGATAGGATTAAAACACTCATTAGAAAGGTATTGACATTGATAACATATTCTTCTTGATTATTATCTCCAGCACAATTTCTTGTAAGCGCGATACGCCCGCTAATATATCAGTCAAGTTCGAAGATGAGGGCTGTCCCATATTAATTGGGATCTCCAGAGCCATTATTGTAACAATGGAAAACTCTTGTCAGAACAATACACTCATTAATATTCAATAATAATTGCACTGCATTGCATTACACCACTACACCACTACACTACGCAGCGCTACACTACACTACGCTACACTACACTACGCTACGCTACACTACACTACACTACACTACACTACACTACACTACACCACACCACACCACGCCACACCACACCACACCACACCACGCCACACCACACTACACTACACTACACTACACTACACTACACTACACTACACTCACTAAGAATCCAGTACTAATGATCAGATAATATATTTGATTTAGTTTTTATTCCCATTAATATTTATGTAATATAACACAATTTAACTATTATATATCTATAAATGTCTAAAATAATGTAGATAATTGTCAGTATTATTTATGTATCTTGCTTACATTAAATAATGCAATTTATACTAACAGTGTTAAGCATTGTGCATCATGTTTGTTGCAGGTTTTAACAGATTCAGGTCACCAGGGAAATATAACATCTTTTATGAACATGTTAAAAACTGAACCTGAAAATTTACTACAAACTCAGGTAAGTTCTTTTTTATGATTTTGAAGGGGAGATTAAATAATTAACGTTACGCTCTCCCATTTTCAACTATAATTAATCTTAGTTAGAAATATGTGTGCGTAACCGTACCCATAGGCTATGAGACTAGCAACACAGCAGATTGCTGCGATTTGCCTGATATTCAAAACATTTAAAAAACGCTCTCATAAGAATGATGAACTGAAGACTCCAAACAATAACAACATACTCTACACTTTCCCTGCTTCAGCAACTATCACATAATATGTGAATATTGCACAAAATCAATACAAATAGTCATGCAGCAGGCGGATATAATAAAGGCCCTGTGAAGAGATTTTATAAGTCTTTATACGTTAGAATGTGACGTATGTAGACACATTATAGACATACCAAAGAGCCAAAATAAAAATGATGATTTTGGCCTGATTGTATCGCTTTAAATTTGCTAAAAAAATTGATAACATGCTAATATTATCAGACCTACCATCACTCAATTAATGCACTGACTGTATGAGAAGTGATCAACTGACAGTTTAGTATGTTTCTCTTATAGCGCGAGTTGCTGTCATTCTGTGTAAATTTGACGGAGAAAGCCAAGGGAAAAATGTCGAATGTTCTGAAAAACAACAGAGAATTTCCTCTCAGGTAGACCCTTGTTTTTTTTAGATTACCATTTTAAATATATTTTTATGTGAGAATATAAGTGCATGCTTTTGTTTTTCGAATTAATAACCCCGTCGCACCAGGCTATGCTCATGATGGTGTTTTTGCCGCTATATTAGCGAAAGCTCGAGGCAAACAGCATTAAGGTCTTTTATAACGAATTAGGTAAAATTTTCAAAAACGTATAGCTAGCCCAACATTGAACCGGAATGGGGTGGGTAATCCTACATAGTGTGTACAAGGTAAATCCTAGAGACACGCGGCAGCACGATTCACTGGCAAGTAGTGATTGGCCCCTGAGGAAGACCAATACGATTATGTTTACAAAACATTAAGCCTAATTTAAGTCTAAAGCACCCAAACAACCTAAAGCAGGGTCTCGGAGTTCAGGAGCTCCTGTTCTAGTTTTTTTTGTTTTAATAATTGTTAGCCAACATTTTTTTCATTAACAGCTGATAAAAGCAAATAGTCTTTTTATTGGAGGAAAAAGCGGTGACACTACTTTGAATTTTCCTGAATTATTGTTCAACAATATTTATTATTATTCTTCAACAATTAACCCCGTCGGATGAGATAGGAGTGAAGTGTCATTTCTTATGCCTCCCAGCAGACTCTAGACACTGTCCCAATGTTGGCTCAATGTTGAGTCGGCGTCGGAGACGTTGGGTCAACATTAAAAAGTCACAGTAGGCTGGTGATTTTCTATGTAATTTCATTTGTATCATGGTTGTCATACACTTTTTATTCACACGTTATATATGTATATAGATCATTTTTAAGTTGATATAATTTTAAAATACATTATCATAATGTATTTCGCATTAACTGATTAAGTAACTAGTCAGTCGTCAGTCACTATTTTATTCGGACATTTTATGTATGATGTGTACATTGTATTATGTCAAATGGATGGTACACAATTAAAACACATCACTACATTATCATGATTATTTCCTTTGTCCGACTACGACATTCTATGCTGGGAATGGATAGGGGGTCTAGTCATTGTTGACCAAGTACAGACAAATTATCATGGTAGGCCTAATGTACTATAATCAGGCAGGTACGACCTAGCTGCTTATTATGGAGGACCCTCATTATAGTCGGTCGGATGTCGGGGTTCTACCTCTCACAGCTAAGAATGCAGAACACTTCAGGGCTTTATCCTATAAACGAATATTTTATATCACCACCACTATTTTTTCTATTATACGTGATAGGTATTTTTAGTGGAGCTTTCTAGAGACCTATTATTTTTATTTATTATGTTGTTGGTACTGTACAACAGCATTGTCATGGCAAGACGAAATTAATGAAAATAAAAAAGGTAATCTATCACAGTAAGTGAAATGAGGGATGTCCATTAACAGCAAGGTCAGGAGTTGCATGTGGGTGAGTGGATACTGGCTATAATCCACCACAAATTGCAACAGAAAGGTTTTGTTATACGTTTTGGACTCGAGAAGATCCCTGAAATATCTCACCAAACATATACCGCGATCTAGGGCCTATGCAGGAGAAAGAGTTTGAAAACTATAATAAGAAAGGTCCTAACCCCCCGCAGAATTTTGTTGACTTAGTGTATAAAATCAACAGGCCGCAGTTATACATTTCTGGTTATGTATTTCTGGTAACACGCAATTATTATATCCGGGCATCATCTTTATATCATTGCGAAGCACGAAATATGCTGTTAGTGAAAATATCGATTCTGAACCGATGCCTTATTCGATCCGGTTGTGGTTCAAAACTCAAGAGAAATCGGTCTCAAATCCCAACCGAGTCGGATGTTTGTCAGCGAGGGTTGTATTTATATCACAATACTTCAAATGTGCCAGAGGCCTGTAGTGTGCCGTATGTCTACGATACTATGTACATAAAACAATATTATCTGAATAAACAATAATAGATTTAGGAACCGTTTTATTTTTCTGTGGGTTGAATCATAACATGTGTCATGATTGTGTATCTCCTATTTTCACTTTCCACCATATCATACTGTACCTATGGTAATATTATTAGTATATACTGCGTTAATACTGGATGGTTGCTGCACTTGATTATTAAGCATGGGCCTAATAATCAATTGTATGAAAGGGTTAACCCCTACAGCGCGGGGATAGACTTTAGTTGTCCGAATCTGACGTCTGTAGATTCTGACGACTAAAGTCTATCCCCGCACTGTAAGAGTAAAAATGTTTATAATGGCCGCATAGCCATAACATAATTATTCAAATGAATCGGAAAGAGCTAGCTAAGACATTTATGATGATTTTAAATTGAAAAAACCCTTTGGTCTCTAAGGTTTTGATAAAAAAATCAGCGCTTTAAGGGTTAATGTTACCGGTACTTAGACTTAATGATTTTATTTACAGCGTAAGCTTGCAAAACAGCAACGACGGTCCACCTGCCAGCTACTCCGGACCTGATGTCAGTGGTCCTGGGACGTTCTTCATTAACGGAAAAGTGCCAAGGTAACTATCAACATAGTCAACGCCACGCGCCAGTGAAACAAAGGAAAGTCAGAACAAATAGGCCGCATGTTATGAACAACAATTTCAGACAAGCAAGTTGGCTTTAAAGACGAATGTATAACAAAAATCGGAATAATAGATTATATATAAAATGAGAAACATATCGTGTACAAAGTAATCATATATATAATGTAAATTTAAGAACAAAATCCATGAAATGATTATACATTTTCAAAACTACATTTTCAGATGAAAAGATGAAACCTTTGATCACCAATAAAGTTCACCACAGAGGTGTTGACTTTGTGGGAAGGATAACAGTAGTAAGGCCCCTATGGTCTTTCTCTGTTTTAGATAAGAAAAAATAAAAATCGACTGAGGGCGGGCGGAGAAAAAACTGTTAAGAAAAAAATGACCTTTTCTTATTGGGGGCGACCAATAAGAGCTTTGCACCTAACTTATGGAAAAGCTAAGGAAGGCGATGAAATAAAGAAAAAAAATGGACTAATTTTTGAACAAATTAAAGCTTGCGAAGAAAAAAAAACATAGCTGGAGCAATGTTTTTTATCTCCTTAAATGGCCTATTTTTTTTAGCAATTGGCATGTTTCTAATTCGCGCGGTAGACAGATAAAAAATAGTGGCTAAATGAATCTGGTGCTCACAGAGAATATAATTCTCATACCAGCATCGAACACATAAATAATACTTGGCGCAAAATTCATAATTTACTTTTAGACATACCACCAGCTCGGGAATTATGAAAATAATTGAAAAGGCTACTGATCCTGATAACATTCCATCGAAACTTGTTAAGGCGGTTGCACCCATAATTGCAGACACTCTGGTATGATCAACAATTCCATTGGCCAATGTAACAAAAAGCCGACCTACTGGCTAACGAAAACTACAGACCAGCTATAGATATCCTGCCATGTTTTTTAAACAAAAAGGAACGGTTAATTGTAAACTAATTAAATTTATCTTTGTCTAGTTAAATTTATCTTTTCTACAAAGCCCTCTGCATTTAGGACAGAATGTAGTTGTCATAACTAACTATTCGCAATGATGGAAAAGTGGAAACATGCAATACGCAATCACCAATGTGCTGAAGCCATGGAAATCAGTATTTGATAATACATCATATGTCCTTCTGCTATGATGCTTGCAAAATTAAAAGCTTATGATTTAGTTTACTTTAATTACAGATTATGTCAAAAAATAATGACATAATATTTAACTGGAAGACTTCAACGATTTAAAATTGGTAATGTGAATCCCACACGACTCAATTTTTGGTCCTATTCTTCTCAACATAATTATAAATGACTCTTTGGAAAAAAATATTACTATATTAAAATATAAAATCTTAAATGCCATGCTTCCCTATTCTTCCCTATTCTTTTCAACATATTCATAAAGGACTCTTAAGGAAAAAAATATTACTATATTAAAATTTAAAATCTGAAATCACATGCTTTCCAAATACTTGGAAGAACTTTTGCTAATAAATCCAAATTCTAACTTATTTCTGCCATAAATGATTATTCAAATGATCAAGCACGGATTGAACAATTTTTTTTATAAAGCTCCAGGAATTCACTTCCTCTACATACAAAATGTTCCCTTCCTTGTCAGCTTCAAAAAAGAAGAAGTGGACGGGTGTAGACAGTAAACTACTGATAAATCGTTGCATAATTACCTCATTCACTTATTTTATGTAAAAAAATCAATTAATGTACGGGTAAGCAAGAACGTGATATGCGATTAAACATTGTAAATCTGGTGTGTATAGTTATGCTACATGAGAATATAGCATATTAAAATTATATCGTTTATAATAAGAACACATTTATTACGTTTCAAATACGGTAATTTTATAACAATCTATATGTTATATCTCAGTCATAAATGTTTGGATTATTATGATATCTATTCATAATTTGATTTATTTGACAGAATAGCCGCTGGCTAATGTTGATATTATGTTATTTACAAGCACCGGGCAAAAATGAAGTTGATTTCATTAGATTTGATTTGACGAGCAGCTTTGTAATGATTAACAACATTGTCACTCTATAGATCCGTCTTTACAACCTACTTTTCAAACAGATTTAAAAAATAAAATGAAACTGAAATTGCTGATAGACCTATGTTTTGTAGTATATGCTCAGTAGGCCTAAAGCATAATTTAATTTGTTAGGTTTCTAATTCGCATTAACCCTTAACCATCTGACCGCCGGTGCCGAATATATTCGGTTTTCACCCCTCGGCCCGTTGGGCCCGAAGGGGTATTGTCGTCCCGCCGCCGCCGCCGCACACTCTTTTGGCTACTACACCAACATGGTGCATCAGATTAAATTCATAATTCATACAAACATTCAACCCCGCTCTGCACTTTTTTTTACCCAAGGTCAAGGTCATAGGTCAAAGGTCAAGGTCAAAGATTTGAAAAAATCTTGTTAACGCGATATCTTGAAAAATAATTATTGGATCTCTCCAATTTTTTTGGATCACCTGATTAGATTTTTAGCTTTCCACCGATAATCAAAATGGCCGCCACCTGGCGACTACTTTTTTTTTTTCGACTTAATTTTTTTTTCATAATTCCCTTGAAACCTGGTATAAATAGGTTTTCAGGGTCTGCGGGTCTGTTGGCATTATCCGTTTTCGCGTGCAACCGAAAACGAGGCTTTGGCGGCCATCTTAATTTTTTAATTACAAAATTCCTTGTTAACGCGATAACTTGAAAAATAATTATTGGATCTCTCCAATTTTTTATGTGATGCTGCCCATGAGTATGGAGATGACCTGATTAGATTTTCAGCTTTCAACCGAAAATCAAAATGGCCGCCACCTGGCGTTTAAAATTTTTTAAAACATTTTTTTCAGATTTCCCTCGAAACCTGGTATATATTGGTTTTCGGGGTCTGCGAGTCTATTGGCATTGTCCGTTTTAGTGTGCGACTGAAAACGAGGCTATGGCGGCCATCTTGATTTTTTAATTTAATAATTCTTTGTTAACGCGATAACTTGAAAAATAATTATTGGATCTCTCCTATTTTTTTATGTGAAGTTACCCATGAGTATAGAGATGACCTGATTAGAATATCAGCTTTCCACCGATAATCAAAATGGCCGCCACCTGGCGACTATTTTTTTTTAAAACTTTTTTTTCAGAATTCCCTCGAAACCTGGTATATGGTTTTCGGGGACTGTGAGTCTATTAGAATTGTCCGTTTTCATGTGAGACTGAAAACGAGGCTGCGGCGGCCATTTCGGTTTTATCAATTTTAATAAATCGCTCTTATTTTCAATTAATTGCCTTGAAACATGGCATATATAGAGTCGCGGCATGAGCCGAGGGGTATTTGAGTGCTTGCACGGTATTTTTCTTTTTTTTACTAGCACAATAAGTACCACCTTTTAAACATTTTCAATATAAAATCATTGACATCGATCAGCAAGGTTTGAAAAGAATTGACCTCCATTTAGTCCATGAAATTGGATGGCATCATGCACAAGTGGGCTAACCCACATTAATAAAACAATGAAAATATATGTCATTGATAGCAGTCCAGGGTTAGACCATTTGGTCATCGATTTTGTTACCTTTTTGTGGTAATTTGTATTTATTCGTTTTAACCTGTACTTCATGTTGCAGCGCAATTTTTTGTCAAAATCATCGAAATGTGGGTAAGCCCACTTATGCATGATGCCATCCAATTGTGGAACGCGTCCTCGAGACGCAACCTAGGTGGGAACGAAATTCAAACTGAATAATTTGGCGGTTAAAAGGGTTAAAGGCTGAAATATTTACCCGACCTTCTTCCAGTCCGATACCCCGGTTTGAGGACTGTTGGGTAAATATTCAAAGTCAAATCTAGTGGGTGGGAATTGTTTCAATGACTACTTGTAATCTAATACAGATCTTCTTATTACTAAAAACTGATAATTAATAATTGTCGTGACTGTTACAGGGCCAAGTCGGATCTGACGGCTATAACTCTTCATGAAAGTATACCAGGTCATCATACTATGGTAAGAAATAATATTTTTTCTGATTGGAGGGGGGGGGGGGGTACTTACTGTGTTCGGTGTATTGAGACACCGCCCAAAACGGGTACTATTTACCAATTTCTGTATATTGGAAAACAGATATTGTTTGTGTCCCAAACTTTATTTTAGGACACATTTTAACCTGAAACCCTATATTCACAAAACTATAGGGCCTATCACAGACAGACAGACAGACAGATATTTTATTGACAGAAAAAAATAAATGCAGATTTATTTGTCATAGAAATAAGAGAGATATATGTACATGTATATACAAGTTGGTTAATTTGTTAAAATCATATGACAATATACATAATATGACATACATAACTAATATCATGTTAACTGGCATTGCCATAAAAACACTGGGTATTACGATAATATAAATGATTACTATTAAAAAAAATATTAAAAGGCATTGCCAAAATAACATAGGGCCAATCATTTTGTTGCCCGCACCAAAAATCATCAAAATAATGTCTGGCCTACTATAGCTGAACGCTAAGATGTGAAATAATTGAATCTGTGAAAATATAACGTCATGGACTTCAAATAGTACCTCAAATTGCCTTCAAAAAACTTGAATTCAAACAAGTTCTTGGAACCAAGTGGTGCATGGTGTTGATGGTATCTTTTTGCAAAGTCATGAGGGGTGACTGTTATTTCATAATAGTGTAGCTGGCCCTCTGACAAGATTCCAGATTGGAAATTGTGTAGACCTACATATAATACCTCGATACATGTACATGTGGCCATACAATGAATGTGGATAAATCAATCTAAATCGACTTTTATGCTGATGTCCAACGTTCAGTTCCACAGTAGAATGCCATAAACAGTACCAAATATGGGAAATTGTGTAAATTTGTTTTGGTTTGACCTTGGATTGATCTTGAAATAGCCCCAATACATTGAAGCCCATTTGAAAGTTTGAAATATAGCCTAAAATTACTTCATTTTAGATTATATTCCGCAAATAATGAACGATCAGCCCTGATATATTCCGCGCGGTAAGGGTTTTTATAATATTTTTTCACCTTTCAGTTGAAAAACAACATTATAACGTGACACCCTGAATACGAGCAGAATACGGACATTTTATTTCTCACTTCATTTCAGGAAAATAAAGCATAAATATTATCTTGATCATTTTAGTAAAAAAATATAATAACCTGCCTAGTTGGCATTCTGCCAGTCTTACAAACAAATGAAAAAGTAAGTGCATTTTGAATTTTAAATAGAAGCTATATCAGTTCCACACTATTTCCCCATGAGATTAGTTACAAGCCCTGGCTGCATGGTTGATACAATCACACACGGTTATGATTGTAAAAACACAGCCGTCCTGTTAGACTTTTTGTATAATATCATGTTATTGTTATTATTACAGGGGTGGATCTGGTGCCCACCCCCCTCCCCTGGATTTCCCACTGTATTCTACAGTCGTTATCTTTCTATTTACAGACAACATACACCATGGATTTAGAGGATCCGTTATGCTTCTCCAAACCTGATGCCACAAATATTGTTGCAGCGCCATTCCATTGGCCGATACATACTGCATTCATAGAGGTGAGGTCAAAGAGTACTGTTCTAGATTCGTTGGTGAGGTGGCTCCCTTATATAATTGAGAGGTTGCCGCAGAGTGGATGCTTAATTTTGTGTAATAGATGTGATTCGGGAAATGTAATTTAATGTGGCCCGCCCGAGATGAATTACGATTGGGTCTGTAATTATTGTCGATATCAATACCCTTGGTATCTAAGCTACTACGAACGGCTTGGTTACAAACATTATAGTCTTATTTTATTACATCACAACTATTTTTCCTTTTAAAATTAATAATGTCTAAATTATATGGCGTTTTAAAAAGTAAATATCCATTCTTTTAAACAATACATGATCATGAATAAAATTAAAACAATGTCCATACACTATTCAATTGGTTGAAAATAAACTTATGGTGACCATTATTATTTTTATTCATTATAAATCAGGATTTTGATCATGAGAACATATCTATTCATAGTTTAATTGCGTTGAGAAAAAAAGTTTAAAATTTTGTGCTTAATGACAAACTATAACCCTATAATTGATACAGGGATGGGCTTTGTATGCGGAATATCTTGGCGAAGAAATGGACATGTACACAAACTACTATGACCTGTAGGTTACACGCTATCTGTATTGTTTCGTGACTATGTATACATATACTAGATTTATTGTGCATGGTCTATCCTTCAATGGAACGGAAGCGGTGCGCTGAGATATTGTTTGTGATTTAGTGGGGATGTTAAACAGCATCTGCAGCTCGTTTATTCTTAATACGTTTTTATCAAACAAATCTATTTTAATGCTGTTTTCGTGTTCTAGTCTTGTACATTAGGGTGAACTAGATGACCTGTCGCTCATAATATGTTCGCACTACAGGCCTTTGACCATGTACTGTGACCTACATGTTGCCTACGTGAAAAGATTTGTTGGCCCTAATCAGGGGAAACCAATTAGATTATTTTGGAGGAAAAATAGGTTAGGTTTATCAAAAAATGTAATGCCAATGACCAACCTTTGTTTCAAAGCCTATAGCCTACTTGTGAAAAATATGAAGTGCAAAACATTGAGTGGTCTGCATAACCATGGCATGATACAATCATGTTACGTTCTTGTAGTGTAATATTATATGCTGCTATACTAAGATGAGAGACGTATTAACCAGAACTGAATGATATGATATGATGCGACGTTCCGTTAAATAGCAAAAATATAATTGTAAATCAACATAACTAATGAAAAGATATGTTTACGTTATATATATAGGCTAACGTGTTTCGACTTTTACTAAATCATATCGCTTCAAACATAAACGTACACTGTATATCTTACTGTATAAAGTGTGATAAATAAATAAAAATCTATATTAATACATAAATGAATTAAAATCTTTCAGATTTGGACGTTATACAATGGAAATGTTTCGGGCCTTACGACTAGTGATAGATACGGGAATTCATGCTTTCGGGTGAGTGTTTTTTGCTGTTCTGACGTTGGGTGAACATCTAATCAGAAAGTCAATAACAACTCACACAATTTATCAATCCCATAGTACCATTATGTAGATTAGATTGTACTTGTTTTGTTATATTTGTCTTTTATCGACAATTTGTTTCTAAAAATACTAGAGTTTATATATACTCCTTTTAGTGTTCTGACTATGGTGGTAAATGTAGCTACTACACAATAAAACCCTCGTCCCCAACACATAGGCCTTCATGTACTATACCATAGTACAGCACAGGGCGTCAAATAATCTTGTGCTGTGCTTCAGTTATTATGATGGTTGTTGTTGTTGTTGCCGTTGTTGTTGTTGCCTTTGTTGTTACTATTACTGTAAGTTTAGTTGTTACTTTTGTTGTTACTGTTGCTGTTGCCTTTGTTGTTACTGTTACTGTTACTTTTGCTGTTAGAGTTGTTGTTGCCTTTGTGGTTAATGTTGCTGTTACTTTTGGTTGTTACTGTTGCTGTTGCCTTTGTTGTTACTGTTGCTGCTACTTTTGTTGTTAGAGTTGTTGTTGCCTTTGTGGTTAATGTTGCTGTTACTTTTGGTTGTTACTGTTGCTGTTGCCTTTGTTGTTACTGTTGCTGTTACTTTTGCTGTTAGAGTTGTTGTTGCCTTTGTGGTTAATGTTGCTGTTACTTTTGGTTGTTACTGTTGCTGTTGCCTTTGTTGTTACTGTTGCTGTTACTTTTGGTTGTTACTGTTGCTGTTGCCTTTGTTGTTACTGTTGCTGTTACTTTTGGTTGTTACTGTTGCTGTTGCCTTTGTTGTTACTGTTGCTGTTACTTTTGCTGTTAGAGTTGTTGTTGCCTTTGTGGTTAATGTTGCTGTTACTTTTGGTTGTTACTGTTGCTGTTGCCTTTGTTGTTACTGTTGCTGTTACTTTTGTTGTTAGTGTTGTTGTTGCCTTTGTGGTTAATGTTGCTGTTACTTTTGGTTGTTACTGTTGCTGTTGCCTTTGTTGTTACTGTTGCTGTTACTTTTGGTTGTTACTGTTGCTGTTGCCTTTGTTGTTACTGTTGCTGTTACTTTTGTTGTTAGTGTTGTTGTTGCCTTTGTTGTTACTGTTGCTGCTACTTTTGTTGTTAGTGTTGTTGTTGCCTTTGTGGTTAATGTTGCTGTTACTTTTGGTTGTTACTGTTGCTGTTGCCTTTGTTGTTACTGTTGCTGCTACTTTTGTTGTTAGTGTTGTTGTTGCCTTTGTGGTTAATGTTGCTGTTACTTTTGGTTGTTACTGTTGCTGTTGCCTTTGTTGTTACTGTTGCTGCTACTTTTGTTGTTAGTGTTATTGTTGCTTTTGTGGTTACTGTTGCTGTTACTTTTGTTGTTAGTGTTGTTGTTGCCTTTGTGGTTACTGTTGCTGTTACTTTTGGTTGTTACCGTTGTTGCTTTGTTATTGCTGCTGTTGTGGTGGCTTGTGTCGCTGTAATTGTTGTTACTTTGTACACATTAATGGCATAATACGCCGACACCGGCATTAAACCATTCAACGTCCAAATATCACAAAATCGTTCTTACTCCCGAAACGTAATTTTCAAACTATCCTGTGTTTGCAATGTTATTTCACATAATTTATGTAAATTATGAGCTGTTAAAATCAGCTCATAATTTGCATAAATTATGCAAAGTACTGCATGATATTTTGCAAATTGATTATTTGGTGATGTCTATTTATTTGCTAAGTCTCTGCCTCAATACAAAGAATGAACTCCCGCAAACATGAAACGTTGACCTGATGCCGCTTCAATATTAGACTGTCTGAGGCTACGTGCTTCCCAACATACTGCATCTTTACGAGTGGGCATGGAAGAAACATGTTGTTGTTTGAGACTTGAATACCAGAGCGTGGATGAACCCACCAGCTCCGGCGTGACAGATACGTGTAATCATTCGGCCCTCGCCTTAAAACAAGTCAAAAATTCACGTTCTGACAAAATGATCGTAGAACTGCGCTTTGAACACAAATATTATTTCGTCATTTAGGGGGCGGGGGCTGGGGGGGGGGGGATAGTAAACTTTGTCTTTCAAAATTACAAATACCTGGCCATATCAGTGGTATTTGTTGTGATAATTTTCTTAATATTATAAGCCTACGTGTGATTTTCATACATATAAATATTTGTTTGTTTACTTGAGATGGTCCCGTGAGGAGGCAATCGTGTACATGAAGCAGAACGTACTTCTACCAGATAAACAGGTGGAAAGTGAAGTTGACCGCTACATCACATACCCTGGTCAGGTGAGTGACTTAATGACACTTTACATCGCTTTCTGCGATTCGTGGCAATATCTATTCCAAGGTTTATTTATAATATTTTTACTATGTCTCCCCTCAGTACACAGAGGTGGAGACATGCTGCTTTACCTGTGTCCGCTCAGTGAGTCTCTGTCTGTGAGTGGCCCATTTATTTCGGTCCATCGCTTTCTATCGTGCAGGATGTCAAACACGAGACGTTGAACCAATGCTGGGCTAGTGTTGGCCCGCCTTCTACGTTGCTGAGCCAACATTACCCGAGTATTAAGTTACCGTGTCGTGTTTTGCGCCACGCTGAATGTGAGCCAGTGTCACAGACGGCGGGCCAACATTAACCCAGCTTTGGTTCAAAGCATCGTGCCGGTACCGCCAGCATGCCGTTACCGCCAGAATAAAGTACTGACTAGGGCTTAATTGATAGTGGTCAGCACCGGCGACGCTGGCTCACGGCGACGCTGGATAAACCAGTGCTGGTTTGATGCTGGGCCAGCGTCACAGACGGTGGTCCGGAATTGGCTTAGCATTGGGTCAACATCTCGTGTTTGCTGGGAGTGTTGAAAGGCCACATTGTGTTTCGCACATCGCCGTGTGTGAATATATTAAAACTGTTGCCCAACTGATTGAGCCTAAAGACAATTTAGTTACTGTGGATATAAAAAACGGGTTCCACCACATCCAAATACATAGTCTCTACTGTCCACAGGAGCCATTTAATAACATTAATTACAGAAGCTATTGACACTACATCTATTAGCTATCAATCTTTATGGTTATGCTACTGGAGGGAGACATCTCCAGTTTTTTGTTTACAAAAAAATAGTCAGACTCTTCTAGTTGGTCTAACATTGTACACATCTTATTCAAATGTTTTGTTTTTACGTATAGGATAAAGCCCGAGAAACATTCTTTGCTTTGAAAAGGGCCGAGGCCAAAGGCCGAGGCCTTTTTCAAAGCTAAGAATGTAGAGCACTGAGGGTTTTAACTGACTTAAAACACATCCGACCATACTGAAAATCCCTCATAATCAACAGTTCGGTCGCGCCTGACTGATTATAGTAGTAGTATAGGCCTACCATTATAATTGATCTGTACTTGATGCACAATAACTCTCCATTCAAACCGCCGAGACCGGGAACCGAACCCCGAACTCTGGCGTGAGAGGCAGCGATGCTAACCACTACCCTAGGGCCCCCGCCCAGGGTACTATTAGAGCGGCTGAGTATCTGTCTATCAATCTGAGTATCAAGTATCTGTCTGCACCATCGTCAACCGTATACGACGGGGTCCCGTGGCATTTGTCACAATGGCTATCATCAACCTTTTAAACCTTCACACATCTTATAATGTTGATCTGCTCATTATTGAGATAGCATCATATGATTTTGAAGGTTACTGCTTGAAAAACACCAATGACAGAATGAAATAGTAGGCCTATGTGCATGTCTGCTTTGTAGCCAACCTTAAAAAGCCAACTGCTTGGTTTCGAGCGTATGCTATATATCTAAAATCGATCCCTGCAACTGAAAGAATTATACATTTATATTGGCCGTACACCCATAACACAGGTATTCAAATAAAGCGGACAGACTTAACTAAGACATTTATGATGATTTCAAATTTAAAAAAAACCTTTGCTCTCTGTGGTTTGAATAAAAGTATGTCAGCGCTTCAAGGGTTGAGATTGATATGTCTGCATTGTATCCCGAATCTACCATGTTGCTGTTGGCTGACAGCTTGAAGATTTGTAACTATTGACAATAATTGTAGCTGCTTAAGTTGCACTGCAACTGTTCAGACGACAAAGAAGACGATGACGGACGCGACTTTAAATGATTCACCAATGGATCCAACAGAGCATTACTTATTTTGGCGAATATGATAACTTGATGCGGGAACAGCAGTGACCTGTAGAGATTAGTCGCGTTACCAGCGACCAGGGTTCAAAGATGGGGTCAAATAGGCCCACATTAGATCAAATACAAATTCAAATACGATGTCGTGGAATTTTTCAAATACAAATATAAATACAAATACGAAGCCTTGAAAAATATCAAATACAAATACAGTCTTTCAAATACAACTATAATTTCTTTGAATATTTCCTTTTTAGAATCAACTTTGCTTAGTCGCATGCATACATAGTTTTGTATCATAATACTGTAGACCTGATTATATTAGAGAGGTTTTCTTTTTTGCGAGGAAGACAGATTTGTGAATTTAAATATCACGCGATTATATCAGAAAGCATAAGAAACGATCAACGAGTCAACTATAGGTTTCCTGGTTTCAATAAAGGCTCAATATTTACTGTACCTTCGACAACTGTGCGTGAACGTAAATCAAAACAACGTAAGTAGGGGCTACTGGCAAAACATGCGTATCTATGGAAGTATTGGAAGTACAATATTTTGCTTATTTATTGATCATAATGTAAGATTTTATAGTGATGCATTTGAATTTTCGTGAAAATTATGCACAAATTGGATCTATTCACGCCTATCACTTTACAGCTCCTTCACGCTGCTTCAATTTTTGTTCACCATTTCCATGATTTCTGATGTTGACCCAGCATTGAATCAGCGTTGCTGTTGCGGTACGGGTTAGTTAGGAGGGTCGGCACTAGTCATAGTGTGTTTAGTGATGGCTCTTAGCCCTTTGAGCGCTACACACGACTATAATCGTTTTAATGTGTTTTATCAGCGGGTTAAATCACAGTTGTTGTGAATTAAATGAATGTCTCGAACTAAAGACTTCCACATGTTTGATCTAAAATTAAACGAGTATGATTAATTGTCACCCCTTTGCAGTTGTAGCGAGACACAATTTCAAGCTAATTAACATTTAGATTAGATAACTTAGTGCTTAAAGGGACATGCCCAGGTCTAAAATCATCAAAAAATCGGTGATTTTATTTTGGCTTCTTAATATGACCATATGATGTAAACATGACCATAGACTAGAACTGCAAAATTTTTAAAATCTTTGTGATGCGCACTTACCAGTGAGGTTAGATATAGAGACGAAATTCCCGTATTTCTTATTTTTGACATGGTTGTCAATAATTAGAAATCAGGAATTTCGTCTAGCCTAACTGGTGAATGCGTAGCACAAATATTTGAAAACTTTTGCAGTTCTAATCTATAGACATCAGATAATCTAATCTGTTTACATCATATGATCATATTATTAAGCTAAAATAAAATCACCGATTTTTTTATGATTTTATACCTGGGCATGTCCCTTTAATGAGTTAACAATGTGTGGAAACAGTGGGCGAGCTGCTGGTGTTGATAACAAATAGATCAAGGTGCGACTGTGATTTCACAACTAAGCAAGACTGACCCTGTGACATTATACTGTTCAGAGATTTTTTTTTTATTGAACGCAGAAATAAATTGCCTCCTTACTTTTATAATTTGCGAGTCCAAAAAACATAGATTCACGAAAATTTAAACAGGCATATATCACCCGACCAGCAGTATAGATATTTTCTGCTTGTAATCGGAAGCTAGTTCATTTCTTCAACGATGCACAATTAAATAAATTTACCAATCTATGAATGAACAGACTCAGAGACTCAGACTCAGAACAGCATGTTAATTAACTACGGGATTCAAAATACCATTGAAAGACTAACGCCGGTGATGTAATAAACATATCGTCAAATTCAATTTACCTTCGCATATATAACACAGTGGCGTATCCAGAAATAAATTAAGGGGGGTGCTCAGATTTCAAAGGAACCATTCAACAGCACGGACCTATAGGGGGCATGCTTCCGCAAAATTTTGAGAGAAAAAATAAACATGAAAAAGTGCGATTTCGTGGTATCTTTGCTGTAAAACGAAGATACTGGCTGAAATGTCAGTTTTAACTTACGGGAAGATTAACCTAGCCTATTCTAGTCCAACTATTTAAGCAAGCACAACCACACAATAGAAAAAAACGTAGACATGATCATTAGCTCATTTAATAGCGAGTGCGAACTACTAGGCATATTGAATGAGCTAGATAAAAATAAACAGCTGTCGATCCAATGTTGCGTTAATGTTTGACCAGCGTAGCAGACGGTGTAGCAACAATAATATTAATCAAACGTTGGGTCACCATCATTGTGATAATAATAAATGCCAATTATGCAATTATGTACGGCCTAATTATGCAAGAATCATCTATTAAAAGTGATAACATGTCATTGAAAAAAGATGTGGACCATTAAAATGCTTACAACGTTTACTAGTGATCACTTAAAATTCCTAAAGATATTTATTTTTATTTCACCCTTATTATTTGCCACCCTCCTTTATGGCAGAATATTTTTAATGCAAATGTTATATTCCAGTTCATCATCAGTTAGGCCTATATCAGATATTTGTGTTAGTATTGGTTGTAGTTCCACATTTTTAAAACAACTTTACTGCCAATTTTCAATTATTATTCTTGATTTTGTCTCTGGTAAAAAAAAATGTTGAGTCCCAGCTGTATCTGAATTATTTCGTGTCAGTGGCTATACTGGAGGTCTATATATTGCACTGAGAAAATACGAAAAATTCAAATAGGCCTTAAAACAATTAAATTTTAAAAATTGAAAAAGCGACCTGTTTTTATCCATTTGTTCTCAAGACTGAGTCTTAGAGATGATATCTCTTGAGCAATAAAATCGCCATCACCCAGGTGAAAGAATCATAGTAACTGAGGAATAATCTTTATCCCGTGGTCCTTATTATTTTATTTTATGCAACGCCAAGTGCTTGAGAGGGCAGCACGTCCAACTCTAAGCCGTTGTCCGTTTCAAGCGATCCCCATATAATAGCCTACTGTGGATTGTGCTTGTGGTGTGTTGAAATTATCATAGGGTAGGATAGTCTATGATAATTACTATCAATCTTAATATATATACTTCGGAACAACGTTGTTCCAAGGTATTCTATGATAATTATCATGAATTTTAGCATATTTATTCTCCATAACGTTGTTTCAAGTTTCGCTCAACGTTTCAATTATTGGCCAAGACTAACACAAATTTGCTATATTTTACTCTGTTTCTTTAAAAAAAAAAAATAATGAATGTTTGAAAAATATGTCTATCTCACACTAATTAAGGGTGGACAGGAGAAAGAAAACCAGTCGCAACAAATTCCTACTTTTAGGTGCTCTGAATAGGCAAATTTTAAAGATTTGCATTGTAAAGATTTGCTTCTGTCGCCACATAGGGGCTATCACTTGCCCAGCTCATTGTCTAATCTGAGTCTTTAATCTGCTAATGGCGCCAATGATGCATCCCAGACACCAACCCTTTAAATGGGAAGGGGTATATATTTAGGTGTGGAGGGGGCTGGCACCAACATGTCGGACACTAGTGGATTAATTGTATATAAAAATATTGGTTGGAAAATTACCACTATGGAAATTAAGGGGGGTGCTCGAGCACCCTGAGCACCCCCCTGGATACGCCCCTGTATAACATGCATGTTTAATATCTCGTATAAATATTTCATATAACAGTCATTTGGAAAAAACCTGGAATAATATGATGAAGCAAGGTACTAATTTAAAACGTATCTTGACTTATTATGACGTGACAAACTCGCGGCTCTGACCCATTATTGCTTTACTGCTGGGTCAATGTTGCAGACGGTGGCCCGGCAATGAAACAACATTGTATCAATGTCTCGTGTTTGCTGCGTGAGCAGTCTTGCCAGACACACGCATTATATAAGCCCGTAGACATTGGCTCAACATAGTTTCAATGCCTCAGGGGCCGGGCAACAAATGAGCAATCGTTGGTGCAATTAAAGTGATAGATAGCTGCTAGCGATTAAAAGTCATGCCCTACTCATTTTGGAAATATAGAGACGCACCTGGAGCACCATCTAATTAACACCCTTTAAGGATTATATCATTGAATATAATGCAATGTTAAAACGAAATACTAATACATCAATCAATTTGGCAGCTCAACCAGATATATTCAAATATTATACATGTATATGCTATATGTGCCTAATATTCTATTCGAGCTCAGCGGAACATGTACCTAAATATAAATGCCAATTGTATTAAAACTTGATTTTTTGTACGGAAAAGGTGGATTGGCTGCATTGGCATTTCAATGATCAATGAACAGAGTGTCTCAACATACACGTATGATTAAAAAAAAAATCTATGATGTTATCTTGTAAAAAAAATATATAGTCAATTTCATTATTATTGTTAAATTCACTGGGTTAACTTTGTGAAAAAAAAACGTATTTGAATTATATTTCATCAGATACATCAAATGCATGGATCAAATACAAATACAAATAAAGGCCTTTTAAAAAAAGCAAATACAAATACGGAAGATTCAAATACAAATACGCAAATAAAAATACGTATTTGACCCCATCCCTGCCAGGGTCTGGTGACAGGTATTGCTGCGAGTGTTATTGTTAATGTGGCCATGACGAATAATAAAGCTATACGTCTCGCTTCTACTCCATCTACCAGTATTAAAGCGACACAATCAGGCCAAAATCATCATTTTCATTTCGGCTCTTGATATGTCAACATGTCCATAGACTAGAACTGCTTAGGTTTCTACAATTTTGTTTGCGCTTTTACCATTTTTTAAAAGAGAAAAAAGGATGAAATTTAATTTCGGACATGCATGTTTGAAAAAAGGAAATACAGGAATAACTGATTAATGGGGTTTTCGGTAGGGGGCCCAGACTAAGCTCGTACGTTCCTACGGCAACCCAAAATTTAAAAGATTTTCACAATTCTAGTCTATGGACATGTTCACATCTTATGGACATATCAGGGAGCCAAAATGAAATTGTGTCTATTTGATGATTTTTGGCCTGATTGTGTTGCTTTAAGTATGAGAGTGGTCACATTGTAAATCGGATCTTTCATGTCTTAAAGAGACCGGATGGAGAGCTGTGAGAACAGTCGCTGACAAAAACTGCCAGTCGCTGACACACCATGCACCTTAAGTTTTTCATTTTATGCTGTCAGTTGGAAAAATACAACTTACAATAAGCTATTAGATATCATTCTATTTGATACTTGATATTGATTTCAACCCAAAACGTCATTGAGGCGTAAAATTGTTTGGAAATACTGGCGCTATAAACAGGTTGCTAAATTTGACATCTGAAAAAACGCGGAAAGATCGACTAACGCGATGTCTGGGATTGACTAACGGGAATTGTATTTTATTCAAAGATTGATTAACGCTTTGTGAGATTAGAAAACGCATCAAAAGATTAGATAACGCTGACGCTGAAAGTAGCTGTTGTAGGCCTAGTATTTAAGAACTTATTTTATACCTCACTAATATTATTATTAGGCCTACTACTTGCCCCCTCTATTCAACGTGTGCGATATAATTCATGTCCGGGAAACATGAACATCATCCCCTCAAAGGTTTTTGAGTAGCTTTCTACAGAGATGATAATTATGAGGGTGGTTGTTACTTCATTGGTTAAGTAGTAGCTGGCAGCATTATGTGTTCTATGATTAAAACATGTTTCTCCGCGTCACCATATTAAAAATTATTTATGCCATACATAGACCTATCTTCTTCAGTTCTAGTCCTACCTGTTACAAGTCTTCAACTAAACCTGCAATAGGCTACACAATTGACAGGGGTAAGTTAAATAATTTAATAAATAATAACTATGACATAAATATTGAAAGCATTTTTTCCATGTAGGCTATATAGTGTAGGCACTATATGTTAGCCTAGTGGTTGATGGGGAAATAGGCCTATAGGGCCTACATGTGTAGGCCCTGAATCCTGACACAACATCGCTTGTAGCCTATAATTCTGAAGACACTGAGTCGATTTTTTCCATAGTGTTTTTCGATATCTTTCCCAATGTCAATACACCTACCAAAATGACGTCGGATTGATCACTAGGGGATATATATATCTCAAAATATTACTTATAAAACATTTCCTATTTTATATTTGACAATTTCTAATGTTAAAATATTCTTTTAACATTATGCCTATATTTGAATAATGACAGCACAATAGTTAAAGTTAATATAGTAACAATATTCACTTGGCGAAAATAGGCCTGTTCCACCATAGACTAGAAAAAAATGCTTGACTTTATTAATTTTGTGTCGAATCTCAGTGGGTACTTAGAACATTGCAAAGGATGCAGATTATATAATGACATCAAACACGATAAAGTGTCACATTGACTTCTCGACCATAATGATTTGTAAATATGATCAAAATGTTGTCAAAATGTACTCATTTCAGCAGTACTATGTTAGTTTTCAGATAATTTTGTCAATGGGATATTTTAATAAATCAATAGCACAAGAAAGTGATTTTTGTGAAAAAAAAAAGATTTATTAGAATTACTATAAAATCTGCTGAAAGAACTGTGAGCGATGAAGCAACCATAAAAATATTACAATTGAGAGACTGTAGATTGTATTTGTGATCAAACAAGGAGTTTGCTCAATGCTAAGTGTCAACATTTCTGTTGACACTTTGTTAATGTCACTTTAGCAACAGTGTTACTAGAAGCCACTTCGCCGGGTAGAATGTTTCTGTACCCACTCAGAAAAAAGAGTTTGTATTGTTGGTTTTAAATTGTTGCATTGTAGAATGGCTAAAATAACTGTATTTCGATGGTTCTGAATAAACAGCAACATCTAACGTGACAGAAGTCAAGACACTTTACATCTGATTAATGTCAAGGATACAACATATTATACCAATAAAGAAATATAATTAAAATTAAAAGATGTAGGGACAACGAAGCAGCTTCAAGTGAAAATTAAAAGACAGAAAATTATATTTACGTGTATTTTGCCATGTTGCTAGTGTCACGTTAGCAACAGTGCTAATAAAAATTGCATCCTTGCCCAGAATTTAAATGCAGAAATATTTACTTGAATGGCTGGTTTCAGATTGTTGCATTGTAGAATGGTTACCGGATTTTATTGTTGCTGTTTGGAATACACATCAAGTGCTAGCGTGACAGATGTCAATGACACTTCCCAAATTATTCTGTTGTTAAAGAACCTTTTCCAACCACTGATATAATAATGGATATGTAAACACAATTTGACTATAAACAAATCTCTGGATTTCACATTTGAACACCTTATTTTTGAGGGATGAGAAGAAGGATCTCACTCACCCTATAAATAACACTGTCACGTTGACAGTTCCAGTGTCACACAAGGTGTCACGTTCATATATGAATGAGGCAAAGGGCGTGTCAAGTATATTGTCACATTAACAACAAAGGTGTTCAAATTTATCTCACGCTAGGACATATTTACGACTGCTGTGGTTCATATACAAATGTAGCCTATGTTCAGTGAATTGTGTGAATAGACCATGCATATTATTATGCAAAGCATTATAGTGTTTTAATATTTAATTGCACACCTAATAGTATGTTTACACTACTGTACCATGCTAGTGTTACAGCCTATAATAATACTGCCTTTTTTTGACTATTCAAAAGCAGAGCAGGTAATTTCAACTATTAAACCTGCAACATTCATTTCCCTATTACCCATTTTTTTCTGGCACCTTGCCATGATGATATATAGGTAGTCAGAAAAGAATAAACTTGTTCATATCTCAAAGCACTTATGAGATCTGAATGAATCTAGGGCCTGACACTGTCACGATAGCATTGTAAGATATGTCAACGGCTGGACGGAGACAAATAAAAACCTTCGTGGTGAGATTATTACTCAAATTAATGCTGACATTGTTTGTTTAGGTGAGACACATTTAAAAGACATGTGCGGAATTGAACTTAATAACTACACATGGTATGGTTTTAACAGAGATAAAATACATGTCAGAGCAAACAGAGGCTCCGGTGGTGTGGGTATTCTGGTTAAAGACTCTTTATTTAGCACCTACACAATAAAACTCATTGATAAATCATTTCAGGATATACTAGCTATTGAATTGAAACATATTTTTACAGATCACATAATTGTGGTATATAGTTGTTATTTACCACCAGATGGTTCACCTTGGAGTAATTGTACAGAATTTTTTGGTCATTTAATGTCACAGCTGTATATAAACAATGATGCAGATGCTATATTTATTTGTGGAGATCTTAATGCTCGCTGTGGAAACGGTATTGACACGTTATTAGATGACTCTTATATACCAGAACGTCATGTCATGGATACATGTACCGTATATCTGTATGGTAAAAAAATAATTGACTTTGTAAGAGATATGACGTTGTGTATAGTAAATGGTCGCGTGTCACCAGAGAAAGATAATTATACATCCATTTCAAATCGTGGTAGATCAGTGGTGGATTATATTTTGACCCAACAACATTTCTTGTCAAACTGTAATGATTTTACTGTACATACAGTGACAGATCTAATATTACGTAAGCTCATCCAGTAAACCACCCGACCACTCTGTGTTATTGATTAACTTATCATTGCCTGGCTATTCACAAAGAGTTGACGAACCAGTCAGACGTGACCAACCACCGGACCACCTGAGTCAGAATAACACAGACAATATTAATTACCGTCACTTCACTAAATTTATGTACAATGGCGATAAACATGAATTCATGAACAATAAATCATGGCTATCTAAAACGCAGGAAATATTAGATCATATAAAGATATTAGAAACACAGTGTGATGTGGATAAGATGTATGATAATTTACATGTACACAATTTATATGTACACATATATTTTCAGAGCTGGATATTTTTTATACAAAAATAGACTCTCGTAGAAGTGTCCGTAGACGACACAAACACTCTAAGCCCTACTGGGATAACGAATTGGGTCATCTTTGGAAATGTATGCGTGAAAAAGAAAAATGTTACTTGAAATGTACTGGCTCAATCGGGCTAAGTTGAACTTACATAAGGAATTTAAATTATCGAGATACAACTTTGATAAGAGTCTCCGCCAGAAAGAGCGTATCTATAATAGAAATAAAATTGCTGAAATCGATCACTTTAAGGGGAACAATCCAACTGAGTTTTGGAAACTGGTAAACAACCTTGTCCCGAAAAGAAATAAAAATATACCGTGTAAAGTTCGCAAAGGGGATACATTTGTGATTGAACCATCCGAGGTGTTAGATGTATGGGCCAGTGAATTCAGTTCCCTGTATAATAATCCATCTGAAGTTAATGGAGATATCGATGTCGAATTTAGGGATAGATGCAAAGAACATGTGTCCCGTATTGAATGTGAAATGAAACAATCAAATGATAGTATATATTTCCTAAACGAAAAAATAGGTTTTCATGAAGTCGAAAAAGCAATAAAGGGATTAAAAAATAACAAAGTATGCGGAATCGATGGTATACCAAATTATGTTTTAAAAGAACCTGCATTTTTAACTCTACTTTGGGCCATTGTAGCAAAATGTTTTGAACAAGGTGTCGTACCATCCATATGGCGACAGGCGGTAATCACGCCGATACCTAAAGGTAGAGATAAAGAAATTTTACACCATTAAATTACAGAGGTAAAAGCTTGTTATCGACTATATCTAAAGTTTACTCGTCAATTTTAAATTCACGCCTATCCGAATACTTAGAAACAGGCGGGGTTCTATGTGAAGAACAGAACGGATTTAGAAAAGGAAGATCATGCGAAGACCATGCATTCGTCCTCACTAATCTTATACAAGATCGAATTGATCAGCGAAAATCAACCTACGTCTCCTTCATTGATTTTGAAAAAGCATTCGACTGGATAAACCGTGACTTATTGCTCTATAAACTCATTATGAACGGTATTGATGGAAAATTTCATTTTGCTATAAAATCTGTATATTGTCAAACATCTTCGTGTGTGAAGCTTAATAATATATTATCTAGCTCTTTTAACACTTTTTCGGGAGTCCGACAGGGGGATAATTTATCCCCGACTCTTTTTAATATTTTTGTAAATGATTTATCGAACGACCTAAAAACTCTTAATGTTGGTGTACATATCGGTCCGGATATAATATTATCTCATCTTCTATACGCGGACGACTTAGCGTTAATAGCTGAAGGTGAAGCAGACTTGCAGAAATGCTTAACTGCGTAAGTTCTTGGTGTCAGAAATGACACATTCGTATTAATGCCGGTAAATAAAAAATTGTTCATTTTAGAAAAAGACTTGTAAATAAAACAACATTTAATTTTAAAGAAGGGCGGAATAAACTGGACATAGTTTCTGAATATAAGTACCTCGGTTTTATTTTTATTTTTAACGAAAACATGGACCTCAAAATAAGTATAAACGATTTAAGCAGTAGAGCAGGAAGATCATTAGGATCATGTATTTCGAGGTTTAAATCAATGAAAGATGTTGGATATAGAACATACACACAATTATATAATTCTATGGTGGTACCTATATCTGATTATTTTGCGGGAATTTGGGGAATTAGAAAGTTTGAACAGTCAGATAAATTACGAAATAGGGCGATACGTTTCTTTTTAGGCTTGGGACCAAAAACACCAATTTGTGCTATGCAAGGGGACATGGGATGGACATCACCTTCATGTAGACACATAATAAAAATTGTTAAATTATGGAGCCGCATTATTAAAATGGAACAATCAAGGCTGCCTCTTAAACTTTTAAAAAATCTGATACATAACAACGGCGGTTGGATTAAAAAAATAAGATCACTGTCAGAAGACTTTAACATTAATACAAATAATTACACACATATTCCTGTCTCTGTTGTAATGGATAAATTAGACAGAAAAAACAAACAGAATGGAGAAACACCATAGCTTCCAAGCCAAAATTAAGAACTTTTGTAAAAATCAAATTAGTATATCAAACAGAATTGTATGTGTCTTCTCTTTTACCTAAGAGCAAAAGATCATTACTGAGTCAATTTAGATGTGGCGTTTTACCATTGGCAACAGAGACAGGACGATATCGACAGATCCCTAGTAGTGAAGGATATTGTACTTTTTGTGACGAAAATGCAATAGAAGACGAAATTCATTTTTTATGTACCTGCAATTTTTATAGTAAGCTTAGAGATACACTTTTTCATAATATTAATTCGATCGAACCCACTGTAGTAAATATTTCAGCCATGTCAGGAATTGATTTATTAACGTTTTTAATGAATGATAAATTTGTTAAATGTGTAGCTGATTTCATTTCAAATGCCTGGTATAAACGGCAACATGCCTTATTTAACTAGCACACATTATATTGTTTTGCTTTTTATTATTATTAATATTTTTCAAGCTTATACTGCACCTTTGTATATATTATGTATGTATAGTGACTAATAAGTCCTCTAGGGCTGGGTACTTCATTTAACAATATTTCATGTTCCCATGTATTTGTTGTTATGTACATGTCACTGAAATAAACAATATCTATCTATATATCTATCCATATGCATATTCCACAAATATATAATATAAAAATATGTCATTTTTATATCAAAGTATGATACACTTTAAGACACATTGGAAACATTTGTCAAGTGTATTTCCGAGTTTTCCCTTCGTGCTAGCGTGACTGAATGCATTGAAACTCAAATGCCTTTTTTTGCACACCTGTGAACAGTTGGGACGAAAGTTATTTTTGTGATTCTGACATGAAACCTTTCTACATGAAAATCGATATATAAAAACAAAGATCTTACAATGTCATGGTGCAGTAAAGTTAAATTTTTAACAACATGGGGGGAATTTGGGAAGTTTCAGAACCGCAAATAGACACTTTTTGTGTGTTTTTTTCTAAATCAAATCCGATTTGAATATCGCTTAAATACAAAGCTTGGCCTACTAAAATTGATGTCATCATAAGGAGCTGCTTTAACATTGCTAACATTACATTGGCATTATATCGTGTTTGGTGCCATATGTAGCCTGGATGTTACCGTTCTCTACAGATCTCTACCTGTATATACATTGATTGTCTGTATTAATTCTTCAGTCACTGCCTGTCATGCCCTGTGAGGTTGAGTGAAAATATTTGAAATGGTAGGCCCAGGGTTCAATTTACCCAGATGCACTCACCTAAAATCTCGGTGTTGCGCTCGTAAATATTTTTGTTTAGGGGCGTTTTGCCACTAACGTTAACTAAAGTTTCAGATGTTTTGTCGTGATGCGCATGTGGGATACAAATAGCATATGCGCCCCCAATTCACTTTGTTTAAGGGCACATGCACCCGTAAATATTGGTCATTTAAATTGAGCCATGAGGCCTATGACACAATAGACCCTACATAGAATTCAATTATATCTATCTAACATTAACATATAGGATAAATCATTAATACGGACCAAGATAGTCTACTGTCTATATAATTATAGTCTACTGTTTGATGTTAATACCTAGTTAATTCTGAACAATACCTAGTTAGCCTAATTCTTAGAAAAATCACCATACATATGCATGCCTATTATTTGTATTCAGGAATGAGATAAATTATAAGCGTTATCTAATCCTAGGGTACGTTAGTCAATCTCATCCATCCCGCTAGCCAATCTTTGTATTATTTATAAAATGCGTTAGTCAATCTTTCCGCGTTTTTTCGGATGTCAAATTTACCAAACTCTTACGTTGTTAACAAAGCCCGATACTCCCTAAATATCCTTTACACTCATATAAATACGCTGGGTGAATGGCTGGCCCGAAAATTTTGATAAAGTACCTCAAAAGAGCAGAAAACTGACTTACCCACTTTTGGTGCGTCCATCTTAGATAGGCTAACGCCGGCGTTAGCTAATCCAGTTTCGCCCCAGTGAATAATATCACGGTTACTTATTTATTAACATTTTACAGGCATGTGCATACAAGATTGGAGAATTGAAGATACTAGAATTAAGAAGACTCGCTGAGAAACAACTTGGTCAGTTATCGCACTAAATAATTACTAGGCCTGCATGTATATTCATATAATATGTGTAAAATTAAAATTAGTATAAAATATGAAAATATTATAATATTATTATAGATAACCATATCATCACATAATTACTATGTTCATATAACATGGGGATACATCTAAACAACAAACAAACAAACAAACAAACAAACAAGCAAACAAACAAACAAACAAACAAACAAACAAACAAACAAACAAACAAACAAACAAACAAACAAACAAACAAACAAACAAACAAACAAACAAACAAACAAACAAACAAACAAACAAACAAACAAACAAACAAACAAACAAACAAACAAACAAACAAACAAACAAACAAGTATGATATATAATATCACAAAGGTGTAAATGGTTGGTTGGTTAGTTGGGTGGTTGGTTGGTTGGTCAGTTGGTTGATTGGTTGCTTGGTTGTTTGGTTGCTTGGTTAGCTGGCTGGCTGGCTGGCTGACTGGCCGGCTTGTTTGTCCGTCCGTCTGTCAGTTGATATGTATTTTGGTTGGTATGACGTATGATGTTGGCGTACAATGATGGAATAATTAATCAATTAATGTATTATTTGTTTACAGGCGCAAAATTTGACGTTCGTGACTTTCATCACCAAGTTCTGAAGAACGGCAGATTACCACTTCATCTCTTAGAAGATGAAATAAAGCAATGGATTAGGCACACCACAGCACCTCACATATCTGCTTCTTCGTTGGCCCCTACATCTACTTTGTCTTCAATTAGACAGATATTTAGTCTATGTTTAGCTGTAATATTAGCTTTGAGAATCATATTTAATTAGCACTGTATTCTTATTGTCAGTATTCAAAATAAATGATTGTATTCGTGCAATTTTTAATAATAAATATTAAGAAATCATGAATTGCTGCACACAGATTATATGTCGTAGGTGAAATCTCAAAAAAGTATGTCGATTTGTGAAGCAATAAACAATAAACGGCATAGACGAAGTTATTCATGCAACTATATGAGATATATGTTTATATACACCCGGGCGTTTATAAACGGTCGGCCTCGGTAACTTGTATACTGCTGTACAAAGCCAAAAGGAAGTATCAGCTCACTTGTTAAGTAAGCAGATACTTCATTTAGGCTTTTCACGGCAGAATAGCAAAGGGACCAGCCCCATAAAACTGCGAATTACAGTACATATGAATTGGCAATATGAAGACGCAGTATATAATAATCTACATTTTAATGGTTTTTGTAAGGTAAATTTCCGCAGAATTTACCCAGGAAGCTGGATAAATGGCAGCGCTCCTGGATTGTATATAGGTTTTGTGCAAATATACAAATTGCGCATACAATTTGACCATCACTATCACCCACCACCTCATGGTATTAGCAGAGTGTACCCCCAACGTATACATTTTTTAGCAATGACACTTTAAGGAGGTGGGGGTCAGTGGTCAGAAAATCTATTTTTCACGATTTTTACCAATTAAACCATCGTATTTCACAAATTCTGCTTCTCAAGTTCATTACTAAGTAGTGATATGTTGTGACAATTTATGCATTATGCCAAATCTGGTATAATTAAGATACAGTTAACCAGTCATATTGGCCGAACGTTTATAAATGTCCGGGTGCTTATAAACACTCGCCGGAAGTGTGTTGCGTGTGCTTATAAACGCACGGTGGTTTTTAAATGGGCGGCCATTTAAAAACGGCTGGACTCGGACCTGGTTAGTGTGACGGCCATCCTGGATTTCTCTACATCGTATTACTTTGAGGTCTTTATTTTATTCTTTTTAATTCATCATAACTAAAATCCTATGTGTAGACACCAGAATTAATTGTCTAGGTGCATTTAAAAAAAAATTATGAGCAGACATTGATTTTCATGCTAGTGTGGCGGCCATCTTGGATTTTTGTACATTCTATTGCATTGATGTTTTTTATCTATGTGTAGACACCAGAATGAATCTCCTTGGTACATTTATTTCAGAGTTATGAGTAATCATACATTTTTCAGGTGCGCCTGGCGGCCATTTTGTCGCCATTTTGAATTTTTGCTCCCTGTGACTTTAGGTCTAGCTTTTTAAGTGTACCCTGGTTATTTTCATAGCCACATGAACTCAATAGTCTACTATGATTGTCAAGTCAAACTCTCTGCCTCTTGCATTGTAAACGGGAGTATCTATCCATCATTTCATTTATTAGCCTAACCATCCAATAATTCGTCCATTTATCCATCCATCAATTCATTTATTCATACAGTGAATGATTGATTGATTGATTTATTTATTGATCGATGGATTGATTGATTGATTAATTGATTGATTGATTGATTGATTGATTGATTGATTGATTGATTGATTGATTGATTGATTGATTGATTGTTTGATTGATTGATTGATTGATTGATTGATTAATTAATTAATTAATTAATTAATTAATTAATTAATTAATTAATTAATTAATTAATTAATTAATTAATTAATTAATTAATTAATTAATTAATTAATTAATTAATTAATTAATTGATTGATTGATTGATTGATTGATTGATTGATTGATTGATTGATTGATTGATTGATTGATTCATTCATTCATTCATTCATTCATTCATTCATTCATTCATTCATTCATTCATTCATTCATTCATTCATTCATTCATTCATTCATTCATTCATTCATTCATTCATTCATTCATTCATTCATTCATTTATCGATTTATTCATTGATTCAATAATAATTCATCGATTCATTTATTGATTCTTTAATAATTAATCGATTCGTTAATCCATCCTTGTGTTCATGCATCCATCAAATTATCCAATCAGATTATAACCTTTTCCTATTTCGACAGGAAGATGATAATGTAAATAATAACATATCTCCGCCAGTAATCTCATGTTTTGTACTTGCTGATTATTTTCCGAGTTTTAGTCCGATTACGAATGATCTTTTGACTGGACATTTAAAAGTGAAAATAGTTTGAGTTTGTGAAAACTGATTCCAGGAATTCAAACTGATGTGTCTCATTGAAATGTCAATTTCACCCAAACACATGTCACTGACATTGATAACACATCCCGTTTATCCGACATTAAATCAACATTGGTTCCACGTCTCCAATTTCATGTGATTTAACGCTAAAGGTAAAATGTATTGGTGCATTCTTGTGTCATTTGCACTTCACAGATAGCATACAGTCCTACATCCATTTCGGAGCATTGAACTGTTTCATACATAATCATTTCTATGTTCACTTATTTGCACCTGAGGCAAGTGAAGCATGTGAATGTAAAGTGCCTCACGCAAGGTCACAACATCGAAACAATGTCACAACGTTGCGAGGGGAAAAATGTGCTATTTCTCCCAAGACCCCGAAACTTTTCAAGTTATTGTGCCCACAAATAAATGTTAACGCCGACGACGCCGAACTTCAATTGTAATAGCCCACATTTTTATAATTATTTAAAATTAAAAGGCGGGCTAAACATGATCGGCAATAAAGAATAATAACCGTTGTTGCTATGTCCATAAATGGCAACGATTATTAACAAATAAATCAAATCAAATTTATCAAAGCAAACTTTATAATAAACAATAATATTAACGCATTACAGAAAAAAATAAAGATTATTCAAACCTATAATGGAGATGTACCAACTTACAGGCGTTTATCATTGCATTATTTTTCGTCATCTCCCATCAAAAAAGTATACACCTACACAGCTTAATCTGTTATGTTCTTGAAAATGAGCTTAACGACAGTAAAATCGACAACGATAAAAAATATCCAATCCTATAGAGAAATCATGTACATGGACCGCTATTTTTATTGTTTACAAGTGCCACGTGATTTAATTGTCAAATTACTCTTGATATTACAATAATTGCTGCTGAGGTAGGGGTAAGGTGGCCTTGGTTATTATAATAAAAATAACATTACTTAAATTATTTATTCCACTTTGCATAATACATTCTGGCCGGAATGTTACCTATTTAAACGCATTATATCCATTAGAGGCAATGTGAACAAGGGTGAGTGTGAATAATAATGTATGGAAAAAAACGACGTCATAATTAACCAGCCACTGGTGGTCGTCGTATGGGCAGGAGAGGGTTAAAAGCCAAAACGACCTTGTTTTGACATATTTTTAATTTTTATATCAGTTTTTATTTTCAAATGATTACTTTCGAATCCTAAAATTATGTGTCATAGAAATTGATGTAGATGTTGACAAAAAATATTTATAATTTATGATTATTTTAATGTTTAGCCTGAATTACACTTTAATAAGTGATATTTGTTTCTATTAACATGTTACCGTGGCAACAGAAGGAAATATGGATACAGTGTAAAAATCCTGATGATAAACATTTATGGCAGCTACTTTTATAGTGTTCAAAATGTTAGAATTATACGTCTATTATTGATACGTCTAGAATTATACGTCTGTCCTATATCTCTGCCTTAACCCCCTAACTCTGCATTACTCCTTAAATCTCTTCACGTGTCACTATATCTCCGTATCACACCCTATATACCCACCCAGTGAACCGTAAAAGACATTTTCACACCGCCCGTCAGTCCGTATTTGACCTTCTGAAGATGTAATTTATGAGCCTGTATTTATCAATTTCAGGGGCAATCGTATATCTGCTTAAAAACATTTTGTGTCCGAATATAAACACAAGTGACGGTATATAGAATTTTTGGGACCTTATAAGACCCTATCTCAACGAATTAACAACCTTATCTCCAGCTGTTCCCCCGTACTAATTACCCAGACATTATCTCTCATTTTGCGTATCTCTCCGAATCAGACCGTATATACCCACCCGTACAGATATGGATATACGGCTCATTGGTAGGAGGGTGTGTTACGGAGCGAGGACAAGCTTCCTCAGTAATGATATATAAACGTACATAACCGACACCGATCGCATATGACCGTACATACCCGTAAATAACCGAATCAAGACCGTAAATCTCATTTCTGAAACCGAATATGACTGCCAGAAACATCCGTAAATCTAAAAAATGTACGACTGCGTATTATTATTTCTTTGGAAACATGCTAAAATTGCCAAAAATACCTTATGAGGCCGTATCTGACTATACTACTCCGCATATGACATTCAAAATATTATGGACCGCGGCTCGAACCGCCGACTTTCACACGGTTCAAACCGTATCTCTCTTTGGACCAACCGCCACCTCGAACCGCCTCAATGTGACTGGGCCTTAATACATTACTTGTCTTCGCACAAAGTATGATGAACCAATACATTACTTCGCTTTGTCTTTCACAGGGCACGCTAAACTAATACATTATTTTTCTTTGCCTTTGCACAGAGTTTGATAAACTAATGCATTACTTATTTCTTACTTCTCTTTGCATTTGTACAGTGTATAATAAACTAATACATTACTTATCTTTGCCTTTGCAACGAAAACGATAGCTAATAGATTATTTCTCTTTGTTTCGGCAAATAGTATGATAAACTAATTAATTACTTCTCTTTGCCTTTGTACAGAGTATGCTAAACTAATACATTCTTTCTCTTTGAACAGAGTATGATAAATTAAAACATTATTCTCTTTGCCTTTGTTCATAATATGATAAACTAATACATTACTTCTCTTTGCCTTGCCTCTGTAGCATTCTGACATCTGGAATACCTAAGCACCACCTGGTGAGTGGACAAAAGTAAACAACAACTCTACTTACCTAACGCAACTCAATTATTTCACTTCTATAGCTTCTAGGTCCTCGGGGACCGCGAGTTCCGAGGTGCGACAATCCAAAACAGTGGTCAAGAAGTGTCCAAGTCGTCAACAGGGTGCCGGGCGGCAAAGGAGCTAGAAAGGAGGAGGTAAAAAGCCATATCAAATATATGGGTCTTTATTAATTTCCTGGAAGTAATTATCGCTGTACCAGTAGTGAATTACAGACAAACAATCGGGGTGTAAATGGTCAGCAGCAGGGCGTAAACAGTCAGCAGTAGGGTGTAAATGGTCAGCAGTAAGGTGTAAATGGTCAGCAGCAGGGTGTGAATGGTCAGCGTCAGGGTGAAAATGGTCAGTAGCAAGGTGTAAATGTCAGCAGTAAGGTGTAAATGGTCAGCAGCAAGGTGTAAATGGTCAGCAGCAGAGTGTAAATGGTCAGCGCCAGGTGGTAAATGGTAAACAGCAGGATGTAAATGGTCAGAAACAGGGTGTAAATGGTCAGCAGAAGGGCGTAAATGGTCAACAGCGGGTCGTTAATGGTCAAAAGCAGGGTGTAAATGGCCAGAAACAGGGTGTAAATGGTCAGCACCAGGGTGAAAATGGTCAGCAGCAGGGCGTAAATGGTCAACAGCAGGTCGTTAATGGTCAACAGCAGGGTGTGAATGGTCAACTGAAGGGTGTAAATGGTCAGCAGCAGGGTGTATGTGTTAATTTACAACCCCTTCTAGTCAAATAAAAAAAGTTGTGGTTGTCAGTGTATTACAGGATAGGAATTGATAATAATAGTAATTTTGACTTTTTGATCGCACAATGTGCTCATTTGGGGATTATCGAGTACAATTTGACGACCCCCCCTTCCCCTGCCCTACCAGTATCGTATAATCAAAATCAAATCAAATAAAATCAATTTTATTGCAGACAATGTAAAATACATCATATTACAAAAGCAAATAATACACAATAATCATACAATGGTATAAACACAATTAATACATATCGTATAACATATGTTAAATCTAGCTGTCCCATTGTATGGATCACTGCATACTGAGGTTGCCTTTCTCTTTCTGTCAATACTCTCCGCATCGAGAGTGCTTTTTCGATGAATTGCCCTAAATTGAGCAATGTGGCTTTATTTTTTTATTCAAATATACTCATAAATATTACTGCTGACGACACGCCCTTTGTATAGGCTGAAAGAAACTCCTGGCGAATTTCAGAATAGTTGGGACAGTCGACAATAAAGTGAGCCTCATCCTCAACCTTATCTTTGCAGAAATGGCAAAACCGTTGTTCCGCCGGAGTAGGTTTTGAACGATATCTTCTGCCTTTCTCAATTTAGAGATCGTGCGAGCTAAGTCTAATCTGCGCTATTAATTTCTTAAACTTGGGCTTCATATCGCACATTATATATTCTTCTGAATGATAAGAATATTTTAATTTTGCAAACGTTCTTAGCTTGTTTCCAACATTTTTAGAATTACCACTATCTTTCTTTATTCTCTCAAAAAACATTTTTTCATATTGAGTTTTAAATTTCATTGTAATATCTTTAAGAAATACATTTTCATTAGGGACGGCTTGTCGTTCCCAATATTGCAGCATATCGCAGCGTTTAAAACTAATTTTATTAAAAGATACCCAGTTGTGTTGACCTATTCCGTCCATATAACATTATTCTTTATACGCTTTGCTCACTAATTTATTTGGATGATAATCTTAGTCTCGGGATCAACTGACTCTGACAGAGGTCAAATTGAAAAACATTGCCTTCAAGACGCAAGCCTTTGTTATGTTTCTGGTGCATTGACCTGGCCGAGTTCATTGACCTCTCCTTCTCCAGGAAGTCTATTGTTATATGAGCGCACTAATCTCTCTGTCGTGGCAAAATCACAAATACGCTGAATTACAACACTTAACATGCTTAATGTCACATTCCAGTCTCAGTCACTGTGGTGCATCATCTAGTCGTCAACATATAAGCATCCCAGCAAACAAGATACATTGACCCAATGTTTATGTAATGTTGGACCACAATCTGTGACGTTGACCCAGCATTTTAAATTAGGGCCTTACATAAGATCACAAATTCTTGTTAACGGACATGTCACACTCGCTCACATCATCCCAGACAGATACTAATTGAAGAAATTCTACTCCAGGAATGCAGATATGCGTGTGCTATCACTTCTCCGTGAAATCAACAATATTACACGTTGATGGTGTAAATTGTGACAAAACTGAAAATCGTTTGGTTAGAGCGTAGCGCTTTGCAATAGCCACCACCTGCCGTACTAGTTCAAAACCCGATCGGTGCAGGATTTTCTACGAAATATCATGTTTCGCCTCTCAACGCTGGGACATTGCTGTGTCGATGTTGTGTCCTTTGGTAAAGCACTCCACCCCCACTTTCATCACTTCACTCAGGTGTAAATGAGTACCTGGTGGGACAGACAATAGACGGTCAGACAATTTTGTATTGTAAGTTACTAGGGCTAAATTGTTGCAGTGATTGGGGTGTTCCAGCCACAATTCCAGCATATTGGTTTGTATCTAAAATTACCAAATTTCATCCAATTAATGGTGCTCTTGAAGGCTATCTTGGATTTACATTTTTTAAACGGCCACCAAATGGTACAATAACATGAGAATCAGATTCACCACCCTTGAAAACATGGGTTTAGATATAAAAATCATCCTTATAGTGCAATTAGAACTGAAGCTATTAGGATTTTTGAGTTCGGTCACAAATGGCGGCCATCTTAGATTTTCAAGAGGTTACGGACTTCGGATCAAATGTATCATGATCGATTTAAACTCAGCTCACCTTCAAACCTCTGTATGTAAATTGTCATGCTTTCTTCACTAAAGTAAACATCTTCCTTAACGTTTGACAGTTACCCCCACACCATGTGCCATCGTTTCCCCGTGACATCAACAAAATACCAGAGATTGGAAGTCAATAATGAAGACATACGCGTGTTATCTTTGTCCACAATCCTACATAGAGCAGTGTCATGTTGCGATACTTTCCGCGAGAGACAGAATAAGATCAAAGATTGGCATCAACATAACGTAGTGGTTGATGGTGCAATTCTGGCAACAATGAAGATAATTATTGTGTGGGTGTCCCTCGCTTGAGCGGAATCACGCGTACCTACGCTATGCTGCAGACTGCATAATGTCTGAATCTGACATCAACACTATCTTGTGTAAAGTACCTTGTGTTCACTACCTTGTGTACAGTAACTTTTTTACAGCATAGTATATACAGTATTAAAACGCGTGCTGCTGAATTAATTGTTTCTATGTTTATTTCATTTAATCTGGAATTGCTAACCGCATTTCCAGCTGCATGCGAATGACGAAAACTATCGTTATTTATGGAAAATATATAGAATTATTTAATGAACGGATCAGAATCAGACGCTCCTACATAATGTCTGAATCTGGTCAACCTCCACAAACTATCTTGTTTCAATTTAAATTGAATTTTACCTTGGTTTTGAACTGCATTAAAACGGGCTATCAGCATAAGGTTTAAAGGAACTGGCCCAGGCTAAAATCATCAAAAAATCGGTGATTTTATTTTGGCTTCTTAATATGACCATATGATGTAAACATGTCCATAGACTAGAACTGCAAAAGTTTTTTAATTTTTGTGCTGCGCATTTACAAGTTAGGCTAGATATAGAGACGAAATTCCTGAATTCTAATTTTTGACAACCATGTCAAAAATTAGAAATACGGGGTCTTTAGGCGAACACCTTATGCATTGGACGAGTGCTGTATTTTCCATTTCCATATCGCACGAGGAAATGACAACGTTTGTATTTTCTTATACGATCATGTTACACATGATGTAACTGCCATAAATTGTGGTTCAAACTACAGCACGATATGAGGTGCTACCGATATACGCAACACAGAGAAAAACAGTCCACATAAAGGGAGAATAATAATGAGGACGTGGTACCATGCATGTCTGTCCTTTATCCCAAATAAAGCTGTCTCACCTTGTGATAATTTAGACGACAGACTACATCAGATCTGAGATTTGCAGCCACAATATTTCAAGTCGATGGATGCAATTCGACCAGGAAGGAATATCACTTGTGTCTGGTTTGCTTGCGAAATATCTGAGCAGTATCAATACAATAAATATTGGTAGCCACAATATCACATGTTAATCCTTATTTGCTGAATTGTTTGCTTTTTGTTTGTTCAAAGCTGGTTCCATATACTTATGTTTTTGAAACATAGACATATCACAAATTGCATTATTTGAATAAATCAACATTCTCCGTAAAAACGAACCGCCATTTACCGCCGGCCCGGAGTAGTATTCTGATACTTTACACGACAGACTAAATAAGATCGGAGATGGGCGCCCAAAATATCACAAGTCAATGGAAGATAATACCAGTAAATCACTGGCCGTGGCCCTGCGTGGAGCTTGGTCGAGGTAGCTATTAAAGTCAATGGAGGCAATTATAGCGGAAATAAACATTGAAATCATTATTTAACATTTTAAACCCTTACGATGCATCAAAACATCATTTTGCATCCCAGAATAATGACTTAATGTCCTAAAACCCAGGGGCTTAAAACTAAAATTGCTCATGGATCTGTTTTAAATTTACAATATTTTTTTTTCATTTGCCACCCACGTCAAGTCATCATACACTACAAGTCGACAGCAATTCTCGACTTGTAGTGGATGAAGATGACAATGGTAAATTCAGGCTTGAAATATTTAATGGTGAATTATCAGTATGTTAATGTCCTTTAGAGCTGAACACAGACCGCGATGCTCCCGGCGGACGCTGGGCGTTGGCCTGGTGCTGTTTTGGGGCTGGACTACCGTCTGCGACGCTAGCCCGGCTTTGAATCGGCTTTGGGTCGACGTCTGTGTTTGGATAGTTTTGTTTCCTGTAATATATCTATGGGGGCACCCTTATGCCGTCGCTGGAGCTCAGCCTGTTAGTGCCACGTCAACGTCAGCAACAGCCCTCGGTGAATAAACATCGTATCACCACTAAACAACAAAACTACCCGAGCAATGACACCCTGAAGTGTGTCATCGATTTCTGCTCGGATCGTGCCCGTTTGGCAGTACCTGTAAATACAGGCATAGCCGACTACCCCCTCCCCCTCTTCTGGTAACCCATTTACTACTGGAGATAGACGCTGGGATAAACCTTAGCCTCTATCCCAGACGGCTTCAAAAAACTGATAGACATTACCCCGTCCCCTCGCCCACATGACGGGGCCCTTCAATACGGAGCGTGGGCCAGTGAACTACCAGCTGATGACCCTAGACGGGACATCATCCTGACTGGGATCCGTGAGGGTTTTCACATTGTGGAAGAAAGTGACAATAATAGGTATGTTATTGCACCACGCGTGCCGATTTTACTGTCTGCTATAGGAGTCGTCCCCAAAGAAGACTCAAGTAAGCTCAGAATAATCCATGACTGTAGTCGCCCTTATGGATCAGCGCTTAATGATTTCGCATACAATTCACATTTTAAGTATTCTACAATACAAGATGCAGTGACGGCTATAAAGCCCGGTAGTTTTATAGCTAAAGTGGATTTTTGCAGTGCCTACAGATCGGTCCGGATTCACCCCTCTAACTACGCGGCAACAGGCCTAAAGTGGACTTTTTCTGGTGATCGCGATCCTATACCGTCCTGGTGGACACCTGTCTGCCCTTCGGCGCCAAGAGATCGCCAGAAATGTTTAATGATTTATCGCAGGCTGTTTGTCGCATTATGGCGAGTAAAGGGTTCAAGCATGTGGTGGCGTACCTGGATGACTTTATTCTCGTTGCAGATAGTTATGAGAAGTGTTTCACGGCTTTACATACGCTATTAGCTTTACTTCGTCTTCTTGGTTTTGCAATCAACTACAGGAAAGTGCTAGGCCCAGCCACGCGCCTAGTGTTTCTGGGCATTGTTTTAGACAGTGTGAAGTTGGTGTTAGAACTGCCTAAGGACAAGTTGACACAGCTGTATAACAGTATTCTGGCTATGAGTAAGAAAATAAAGATTACAAAAAGGGAATTGCAGTCTTTAATCGGCAAACTCTCTAGGGCTACACAGTGTGTGTATGGCGGACAACCTCATCTGCGACGCCTAATCCATCGTCTTAGTGGTCTACATCGCCCGTGGCACAAGTCCAAGATTACGAGTGATATGAGAGCCGATCTTGCCTGGTGGTGCAACTTTATGGAAGTGTTTAATGGTACCACCCCTATGATTGATAACCGGCCAGGTACCGCCATCAATACTGATGCTTGCAACATCGCGGCTGGTTGTGTATATGGCAACTCACGGATTTATACACCTTGGACAAGCTGGTCAGGATCAAGTCAATTACACATAAACCACAAGGAGGTGTTGGCGGTGGAGCCAGCTGCTGCTGCTTGGGCTCCTCTGTGGAGAGATAAACGGGTATACGTGCATATAGACAACCAAGCTGCAGTGGCCATCATTAACAAAGGCTCAAGCAACAATTGGTTTGTTATGAGCTCATTACGACGTTTATTTTGGTTGTCAGCTGTATTTAACTTTAGATTAAAAACTGTATATTATCCTGGCATTTATAATAAGATGCCTGATGCCGTGTCAAGGCTTCATGAACACAATGGTCTTGCTAGATTGTACACGCTAGGAGTTACCTTATCATGTCAGTCATGTGAAGTACAGCGGTTTACTGTGTTTCCTTTATTTCAGATGATTGGGCTTTTCAACTAAATGCAAGCCTTGATGTTGAGGTATGCCTATTGCGTGGCCTCACTTTTGCAGAGTCAACAAAAAGGACTTACCGCACACAGAGAGACTCTTATTTGGCCTTTTGCAATATCACTGGGAGCTGCCCAGTTCCTGCTTCTTTTGAAACAGTCTGCCGATATGCTGCCTTACTAGCACGTTCTTTAAAAATTTCTTCTGTTAGACAATACCTTAACATAATTCGTCTCTTGCATTTGGAGACGGGGAAAATACAGATTGGTAGCAACAAAGTCTTTGGTTAATGCTTGCAGCTTGTTGTATTTTTTGGGACAGACTAAATAGATCAATTATACAATACCAGAGATTGGCGGCGAAAGTATTACAAGTCACTGTAGACAATTCTACAAAGTAAGAAGAGTATTACCAGGAATAAAGACAAATATATTTCAGACCTCCAAATTAGGCTGTGCGTAATAAATCACATGAAGCCAGACGTTTCACCCGAGAACAGATACCCTGCTCTATGTTATCTTATTGTTGGAATAACGTCGCAGACTGGAGTGCAAAACTAAATCTGGATTGTTTCAACGTATATTGGTGGTTTCCACAAGTTAAAGTAATACTAGCAGGAATGAAGGCTTTCCATCGTTTGCGGCCATTAGCTGCATCATGGCTGCTGGACTAGTCATGCTGTTGTCACATCGTATATATCTAAGTCCTTTCATTCATTAGACGTCAGAATCTGATATCTGGAGACGTTAGAATCTGACTTTTAAAGACTGTCCCAGCGCTATAAAAATAAAATGGTCATAGACTCTGAACATAGGTATTCAAATGAAGCGGAAACAGCTAACTAAGAAATTTATGATTATTTCGAATAACAAAAATACCCTTTTGTCTCCATGGTTTATACATAATAATTCAGAGTTGTAAGGGTTATCCATTCACTCGCTACGTTATCTGATTTAAAACGATAACGATAAACCAAATCTTGCTGTTTAGATATACTATATCTGATCGAATATATTTAAGTGATCAGCTAGAGTATTCAAATTAAAACATCAAGTACAATTTTAACATGATAAATCAAACTTATTAACAAAATGACGAAGGCAGCGTGCTTTGACGTAGAGAACAATACTTGAATAAACTTCGAATAAATGACTACATGAAGAAAAGAAGGAAGAACGGAATGAATGCATAAAGGAATGATGGAAGAACAGAAGGTCAGGAGGAATTTAAGGGAAGAAGAAAGAAATAGAAGAAAAAAAGAAATAAAGGAAGGAACTAATGGAATAAGAAAAGAGGGAAGGTGGGAATGAAAACAGGATGGAATGACGGAATCATCAATGATTTTGACATGCCAAATGTCAGTACTTTTCCTGTCATGAATAAGCTTGTTTTATATAATAACAATTTCAATAAAGTTATCAACGGATAGATGGGTGGATGGTAAACCATTGGATATGCCTATGCAAATCAACAAAGTAAATATGAAATATTAAAGTTTGCAAAACATATTATTACATCACATGTCTTATTATTTAAAAGCAAAATATAATATTTAATCAATTAAAATTTAACCCCAGACAAAAATTTGGGGTTGGGGAATAACATTTGACACTAAGAAATATTATCACATTCTTTGTAGCCGTTCATTTCTCGTGCCGTATGGGAAAATCTTGTCGCAGTGGAATAAAATGTGTTCGCCTGAAGGCTCACACTTGTCCATTGAACAAGGAGTATTGTGTTTTGCAATACTGTGCTTAACTGATGAACACCGTATCTTGTCCCGAGCATAGATCTGACCATTGATTTGACCGTTAAAGCGCCGAGGTGTACAATTTAAATGTGCATCTACTTGAAGTTGTGTCTAAGTGGCGCGATTCACTACTTCAAGAATAAAAACAGATGTTAATTTAGTAAATGTAATGCTTAATTTTATTGTGTGAGGTACAAATAAAACGGATATAGATTTGCATAGCAGTGGAAGGGGGTAAGGGTCAATCACACGCTAGAAAAGATGACCCCTGACCTGAATTCCCATATATAGAGATGCCACCAGGACTAGTATTAGGAATGTTTCATTCATTCGTTCGTTCGTTCGTTCGTTCGTTCGTTCGTTCGTTTGTTCGTTCGTTCGTTCATTCATTCATTCATTCATTCATTCATTCATTCATTCATTCATTCACACATTCATTCATTCGTTTATTAATTTATTTATTCATTTATTCATTTATATTTTCATTCTTTCATTTATTTATATATTCATTTTTTCATTTATTAATTTATTCACTTATTCATTCAACCATTATTTATTTATTACTTTATTTATTGCTTTATTGCTTTATTACTTTATTACTTTGTTTATTTATTTATTTATATTTTGTTTGTTTGTTTGTTTGTTTGTTTGTTTGTTTGTTTGTTTGTTTGTTTGTTTGTTTGTTCGTTGGTTTGCTCGTTCGTTCGTTCGTTCGTTCGTTCGTTCGTTCGTTCGTTCGTTCGTTCGTTCGTTCGTTCGTTCGTTCGTTCGTTCGTTCGTTCGTTCGTTCGTTCGTTCGTTCGCTCGCTCGCTCGCTCGCTCGCTCGCTCGCTCACTCACTCACTCACTCACTCACTCACTCACTCACTCACTCACTCACTCACTCACTCACTCACTCACTCACTCACTCACTCACTCACCCACTCACTCACTCACTCACTCACTCACTCACTCACTCATTCACTCTATCACTCACTCACTCACTCACTCACTCACTCACTCACTCACTCACTCACTCACTCACTCACTCACTCACTCACTCACTCACTCACTCACTCACTCACTCACTCACTCTATCACTCACTCACTCACTCACTCACTCACTCACTCACTCACTCACTCACTCACTCACTCACTCACTCACTCACTCACTCACTCACTCACTCACTCACTCACTCACTCACTCACTCACTCACTCACTCACTCACTCACTCACTCACTCACTCACTCACTCACTCACTCACTCACTCACTCACTCACTCACTCACTCACTCACTCACTCACTCACTCACTCACTCACTCACTCACTCACTCACTCACTCACTCACTCTATCACTCACTCACTCACTCACTCACTCACTCACTCACTCACTCACTCACTCACTCACTCACTCACTCACTCACTCACTCACTCACTCACTCACTCACTCACTCACTCACTCACCCACTCACTCACTCACTCACTCACTCACTCACTCATTCACTCTATCACTCACTCACTCACTCACTCACTCACTCACTCACTCACTCACTCACTCACTCACTCACTCACTCACTCACTCACTCACTCACTCACTCACTCACTCACTCACTCACTCTATCACTCACTCACTCACTCACTCACTCACTCACTCACTCACTCACTCACTCACTCACTCACTCACTCACTCACTCACTCACTCACTCACTCACTCACTCACTCACTCACTCACTCACTCACTCACTCACTCACTCACTCACTCACTCACTCACTCACTCACTCACTCACTCACTCACTCACTCACTCACTCACTCACTCACTCACTCACTCACTCACTCACTCACTCACTCACTCACTCACTCACTCACTCACTCACTCACTCACTCACTCACTCACTCACTCACTCACTCACTCACTCACTCACTCACTCACTCACTCACTCACTCACTCACTCACTCACTCACTCACTCACTCACTCACTCACTCACTCATTCGCATACTCCCCCACACATTCACTTTGTGTCACGGTGGATGGGGTGTTGCTCTAAAACCGTCGTTTCATCCGTTTACTGATGGACACAACTTGTTAGAAAACAAATGCTCCCCATTAGACCTTTTTATCGGCACTTCCCGCGCAGTAGTTTCAGCTGCTTTTATTTGTTTGCTAACGTGTTTAATGTTACATAACCTGTCGACCAAGTGTATCTACTGCCATGGAATTAAAAGTACCTTGCAATAAATAATAATAATAATAATAACAAACATTAACAAACAAAAAAGCTGAATCGTCGCATAACCAGAAATAACGAAGACAGAGTCACCATAGCTTTAAAAATAATGTATTTGTCACATACAATAGATAATTATTAAACTTATCAATGACTTAACATGTTTTGGTTATGTTTTGCTAAATGTCCGTGGCTTTGCAGTCATGAATAACGTTTTATATCACAACGATTTCAATAAATGTGTCAATAGATGGAGAGATAATGGATGGATAGTAAAACATATGGGATATGCCCATACAAAAAAGTAAACATGGAATATTATGTGTTTTTTTAAATATATCTTCCCAGACAATAATTTGGGTTCGTAAAATAAAATTTGACACATATAAGAAATATTATCACATTATCTGTAGCTGCTCATTTATAGTTCTGAATGGACAATTCTGGTCGCGGTGAAATAAAAAAAAGTGTTCGTCTGAAGGATCATACCTTGTCCATTGAACAAGAAGTGTTCACAGTACGTCGTATATCGCTATAAGCCTATATCGCACTCTAACTGTAGTTGAAGCGCAAACTATTGCAGCTATATCATATGTGACTTGATCGTGTGAGAATATACAAACGTTTTTCATTTTTCGTGCGATATAGGAACATACAGCACATGTCCAATGAATAAAGTGTTCGACTAAATTATCACACCTTATTCATTGGACGAGTTTTGTATTTCTCTATATCGCCCTCAATTGAAAACAGCTTCTATATCTTACCGCACTTAGCTGATGAACCCCGTAACATGCCATGATGACAGATTTGACCATTTACTCAACCGCTATCAGGTTATAGCGCTGAGTAATGCAATTAAAATGTTTACCTATCTGACTTAGCAAATGTAATGTAATGATTAAGAATGTAAATCATTGAAGTATGTTGTTAATAATATCGCTAAACATAGAGACTTTAACGCACGGCATGGCGAATATAATATAATGTTACGACAATATAAGCAATTATTCCAAGAAAATACATTACCAGCAAGCCAAACTTAGTGAGCTGGAAAACATGAGAACGGAAGTTCCTAATTCCTATTGGAAATTCTGGAAATCTTTAAATCTTAGAAGTGTTACTACACCTTGGCAGACATTGTGAACTATTTTGAACAACAGTCTACCAACCACATGTGGAATATATGGGGACACGGGACGATTTCCACTGATCATCCGACAACACATAAAAGCAGTAAAATATTGTTGTAGAATTCTAAAACTTAGAGCCATCCAGTCAGAAATTACTGCAATATGCTTCTTGAGCTAGATAACATTGGCTTCACGAATTGGTGTTCCTGTATTCGCTCTGTCCTCGAATAAACCGGGCTTGATCAAATTTGGGAATCGCAGAATATTGGGGATACATAATAAATTCATGTTTTTATTTAAAGAATGAATTGTTAGAATATTTACACAGCAGTGGAGAAAAGATATTGAGAGTTCGAGTAAGCTGCGCACATATGCATTAGTAAACAAATATGTTTGTGTTGAATATTATCTCTTACACACAAGGGGGGATACAATAATCCAATCACTCCAATGAATCAGCGAATATGCACAAGGTGTGAATTAAACAAAAAGGACGACGAAATACATCTTCTTCTCCACTGTAGCGCTATGAATAATGAGCGCAAAATCATGTTGAACTCTTGTAACTGCACCTATCAATATACAGCCGACAAATGAAATGTTTCTACTAATTATGACATCTAGAGACATCTAGAGATAATAGTGGTGAAGTCACTAGCGCAATTTATTTATGTTTTTCTGTTAACAAATTAAGGGTTCAAAACACTGAGTATAATAAATCACAAGTCACCTGTTGCTATATTATTCATATTATCATGTTTTTATGATCTGACTTGGGTATTACCACATATCAAGACAGCTGTTGCTCTCGGATTTATTATTTGGCTTTATAGGGCCGGTTAGGGATGTTCCCGTGGCCTTTGTTATCAGACGAGGTGGGGCCTTATGGAGGATTTCAGAGTTGCAAAGTCATTTTCTCTATGAGGTCGGGAATGTTTTTCTTCTATTGTAACTCCGAGTATGTGGTACTAGCTAGGTCTTGTTTGAAATAATATGAACTAAACAATATAGTGAATTAAAATAAGATGTAATTTTTTTTGTGCGAGGGCCGTGTCCAGTGTGAATAGCACAAATTATTAACCGCCATTATTACTGCTACTGGTTGTTAAGTTAACAGGTCAATATCAGGGAATCTACGAGCTCATAGCGACTGTGCTTGCATGGTCACATGGCTTGTAGCCACCTGTTTCGCGGATTGCCACATTTATTGTACGACTTTATATTATATTTTGTTTTTAAAAGTACCATATACTTTGTACCATTGTCTTATTTCATTCTCCAGTTACTGTAGCATAAGTATGCACTTGTATATATTTTCGGTTTCTACGCTTTCCAGGGTGTCTTTTTTGCTACTATATATAATTATTATGTTATACATAGTAGCTATTTTATCTCTGAATTTGGTGCGGGAAACAAAATGATATACCCCGTGTTATCTTGGGAATGTCTTTTAATGTTATTTTAAGTAGTAGCAATGTATATTGTCCATGTATACATACCATGTATATTGTCATACGATTTAAGCAAATTAACATTTGTGCTTGCTGGGTATAGATCATTGTTTTGAAAATTAGCATTTGATATTTCAGGGATAGCGTGTGCTCAGTTGGACAATGTGTTACTAATGATGCATTTTTATATCATTTGATCCCTAGCAGCACAGGGACATCAGATCCCCTGTTGAAGTGAAACAGCCCTTCAACATCAAAAGAGTCATAGAGAATGGAAATGAATGTGTACACAATTATACATAATTCTCACCCACGCTAACAAACTCACCCTTTTGCACCATTTGTCAATAATGTATCAACTGACACTGTCGGTATAAAAATCCAAATATATTTTCACATTAATTCGTAGAAAATGATTTTAAAAATATCGCCGGAAATCTATCAAACCCCGTACTTTTAATCCATTATAACGATCATATCAGTTTTGGAAAAAGCCAAAATAGGCAATGGCATCCAAACTTGGTCTATTTAACGCTAATTGGCTTCTAGTTTGTATAGTAATTTGGTCAAGGTAGTGGTCACCTTTACAAAATTGTTGTCGTCAACCTGGTCAAGAGGATTAAGGTACAAGTACGATGAGTGATGCAAGGATCACATGTAATAACTCGTCGCAAAAAACTCTTTACGCTTGTTTTAATAATGTTAAATTATCAAAAAATAATAATAAGTGTACATCTACATTTAATTCTAATATTTGTGTTATATTTTAACAATTGTGTTTGCAGCTCTTTATTCAAAATGTTAAAGTAATTGTGTACAATTGTTTACAAATCCATGTCCACCCTTTATGACTCTTTTGATGATGCAGGGCTGTTTCACTTCAACAGGGGGTCTCCTGTCCCTGCGCCTAGCAGTGTGATATAATCATGAGGCGCAGTCAGCGACAAAATGACAGATTATTATCACATTAGCCCTTAAAGAGCAGAATTATATTTTGTAAAAAACATGGAAATCAAAGTTTTTTTTCAATTTGAATTCATCATAAATGTCTCAGTTAGTTCTTTCTGCTTCATTTGAATATTATGTTATGGGTCTACGTCAATTATAAATATTTTAATCTTACTGTACCGGGATCGACTTTAGTTGGCAGAATGTGACCTCGCCTTTAGATCGGATCTGACGTCTACAGACGTCAGATTTTGACGACTAAAGTCGATCCCCGTGCTGTAAGGGTAAACAGACTTTCATCCAAATACACACTCTCCTCCAAATACATACCGACTTCCAAATACACACTATCCTCCAAATACACACTGTCGTCCACAAACACACTGTTCTTCAAATACACACTGTCATCCAAATACACACTGTCCTTCAAATGCACTCTGTTCTCCAAATACGCACTGTCCTCCAAATACAAACTGCTCCTAATACATACTGTCCCCCAAATACACACTGTCGTTCAAATACACACTGTCCTCCAAATACACACTATCCTCCAAATACACACTGTCCTCAATATACACATTGTCCTCTAATAATAATAATGTTCATTATCTGAAACATATACATATTACATACATAATAGTATATAACAGAAAGTGAGGAGTGAACCGCATGGCTTATATTTCCTCTAAGTATGTATACATTTTGTTTGTGTGTACAAGTTCAGTAATATCTTCAGAATGGGAGATACAACAAAAAAAAGCTGTTTTTTACTTTGATATACAATGTATATCACTAACAGCCGAAAGGTACTGCCGTAAATTAAATTTATAATGGAGAAAATTAGATGAAATATTAATTTTGGATTTGATATTATTCCAAATCTTAACTCCCGAATATAGTACTGTTCTATAAAACATTTTTAAATTTCCAATCGGTATATGTAGGTTTGAAGATGTTCGTATAGGGTATGTATGTATTTGACTGTTTTCTGTGAACATAGACGAAAATAATTCGGAAAGCGTATTGTTCTCTATATACATAAATATATGCACCTTCAGAATATAAAATTTTGCCATTGTTAGAATATTCATATCTTTAAATAAAGCTGAAGAGTGAGCAATATAACATGAAAAGGTAAATAATCTTATGACCATTTTTTGTAATCTATATAGTGGTAATAAATATTTGTCAAATGTGTTGCCCCACACCTCTATACAATACAATGTAGGGCAACACAAATGAATTGTATAATGTTACAAGTGTTGATCTATTCAACAAAGTCCTAGCTTTGCAGATGATACCAATGCTTTTAGAAAGTTTGCCTCTGATATATTTTATATGTTCTGACCAATTTAATTTACTTTCTATATATACAACATGGAATTTAGTTGAATGTACCCTGTCAATTGGAATATTATTAATTTTAATGTCTTGATTTATTTCAATACATTTGTGTATGCTATGATTTCCTGTGGCAAATATCATAAAATGATTTTTTTTTATGTTTAGAAATAGTCGATTTACTTCTAGCTACATTACAATGTTAGACAACTCCAAATTTATTTTAAATACGCACTGTCTTCTAAATAAACCCTGTTCTTCAAGTACACACTATCCTCCAAATACACACTGTTCTCCAAATACACACTGTCCTCCAAATTCACTCTGTCCTCCAAATACACTCTGTCCTACAAATACTCACTGTCCTCCAAATACTCACTGTCCTCTAAATACATACTGTCTTCCAAACACACACTGTCCTCCAAGTACACTCTGTCCTCCAAATACACACTGTCCTCCAAATGCACACTGTCTTCAAAATACGCTCTGTCCTCCAAATACACACTGACATTCCAATACACACCGCCTTCAAATACGCACTGTCCTCCAAATACACACTGTCCTCCAAATACACACTGTCTTCCAAATACACACTGCTGCTATATCACTACGATCAGACATTGCCCTCTGACCTGAACCCAGCATTGGGAGCGCACGTCAAGAATGTTATTAGATGAAGGAATCAATTTACAAATCTTTTATCATTCAATTAGATGGCCAAGCTCGGAGATGTTATTATAAATATGGCTGATCAGATAACTCGTCCTCGGCCCTAAAAATTGCATGTCACCATTGGCATTAGTAATAGCATGTTATCCTTGACCTTAGTAATATAATAGTCCAGGCAAACTATGAAATGACCCACCACTAATAGAAACTGAAATTATTCCTTCACCAACAGTCTCAGAAAGTGTCACTCACTCACGCACTCACTCACTCACTCACTCACTCACTCACTCACTCACTCACTCACTCACTCACTCACTCACTCACTCACTCACTCACTCACTCACTCACTCACTCACTCACTCACTCACTCACTCACTCACTCACTCACTCACTCACTCACTCACTCACTCACTCACTCACTCACTCACTCACTCACTCACTCACTCACTCACTCACTCACTCACTCACTCACTCACTCACTCACTCACTCACTCACTCACTCACTCACTCACTCACTCACTCACTCACTCACTCACTCACTCACTCACTCACTCACTCACTCACTCACTCACTCACTCACTCACTCACTCACTCACTCACTCACTCACTCACTCACTCACTCACTCACTCACTCACTCACTCACTCACTCACTCACTCACTCACTCACTCACTCACTCACTCACTCACTCACTCACTCACTCACTCACTCACTCACTCACTCACTCACTCACTCACTCACTCACTCACTCACTCACTCACTCACTCACTCACTCACTCACTCACTCACTCACTCACTCACTCATTCGCATACTCCCCCACACATTCACTTTGTGTCACGGTGGATGGGGTGTTGCTCTAAAACCGTCGTTTCATCCGTTTACTGATGGACACAACTTGTTAGAAAACAAATGCTCCCCATTAGACCTTTTTATCGGCACTTCCCGCGCAGTAGTTTCAGCTGCTTTTATTTGTTTGCTAACGTGTTTAATGTTACATAACCTGTCGACCAAGTGTATCTACTGCCATGGAATTAAAAGTACCTTGCAATAAATAATAATAATAATAATAACAAACATTAACAAACAAAAAAGCTGAATCGTCGCATAACCAGAAATAACGAAGACAGAGTCACCATAGCTTTAAAAATAATGTATTTGTCACATACAATAGATAATTATTAAACTTATCAATGACTTAACATGTTTTGGTTATGTTTTGCTAAATGTCCGTGGCTTTGCAGTCATGAATAACGTTTTATATCACAACGATTTCAATAAATGTGTCAATAGATGGAGAGATAATGGATGGATAGTAAAACATATGGGATATGCCCATACAAAAAAGTAAACATGGAATATTAATGTGTTTTTTTAAATATATCTTCCCAGACAATAATTTGGGTTCGTAAAATAAAATTTGACACATATAAGAAATATTATCACATTATCTGTAGCTGCTCATTTATAGTTCTGAATGGACAATTCTGGTCGCGGTGAAATAAAAAAAAGTGTTCGTCTGAAGGATCATACCTTGTCCATTGAACAAGAAGTGTTCACAGTACGTCGTATATCGCTATAAGCCTATATCGCACTCTAACTGTAGTTGAAGCGCAAACTATTGCAGCTATATCATATGTGACTTGTTCGTGTGAGAATATACAAACGTTTTTCATTTTTCGTGCGATATAGGAACATACAGCACATGTCCAATGAATAAAGTGTTCGACTAAATTATCACACCTTATTCATTGGACGAGTTTTGTATTTCTCTATATCGCCCTCAATTGAAAACAGCTTCTATATCTTACCGCACTTAGCTGATGAACCCCGTAACATGCCATGATGACAGATTTGACCATTTACTCAACCGTTATCAGGTTATAGCGCTGAGTAATGCAATTGAAATGTTTACCTATCTGACTTAGCAAATGTAATGTAATGATTAAGAATGTAAATCATTGAAGTATGTTGTTAATAATATCGCTAAACATAGAGACTTTAACGCACGGCATGGCGAATATAATATAATGTTACGACAATATAAGCAATTATTCCAAAAAAAGAAAATACATTACCAGCAAGCCAAACTTAGTGAGCTGGAAAACATGAGAACGGAAGTTCCTAATTCCTATTGGAAATTCTGGAAATCTTTAAATCTTAGAAGTGTTACTACACCTTGGCAGACATTGTGAACTTTTTGAACAACAGTCTACCAACCACATGTGGAATATATGGGGACACGGGACGATTTCCACTGATCATCCGACAACACATAAAAGCAGTAAAATATTGTTGTAGAATTCTAAAACTCAGAGCCATCCAGTCAGAAATGCCTGCAATATGCTTCTTGAGCTAGATAACATTGGCTTCACGAATTGGTGTTCCTGTATTCGCTCTGTCCTCGAACAAACCGGGCTTGATCAAATTTGGGAATCGCAGAATATTGGGGATACATAATAAATTCATGCTTTTATTTAAAGAATGAATTGTTAGAATATTTACACAGCAGTGGAGAAAAGATATTGAGAGTTCAAGTAAGCTGCGCACATATGCATTAGTAAAAAAATATGTTTGTGTTGAATATTATATCTTACACACAAGGGGGGATACAATAATCCAATCACTCCAATGAATCAGCGAATATGCACAAGGTGTGAATTAAACAAAAAGGACGACGAAATACATCTTCTTCTCCACTGTAGCGCTATGAATAATGAGCGCAAAATCCTGTTGAACTCTTGTAACTGCACCTATCAATATACAGCCGACAAATGAAATGTTTCTACGAATTATGACATCTAGAGATAATAGTGGTGAAGTCACTAGCGCAATTTATTTATGTTTTTTTTTAACAAATTAAGGGTTAAAAACACTGAGTATAATAAATCACAAGTCACCTGTTGCTATATTATTCATATTATCATGTTTTCATGATCTGACTTGGGTATTACCACATATCAGGACAGCTGTTGCTCTCGGATTTATTATTTGGCTTTATAGGGCCGGTTAGGGATGTTCCCGTGGCCTTTGTTATCAGACGAGGTGGGGCCTTATGGAGGATTTCAAAGTCATTTTCTCTATGAGGTCGGGAATGTTTTTCTTCTATTGTAACTCCGAGTATGTGGTACTAGCTAGGTCTTGTTTGAAATAATATGAACTAAACAATATAGTGAATAAAAATAAGATGTAATGTTTTTGTGCGAGGGCCATGTCCAGTGTGAATAGCACAAATTATTAACCGCCATTATTACTGCTACTGGTTGTTAAGTTAACAGGTCAATATCAGGGAATCTACGAGCTCATAGCGACTGTGCTTGCATGGTCACATGGCTTGTAGCTACCTGTTTCGCGGATTGCCACATTTATTGTACGACTTTATATTATATTTTGTTTTTAAAAGTACCATATACTTTGTACCATTGTCTTATTTCATTCTCCAGTTACTGTAGCATAAGTAGGCACTTGTATATATTTTCGGTTTCTACGCTTTCCAGGGTGTCTTTTTTGCTACTATATATAATTATTATGTTATACATAGTAGCTATTTTATCTCTGAATTTGGTGCGGGAAACAAAATGATATACCCCGTGTTATCTTGGGAATGTCTTTTAATGTTATTTTAAGTAGTAGCAATGTATATTGTCCATGTATACATACCATGTATATTGTCATACGATTTAAGCAAATTAACATTTGTGCTTGCTGGGTATAGATCATTGTTTTGAAAATTAGCATTTGATATTTCAGGGATAGCGTGTGCTCAGTTGGACAATGTGTTACTAATGATGCATTTTTATATCATTTGATCCCTAGCAGCACAGGGACATCAGATCCCCTGTTGAAGTGAAACAGCCCTTCAACATCAAAAGAGTCATAGAGAATGGAAATGAATGTGTACACAATTATACATAATTCTCACCCACGCTAACAAACTCACCCTTTTGCACCATTTGTCAATAATGTATCAACTGACACTGTCGGTATAAAAATCCAAATATATTTTCACATTAATTCGTAGAAAATGATTTTAAAAATATCGCCGGAAATCTATCAAACCCCGTACTTTTAATCCATTATAACGATCATATCAGTTTTGGAAAAAGCCAAAATAGGCAATGGCATCCAAACTTGGTCTATTTAACGCTAATTGGCTTCTAGTTTGTATAGTAATTTGGTCAAGGTAGTGGTCACCTTTACAAAATTGTTGTCGTCAACCTGGTCAAGAGGATTAAGGTACAAGTACGATGAGTGATGCAAGGATCACATGTAATAACTCGTCGCAAAAAACTCTTTACGCTTGTTTTAATAATGTTAAATTATCAAAAAATAATAATAAGTGTACATCTACATTTAATTCTAATATTTGTGTTATATTTTAACAATTGTGTTTGCAGCTCTTTATTCAAAATGTTAAAGTAATTGTGTACAATTGTTTACAAATCCATGTCCACCCTTTATGACTCTTTTGATGATGCAGGGCTGTTTCACTTCAACAGGGGGTCTCCTGTCCCTGCGCCTAGCAGTGTGATATAATCATGAGGCGCAGTCAGCGACAAAATGACAGATTATTATCACATTAGCCCTTAAAGAGCAGAATTATATTTTGTAAAAAACATGGAAATCAAAGTTTTTTTTCAATTTGAATTCATCATAAATGTCTCAGTTAGTTCGTTCTGCTTCATTTGAATATTATGTTATGGGTCTACGTCAATTATAAATATCTTAATCTTACTGTACCGGGATCGACTTTAGTTGGCAGAATGTGACCTCGCCTTTAGATCGGATCTGACGTCTACAGACGTCAGATTTTGACGACTGAAGTCGATCCCCGTGCTGTAAGGGTAAACAGACTTTCATCCAAATACACACTCTCCTCCAAATACATACCGACTTCCAAATACACACTATCCTCCAAATACACACTGTCGTCCACAAACACACTGTTCTTCAAATACACACTGTCATCCAAATACACACTGTCCTTCAAATGCACTCTGTTCTCCAAATACGCACTGTCCTCCAAATACAAACTGCTCCTAATACATACTGTCCCCCAAATACACACTGTCGTTCAAATACACACTGTCCTCCAAATACACACTATCCTCCAAATACACACTGTCCTCAATATACACATTGTCCTCTAATAATAATAATGTTCATTATCTGAAACATATACATATTACATACATAATAGTATATAACAGAAAGTGAGGAGTGAACCGCATGGCTTATATTTCCTCTAAGTATGTATACATTTTGTTTGTGTGTACAAGTTCAGTAATATCTTCAGAATGGGAGATACAACAAAAAAAAGCTGTTTTTTACTTTAATATACAATGTATATCACTAACAGCCGAAAGGTACTGCCGTAAATTAAATTTATAATGGAGAAAATTAGATGAAATATTAATTTTGGATTTGATATTATTCCAAATCTTAACTCCCGAATATAGTACTGTTCTATAAAACATTTTTAAATTTCCAATCGGTATATGTAGGTTTGAAGATGTTCGTATAGGGTATGTATGTATTTGACTGTTTTCTGTGAACATAGACGAAAATAATTCGGAAAGCGTATTGTTCTCTATATACATAAATATATGCACCTTCAGAATATAAAATTTTGCCATTGTTAGAATATTCATATCTTTAAATAAAGCTGAAGAGTGAGCAATATAACATGAAAAGGTAAATAATCTTATGACCATTTTTTGTAATCTATATAGTGGTAATAAATATTTGTCAAATGTGTTGCCCCACACCTCTATACAATACAATGTAGGGCAACACAAATGAATTGTATAATGTTACAAGTGTTGATCTATTCAACAAAGTCCTAGCTTTGCAGATGATACCAATGCTTTTAGAAAGTTTGCCTCTGATATATTTTATATGTTCTGACCAATTTAATTTACTTTCTATATATACAACATGGAATTTAGTTGAATGTACCCTGTCAATTGGAATATTATTAATTTTTTTGATGTCTTGATTTATTTCAATACATTTGTGTATGCTATGATTTCCTGTGGCAAATATCATAAAATGATTTTTTTTATGTTTTGAAATAGTCGATTTACTTCTAGCTACATTACAATGTTAGACAACTCCAAATTTATTTTAAATACGCACTGTCTTCTAAATAAACCCTGTTCTTCAAGTACACACTATCCTCCAAATACACACTGTTCTCCAAATACACACTGTCCTCCAAATTCACTCTGTCCTCCAAATACACTCTGTCCTACAAATACTCACGGTCCTCCAAATACTCACTGTCCTCTAAATACATACTGTCTTCCAAACACACACTGTCCTCCAAGTACACTCTGTCCTCCAAATACACACTGTCCTCCAAATGCACACTGTCTTCAAAATACGCTCTGTCCTCCAAATACACACTGACATTCCAATACACACCGCCTTCAAATACGCACTGTCCTCCAAATACACACTGTCCTCCAAATACACACTGTCTTCCAAATACACACTGCTGCTATATCACTACGATCAGACATTGCCCTCTGACCTGAACCCAGCATTGGGAGCACACGTCAAGAATGTTATTAGATGAAGGAATCAATTTACAAATCTTTTATCATTCAATTAGATGGCCAAGCTCGGAGATGTTATTATAAATATGGCTGATCAGATAACTCGTCCTCGGCCCTAAAAATTGCATGTCACCATTGGCATTAGTAATAGCATGTTATCCTTGACCTTAGTAATATAATAGTCCAGGCAAACTATGAAATGACCCACCACTAATAGAAACTGAAATTATTCCTTCACCAACAGTCTCAGAAAGTGTCACTCACTCACTCACTCACTCACGCACTCACTCACTCACTCACTCACTCACTCACTCACTCACTCACTCACTCACTCACTCACTCACTCACTCACTCACTCACTCACTCACTCACTCACTCACTCACTCACTCACTCACTCACTCACTCACTCACTCACTCACTCACTCACTCACTCACTCACTCACTCACTCACTCACTCACTCACTCACTCACTCACTCACTCACTCACTCACTCACTCACTCACTCACTCACTCACTCACTCACTCACTCACTCACTCACTCACTCACTCCACTCACTCACTCACTCACACTCACTCACTCACTCACTCACTCACTCACTCACTCACTCACTCACTCACTCACTCACTCACTCACTCACTCACTCACTCACTCACTCACTCACTCACTCACTCACTCACTCACTCACTCACTCACTCACTCACTCACTCACTCACTCACTCACTCACTCACTCACTCACTCACTCACTCACTCACTCACTCACTCACTCACTCACTCACTCACTCACTCACTCACTCACTCACTCACTCACTCACTCACTCACTCACTCACTCACTCACTCACTCACTCACTCACTCACTCACTCACTCACTCACTCACTCACTCACTCACTCACTCACTCACTCACTCACTCACTCACTCACTCACTCACTCACTCACTCACTCACTCACTCACTCACTCACTCACTCACTCACTCACTCACTCACTCACTCACTCATCACTCACTCACTCACTCACTCACTCACTCACTCACTCACTCACTCACTCACTCACTCACTCACTCACTCACTCACTCACTCACTCACTCACTCACTCACTCACTCACTCACTCACTCACTCACTCACTCACTCACTCACTCACTCACTCACTCACTCACTCACTCACTCACTCACTCACTCACTCACTCACTCACTCACTCACTCACTCACTCACTCACTCACTCACTCACTCACTCACTCACTCACTCACTCACTCACTCACTCACTCACTCACTCACTCACTCACTCACTCACTCACTCACTCACTCACTCACTCACTCACTCACTCACTCACTCACTCACTCACTCACTCACTCACTCACTCACTCACTCACTCACTCACTCACTCACTCACTCACTCACTCACTCACTCACTCACTCACTCACTCACTCACTCACTCACTCACTCACTCACTCACTCACTCACTCACTCACTCACTCACTCACTCACTCACTCACTCACTCACTCACTCACTCACTCACTCACTCACTCACTCACTCACTCACTCACTCACTCACTCACTCACTCACTCACTCACTCACTCACTCACTCACTCACTCACTCACTCACTCACTCACTCACTCACTCACTCAATCACTCATTCGCATACTCCCCCACACATTCACTTTGTGTCACGGTGGATGGGGTGTTGCTCTAAAACCGTCGTTTCATCCGTTTACTGATGGACACAACTTGTTAGAAAACAAATGCTCCCCATTAGACCCTTTAATCGGCACTTCCCGCGCAGTAGTTTCAGCTGCTTTTATTTGTTTGCTAACGTGTTTAATGTTACATAACCTGTCGACCAAGTGTATCTACTGCCATGGAATTAAAAGTACCTTGCAATAAATAATAATAATAATAATAACAAACATTAACAAACAAAAAAGCTGAATCGTCGCATAACCAGAAATAACGAAGACAGAGTCACCATAGCTTTAAAAATAATGTATTTGTCACATACAATAGATAATTATTAAACTTATCAATGACTTAACATGTTTTGGTTATGTTTTGCTAAATGTCCGTGGCTTTGCAGTCATGAATAACGTTTTATATCACAACGATTTCAATAAATGTGTCAATAGATGGAGAGATAATGGATGGATAGTAAAACATATGGGATATGCCCATACAAAAAAGTAAATATGGAATATTAATGTGTTTTTTTAAATATATCTTCCCAGACAATAATTTGGGTTCGTAAAATAAAATTTGACACATATAAGAAATATTATCACATTATCTGTAGCTGCTCATTTATAGTTCTGTATGGACAATTCTGGTCGCGGTGAAATAAAAAAAAGTGTTCGCCTGAAGGATCATACCTTGTCCATTGAACAAGAAGTGTTCACAGTACGTCGTATATCGCTATAAGCCTATATCGCACTCTAACTGTAGTTGAAGCGCAAACTATTGCAGCTATATCATATGTGACTTGATCGTGTGAGAATATACAAACGTTTTTCATTTTTTGTGCGATATAGGAACATACAGCACATGTCCAATGAATAAAGTGTTCGACTAAATTATCACACCTTATTCATTGGACGAGTTTTGTATTTCTCTATATCGCCCTCAATTGAAAACAGCTTCTATATCTTACCGCACTTAGCTGATGAACCCCGTAACATGCCATGATGACAGATTCGACCATTTACTCAACCGTTATCAGGTTATAGCGCTGAGTAATGCAATTGAAATGTTTACCTATCTGACTTAGCAAATGTAATGTAATGATTAAGAATGTAAATCATTGAAGTATGTTGTTAATAATATCGCTAAACATAGAGACTTTAACGCACGGCATGGCGAATATAATATAATGTTACGACAATATAAGCAATTATTCCAAAAAAAGAAAATACATTACCAGCAAGCCAAACTTAGTGAGCTGGAAAACATGAGAACGGAAGTTCCCAATTCCTATTGGAAATTCTGGAAATCTTTAAATCTTAGAAGTGTTACTACACCTTGGCAGACATTGTGAACTATTTTGAACAACAGTCTACCAACCACATGTGGAATATATGGGGACACGGGACGATTTCCACTGATCATCCGACAACACATAAAAGCAGTAAAATATTGTTGTAGAATTCTAAAACTCAGAGCCATCCAGTCAGAAATGCCTGCAATATGCTTCTTGAGCTAGATAACATTGGCTTCACGAATTGGTGTTCCTGTATTCGCTCTGTCCTCGAACAAACCGGGCTTGATCAAATTTGGGAATCGCAGAATATTGGGGATACATAATAAATTCATGCTTTTATTTAAAGAATGAATTGTTAGAATATTTACACAGCAGTGGAGAAAAGATATTGAGAGTTCGAGTAAGCTGCGCACATATGCATTAGTAAAAAAATATGTTTGTGTTGAATATTATATCTTACACACAAGGGGGGGATACAATAATCCAATCACTCCAATGAATCAGCGAATATGCACAAGGTGTGAATTAAACAAAAAGGACGACGAAATACATCTTCTTCTCCACTGTAGCGCTATGAATAATGAGCGCAAAATCCTGTTGAGCTCTTGTAACTGCACCTATCAATATACAGCCGACAAATGAAATGTTTCTACGAATTATGACATCTAGAGATAATAGTGGTGAAGTCACTAGCGCAATTTATTTATGTTTTTTTTTAACAAATTAAGGGTTAAAAACACTGAGTATAATAAATCACAAGTCACCTGTTGCTATATTATTCATATTATCATGTTTTCATGATCTGACTTGGGTATTACCACATATCAGGACAGCTGTTGCTCTCGGATTTATTATTCGGCTTTATAGGGCCGGTTAGGGATGTTTCCGTGGCCTTTGTTATCAGACGAGGTGGGGCCTTATGGAGGATTTCAAAGTTGCAAAGTCATTTTCTCTATGAGGTCGGGAATGTTTTTCTTCTATTGTAACTCCGAGTATGTGGTACTAGCTAGGTCTTGTTTGAAATAATATGAACTAAACAATATAGTGAATTAAAATAAGATGTAATGTTTTTGTGCGAGGGCCATGTCCAGTGTGAATAGCACAAATTATTAACCGCCATTATTACTGCTACTGGTTGTTAAGTTAACAGGTCAATATCAGGGAATCTACGAGCTCATAGCGACTGTGCTTGCATGGTCACATGGCTTGTAGCTACCTGTTTCGCGGATTGCCACATTTATTGTACGACTTTATATTATATTTTGTTTTTAAAAGTACCATATACTTTGTACCATTGTCTTATTTCATTCTCCAGTTACTGTAGCATAAGTATGCACTTGTATATATTTTCGGTTTCTACGCTTTCCAGGGTGTCTTTTTTGCTACTATATATAATTATTATGTTATACATAGTAGCTATTTTATCTCTGAATTTGGTGCGGGAAACAAAATGATATACCCCGTGTTATCTTGGGAATGTCTTTTAATGTTATTTTAAGTAGTAGCCATGTATATTGTCCATGTATACATACCATGTATATTGTCATACGATTTTAACAAATTAACATTCTTGTATATACTTGTACATATATCTCTCTCATTACTATAACAAATAAGTCTGCAATGACTTTTATTTCTCTCAATAAAATATCTGTGGCTGTATTACTCCATTTTATTGTGTGAAGTACAAATAAAATGTATAAAGATTTACTTAGCAGTTGAAGGGCTTAAGGGTGAACCAGTGTCAATTAATTCTGAGTAGGCTAGAGCCGAGGGACTAAATTACACTAATACGGATGTCATTTCACTTAATATTATCAAGTTCACACATTGCTTTCCAAGCCCACGCTACATGGTATATTGTCTAGACCATATACTTGGCCTTAACTCCATATTCGACAACTTAGCCATTGAACACTTACATTGTGAGACAATGTCAGGAAAGTTATTTGATGAAGGAATCAATTTATAAAGCTTTTATATCTTAAGTTGATGACCTCACACTCAGAATTCATTATGAGTAATTTTAGCAACAATGTGTATGGTACTGTGTCATATTATATACCCGTGGGGCATACAGAATAGGCAGCATGGCGTAAATGTTTCTTACTTTAGCCATGCTGGATTTATTTTTCATTTATTATACCCACCAAACACAAAACGTTTGTATAACATTTATTCAACTTCGACGTTGGTCCAACATTGTATAAATGTTATACAGATGTTTTGTGCTTGCTGAGTATAGATCATTGTTTTGAAAATTAGCATTTGATATTTCAGGAATAGCGTGTGCTCAGTTGGACAATGTGTTACTAATGATGCATTTTTATATCATTTGATCCCTAGCAGCACAGGGCCATCAGACCCCCTGTTGAAGTGAAACAGCCCTTCAACATCAAAAGAGTCATAGAGGGTGGAAATGAATGTGTACACAATTATACATAATTCTCACCCACGATAACAAACTCACCCTTTTGCACCATTTGTCAATAATGTATCAACTGATACTGTCGGTATTAAAATCCAAATATATTTTCACATTATTTCGTAGAAAATGATTTTAAAAATATGGCCGGAAATCTATCAAACCTCGTACTTTTAATCCATTATAACGATCATATCAGTTTTGGAAAAAGCCAAAATAGGCAATGGCATCCAAACTTGGTCAATTTAACGCTAATTGGCTTCTAGTTTGTATAGTAATTTGGTCAAGGTAGTGGTCACCTTTACAAAATTGTTGTCGTCAACCTGGTCAAGAGGATTAAGGTACAAGTACGATGAGTGATGCAAGGATCACATGTAATAACTCGTCGCAAAAAACTCTTTACGCTTGTTTTAATAATGTTAAATTATCAAAAAATAATAATAAGTGTACATCTACATTTAATTCTAATATTTGTGTTATATTTTAACAATTGTGTTTGCAGCTCTTTATTCAAAATGTTAAAGTAATTGTGTACAATTGTTTACAAATCCATGTCCACCCTTTATGACTCTTTTGATGATGCAGGGCTGTTTCACTTCAACAGGGGGTCTCCTGTCCCTGCGCCTAGCAGTGTGATATAATCATGAGGCGCAGTCAGCGACAAAATGACAGATTATTATCACATTAGCCCTTAAAGAGCAGAATTATATTTTGTAAAAAACATGGAAATCAAAATTATTTTTTTTCAATTTGAATTCATCATAAATGTCTCAGTTAGTTCTTTCTGCTTCATTTGAATAATATGTTATGGGTCTACGTCAATTATAAAGATTTTAATCTTACTGTACCGGGATCGACTTTAGTTGGCAGAATGTGACCTCGCCTTTAGATCGGATCTGACGTCTACAGACGTCAGATTTTGACGACTAAAGTCGATCCCCGTGCTGTAAGGGTAAACAGACTTTCATCCAAATACACACTTTCCTCCAAATACATACCGACTTCCAAATACACACTGTCCTCCAAATACACACTGTCGTCCACAAACACACTGTTCTTCAAATACACACTGTCTTCCAAATACACACTGTCCTCCAAATACACACTGTCCTCTAAATACATACTGTCTTCCAAATACACACTGTCTTCCAAATACACACTATCCTCCAAATACACACTGTCCTCAATATACACATTGTCCTCTAATAATATTAATGTTTATTATCTGAAACATGCATATACATATTACATACATAATAGTATATAACAGAAAGTGAGGAGTGAACCGCATGGCTTATATGTCCTCTAAGTATGTATACATTTTGTTTGTGTGTACAAGTGCAGTAATATCTTCAGAATGGGAGATACAACAACAAAAAAGCTGTTTTTTACTTTGATATACAATGTATATCACTAACAGCCGAAAGGTACTGCCATAAATTAAATTTATAATGGAGAAAATTAGATGAAATATTAATTTTGGATTTGATATTATTCCAAATCTTAACTCCCGAATATAGTACTGTTCTATAAAACATTTTAAAATTTCCAATCGGTATATGTAGGTTTGAAGATGTTCGTGTAGGGTATGTATGTATTTGACTGTTTTCTGTGAACATAGACGAAAATAATTCGGAAAGCGTATTGTTCTCAAATTTATACATAAATATATGCACCTTCAGAATATAAAATTTTGCCATTGCTAGAATATTCATATCTTTAAATAAAGCTGAAGAGTGAGCAATATAACATGAAAAGGTAAATAATCTTATGACCATTTTTTGTAATCTATATAGTGGTAATAAATATTTGTCAAATGTGTTGCCCCACACCTCTATACAATACAATGTAGGGCAACACAAATGAATTGTATAATGTTACAAGTGTTGATCTATTCAACAAAGTCCTAGCTTTGCAGATGATACCAATGCTTTTAGAAAGTTTGCCTCTGATATATTTTATATGTTCTGACCAATTTAATTTACTTTCTATATATACAACATGGAATTTAGTTGAATGTACCCTGTCAATTATATATATATATATATATATATATATATATGGCAAATATCATAAAATGATTTTTTTATGTTTAAAAATAGTCGATTTACTTCTAGCTACATTACAATGTTAGACAACTCCAAATTTATTTTAAATACACACTGTCTTCTCAATAAACCCTGTTCTTCAAGTACACACTATCCTCCAAATACACACTGTTCTCCAAATACACACTGTCCTCCAAAATCACTCTGTCCTCCAAATACACTCTGTCCTACAAATACTCACTGTCCTCCAAATACTCACTGTCCTCTAAATACATACTGTCTTCCAAACACACACTGTCCTCCCAAGTACACACTGTCCTCCAAATACACACTGTCCTCCAAATGCACACTGTCTTCAAAATACGCTCCGTCCTCCAAATACACACTGACATTCCAATACACACCGCCTTCAAATACGCACTGTCCTCCAAATACACACTGTCCTCCAAATACACACTGTCTTCCAAATACACACTGCTGCTATATCACTACGATCAGACATTGCCCTCTGACCTGAACCCAGCATTGGGAGCACACGTCAAGAATGTTATTAGATGAAGGAATCAATTTACAAATCTTTTATCATTCAATTAGATGGCCAAGCTCGGAGATGTTATTATAAATATGGCTGATCAGATAACTCGTCCTCGGCCCTAAAAATTGCATGTCACCATTGGCCTTAGTAATAGCATGTTATCCTTGACCTTAGTAATATAATAGTCCAGGCAAACTATGAAATGACCCACCACTAATTGCAACTGAAATTATTCCTTCACCAACAGTCTCAGAAAGTGTCATAGAAAAACATATAAAAAGTCACCAAGAATCGCAGTAGTGGAAGAGTGCCTGATTTGCATAAATCCAAGATGGCCACCAAAAAAATAACCAAGTCTTATTTTGGCGATATCTCGGCTAATAATCAATGTAGAATCATGATTTTGGTGTCTAACCATATGCTTTTGGGGTCAAGGAATCGGATGAGCACATCATAAAGCAACTCGGGACAATGTCTTGACAACATAAATGAGATTGTCGTATATGACGAATGCCGAATCGCATACAATTTCAAGTATTTTAATCACACATCACCATGATGGCCACCATGTTATCAGAATAAATGACAGGGTTATTCTGAGCTGACTTGTCGACTGACATGATCATTGATTAGGTATTGATGAGTAACCTCAAAACTACAGATGGTTTGACGAGAGGAAGTGGCATAAATGAATCGCCGCGTCTCGTATGGTTGCTCTCAACTCCAGCTTGTAGGGGAGACCCAGGCGGATTTGAACATTACCAGCTTTTTTTCTTTTTTCTCATACTATGTTCATGTGATAAAGCTCATCGTTTGCCTAAAGAAAGAGACTGACTATGCCTATGGATATCCATATGTGTTTTTAACATTCTATGCAGAAGAATAAGGCAAATTTGTCCAAATCCTCCCCCATGTGTGGGTGGATTTGGACATGGCAAGGGAGCATTTGGACATAATTAGAATCAATAACAAGAATCCTGAAAATGAACGTTTTCATTTATTGAGAGTCATATTATCTGAGCCATATTAGAACTTGATTTATTGGGATAATGAGTTTCATTCTGTGGGAGGATTGGGAGATGGAAGTGATTTGGAGATGGCCATTATCAAACTCCCCCTCCCCCAAGTGTCCAATTCCTCCCTGAAAAGTGCCCAAATCCTCCCTGAATCTTCTGTCCAAATGCACCCAACAGCATGAAAATCTGTACATAGCCCAATTTTTGAACAACAGAGACATTTGCCATAAAATTGAATTACACCAAAATGCGTAATAAAAAGATTTAGGGTGAAACCCAAGACCAGTCATTATTGAATAAAAAAAACATTGAACTTACCTTTGACAAGCTACTTCGACAGTTGAAAATAAAACCAAATGTGCTTAAACACTACCTTAATGTCATACTATCTGGTTGTGAACAATTTCTTTGTATGGTTACTATCTTGTCCAAACTGTCGCAACTATGTTTTAGTGTTCTATCGCTGCGATGGAAAAAAATCAGAAATTTACTCCCAGTCAAAATTGTTACATGCCACCTAGGTTATTTCGAACAGGATGGTCAATATCGGCTGATTTTGTCCGTGAATCCAATTGACCACAGGCAGTCTTAGAGTTACTTGAGGAGGCCTACTGTGTGGTTAGCTGTTTTGTTAGTATATATGTATGTATATAGGCACAACAACTGTTATTTGTCATACACAAGCATGTGTAAATGCGAAGTAAATGACCACCAACACTCATTAGCAGATACGAGGATGAAAGCACTCAACATGAGTACATTTGGACACCAGTAAGCTATAATTTTTATCTGGTTTAGCCGCTAAACATGTAAATAAAATATTCATGAAAATATTATTAATCACACAAAAAAAGTTCCATGTAATAGATAGATCAGATAAGACTCATACAAAGTAGAACAAATGATAAAATATAGCGAAGCAATAAATTTTGCTAGATTTAAATATGAACCCTTCACGAACCAACGACGACTGCAACAGTCTAAACCTTTTAGTTAGCACCTCGAATAAATAACACATTTTGAATATGCAATATGCCACAGGACTGAAAGATTTTTCTAAATAGGCCTACATGGCAATCACACCTGAAATCTTGCCTACTCCTCGCCGAAATGCATTCACAAACACATGCTTTGGCAGTGAAAGGGTTAAAATAATTATAAACTAGACTTAGTAACGTTAACAATTGGCGGCCAATTTGAAAGTAAAAATGGCGACCAAAAAATAGAGGGAAAAAATGCCACCAATGGATTTTGAGTAGTCTGGTGTACAAAAATTGTTATCCAAAGAAACCAAAAAATCAATCTTGAGCAAATTTTACAGCAAGACCACACAACCTGATATAACCGCCTGTACTATATGGTGTTTTATTTCTTAAAAAGACATTTTTATCGTCTAAAAAAATGCCTGCTTACACAAAAAATACGCGAACCAAATGTTGGTCTAATTGTTGGCGCACCGTAATCGACGCTGGCCCATCATCGGGTGACCTAGGAGATGATCCCATGAATAAATGCGGTTAGCAAGGTCAAAGTGAGACGTGGTTAATCATAAGAGAGCGCCACTGGTGGTATCAAGGGCATATCCAAAGTCATCCGGTAATTTGTCTATGGCTTGTCAGACATGGTATTCAGTGTTAGCCAAACGATGCACCAGTATATGGGGTGACGGCTTATTGAAACCAACATAATCATTTTTCCACCAAGGCTCTTCCTGTAGAATTGATGCAAAACCAGCAGACCTAAATCTGTGGAGATTGACAAAGATCTTATGCATATCCGACCTAGCATATCCGAGATATCAGTCGACTTGATTACTGTAATTGGGAATAAAGGAGATCGGGGCTAGTTGAACCATTGGATAAGTTTAAACACGGCTTAAATCCTCAGTAGGCCTATGATCCTTATGGATAATTTGATGACACCTGGCAAATGCCAGTGGTATATTACATGACACCATTTTGAATAATAATCAACACCTGCAAATGTTTATGGCGATAGAGTGGTTCAGCCCGACACATGACATGATCAGTCTGTCAAATACATCAGTCAGCTGATTTTTAAATTAGGTGGTAGAATACCATGCTTGGTGGCAAATTTGTTTTCTGTTTGTTGATCTCTATTAGATGTAAATGGGATTAGTGGAAATATGACATAGAGTTAATCGAACAAAATGATGTCAAATACCCCCGCTATATGACCGATTAAAATTATATGACATAAAATGAAACGTTGTTCATTCCAAATTGCTTTGATCACAGACTCTCTTTGCTACATGTATAACCATGTCATATAGCTATATCGATGGATGTTTTAATAACCCCTGGTTATGTTTCAACTAATCTCACTTGTTCAACACGATGTCAGTAGTTAACATAATTAACGGTCAAACCTAACACATAAGCATATACTCATTTCAAGTCGATCTAAGTTGAAGTTTATTGTTTTACTTCAACTTAGATTAAATAATTGATATGTAATTGCGAACAACCGGCGTGCCATGAGCACATTAACACTTATCATTAGTTCTAATGAGTGAGTGAGTATTTATTTATTATTGTGACATGCATATATACAAACACAACATAAACATACATATCATGGTCATTAACAGTATAATATGCCGGGCCAACTTGGCCTACAATGCCACTTTATACACGAATATAGCAAAAGAAAAAGGTATACAGTGTGCCGAGGAGGCAAACATTACAGATATAAACAAGTCTTTCTCTTTCTTCCAGTTGTCTCATCTCTAACTCTCTGTCTACGGCCTGTTTCAACTCTCAAAGGTAAAATTCCACAACAAAATTGAGCAAAAATACTTCTATGAGGTTTAGGTAGTAAAGTGGAAACGTAATTTGGTATAGCAACATTTTCTTTAAGGGTGATATATTTCCTCAATTTTCCTCGCTTCCACTCTTCCTCCATTATTAAGAAAGTTTTATGTTTTACATTTAAAATATCACACGCGACAAAGTTTTCAAATACATTTTCGGGTAACCTTAGGTGTTGAATAATTGAATTTATGTCGTACGACCAATTGTGCTTACCTGTCACCGAAAATAATGCGTCGGACTGAAAAATATGTTTTGTTAATCTATGATTGTCCATATTTACTAAACGGTTCCAAAATCTAATAACATATATATAATGACGATATTTAGTTTTTAGCCAGCCCATCTCACCATACAATGCTGGTAGTGGGGTAAGATTATGTACACCTAAGTAATATCGCATGGCTCGCCCTGTTATTTTATCACACATATTTATATTAGAATTCCACCAAATTTCACAGGCATAATCTTGAACAGGTACTACAAAAGAATCAAACAGATGACAATATGTATTATATCCCACATCAGAGTATTGTTTACACTTTGACACAATTCCACTAAAAGCTCTAGAAGCAGCATCAGAGCGTGCTTTAATACAGTCTCTAAAATTTAAATTTTCGTCAAAATTTATAATAATGAAACCTCTATGTGTTATGTATTTCCGCTTGTTTCATCTGTGCTATAATAACACATAGATACATAGACATCTGTGCTATAATAACACAAAGATACATAGACATCTGTGCTATAATAGCACATAGATAACAGACCGAATAAATATTAGGCCTGGGACTGTTTCGAAAAAAAATTAAAATTCGCTGCACCCCTCCTGCGACATAGGTTTCATGTTTTTTCTTAATCCTGGACATATAAGCTTTAAATTTCAGAACAATAACCAAAAATTAAAGTGTCAAAAATATTTCATTTTAACTCTTTAACACCAGAGCATCAAAAATAACTTGTGTGACAATTGATAAGTGAAAATCGTCTCGCATTATAATTCAAGATAAAAAATCGTTTTAAAAGTCGATCAATATATCTACGACAGCTGTATAGATGATGAAAAATCTGAACAAAAGTAAAAAAAAAATTTGGAATTTGCAAATAAAGCATTTTATTGAAATGTTATTTGAAAAATGTCAAATTTTAAACTTTGATTTCCCTTAGTTATACTGAACTTTAGAAAAAAGTTTGTAGATCGTATTAAATTTTTATTGTTCGCGAATACATAATTTTTTTTTTAGAACGATTAACAAAACATTCGGGTATATAATGTACTCAATTTACAGTACTTTCATGCAGTACCGAAATGATTTTTATGACTTGCTTTTGTCTATTTGATTTTCTTCGCCATATCATATTTTAATATAGTATTTTTATATTTAAATTTAAGAGATATAACAATTATTAGTATTTATACCCAGATAGATAATTATAGAACAAAAAGAAAAATTTAGAACAATGTATTCTTAGTAATATGACATAGTATACTTGTGAGCCAACTGGCTTCTATTCAAAGTCTAAATAGTCATCAGAATCCTGGATCACACTTCTATCGCGTTATCGCATATAGATTCACATCCAAAGGCACTGGTACACTTCAGGCTATTACGACAGCATGTACATCTTTTATCTTTGCAACTTTTTCACTTACAGCTGAGACACCCTAGAACAGGTTTGGGGACAGATTCACCCTCCAACCATATTCTTGTGGAGGCAAGTAAAATTCTGCGCCATATTGCAGCTTGATAGTTGGAACGCATAATATGTTTATATACAGTATCTTGACATGGGGGCAGACGTGATGAAACTGTTGTGAGCGATTCAAATCGATAATATCTCAATTTGCTGACATTATGCTGTTGTTTATGCCCATATGGTACATATAGCTTGCTCTCCTTCTCTTAGCAGCTCTTTGGAAATGTTGAATGTTGTGCCAAGTTTCTGCATTGTTTTTTTGAAAATGAAAAAATATTGCAGGTTAGTTTGAATGCGATATTGTATTATTACTTAATGAATGTAAAAAGAGCTGTATAAATAGACTTTTTGTGCTCAGAACCATGGATAAACACATTTCAAATGGTTTACCAATTATTTAGCAGATCTTGAACCTTGATACCTCGTTTCCTGGCCCGCATCCCGTAGACTGTACAAGGCTTTGTAGATATCTCACCTGATGTTTCAAAGTAAAATTTGCCAATTTACTGAACTTTCCAGGGACTTTGTCTTTTAAAACCTGTTGTATATTTAAAAAACAGTAGTTGATTGACTTGCGAATATTACAAATTCGCCCAACCAGCAGGCCTACATTTGTGGAAAATTCCGTATATATTCGTATTGTTTGTTTCTTCGTTAAGATCTAATACAACCCCGCAAGCTTTCATCTAACTTGATAATATGGCTAACTTGAATAAAATTAAGATGCAGAACTATGACTGCTCTTCATGTACTTATGTTTAAATGAAGCTGAGGGTGTATTGTTGTTATTCTCATCTATACATAATATTGCTAGAAGCTGGGACCGAAATGTATGCCTCATATGTGAATAATTTATATGATCCACGGTGAAGAAAAAATGGAAGGCCTAATACCATCATTGATACTTTGATGCAAGACTGTATTAGGGGAATACCCAAAATGTTTGTAATCCATGTGTGGCATTGCTACGTCATTTTGTTTCTCTACTTCTTGTCTTCAGTTAACGCCAAGAACAGTACCGCGATTATCAGGTAAATGTGTTTGGTGACAGTTGGTTCAAAACAAATCTTGTTTCACCAGATAATAATATTATGTGTAATTACTAAATACTAATCAAGAATGGGTATAGCTTAGTGTTGTGCTTTAACAAAATGTGAAAAATACCGAAGACATGCTGATGCTACAACATCATCTTATTTAAATCGCAAGTAAGTGGACCTGTAATTAGCCAGAGCCACTTCTACTTCTAGAAGTATATTAATAAATTTATTGAGCAATCAGTCGTTCATGAGTCAGAAACATAATAATTAACAGTCCTGCTGTGGTGCAAGCTTGGTGGTAATTTGTTGCGTTATATCAGGGAGTAAACCAAAAAAATACATCATTGCAAATTATTTATGTAGCTTTTGCTGGAGGGAGTGCATCTTCAGGTTTTCTGACATAAACCGGGGCTTTCAGACAAGGAATGTGCTAACTTTACATTATGCTGTTTATTTTACCTTTGTGTAATTTACACCTTCGGGTTTTTGTAATAAAGATATCAGCTTCAAATTTATATAAATAATTATTTTTTAAATTACAGCATTATGTTTGTATAATAAAATATTAAAAAATTATATATTTGAAACTGTAATGTAAACTGTACATAACGGTACAAATTCAATTCAATATATTTAAAAAAAAATACTTGTATAGGGCCTCACGCCTCGGAGGAACGAGCTCGGAGATGCGGTAATCCGTATCAGTGTCCGAAGAAGTGTTCATGTCAATAAATATAGTGCTACAATGACGCTAAGGAACCCGACTAATAAATATCCATTCGGGTATGGTCACAAAACACTTAATATGACATATTTTTTTATTTTTTTATTTTGTGTTAATGCTATCAATTTTCACAAGCAATAATATATACTTAAAACATATTCGTATAAAACTGTACCATTAGCGGAAATTCAGCGGAATCAAACTTACAAAAAAATAAAATAAAAAAGTTTTTACAGCTTTTTACAAATCTTTTATTTTTATTTTATTTATGGTTGCGCATGTATGCATTTATTTAACGTATTTTAGCTGAATGTTTAATGAAATAGTATAATTCAGATAAAAAATAATGACTGAATAATATTATTTTCAGTTTTATGATTTTTTTAGGGTATGGTTTAAAGTTGATATATTTTCCTACAATAACAAAAGAAAAAACGTATGTCAGGGGGGGGGGGGTGTAGCGAAATCGTGTTTTTAGCAGGCTTTCGCAGATCAGCCCCAGGCCTAATAAGTATATAAGGATAAGGTGTAAAGGCAAACAGTTTATAGTCTGATATCGCGTCCGATTACCCTTCAGACGACCTTTCCCCAGTACATTAATGTGCCACTTTAACTCCCCTGTAACTGTTACAGCTCCAGGAGCCTTATCGAACACATTGCTATCTCTGTCCCACCGGTTGCTCAGTCACACGTGAGTGAAGGGTCAAATTGAAAAAACGCGCTCCAACGTTTAGGGAAACATGACATTCTGTGTCAACATCCAGTATACGTTATGAGAATGCGCTCCACCCCCTTTCGAACGCAGACTGACAGATTTATAACGTAGAAAAGTTTGACACGTTAATGTTATATTATTATTAGTCTTGTGACGAGTTGAATAATAAACGTCATAATAATCACTTTCAGGCTTACAGAGCCAGTCTGCGCCGTGGATGACATACTGTATATAAATAAAATTAACATTTTCATTGTGTCCTTGTTGTGTGTTTTTATTTATGTGGACAAATGGAAAATGTTTATCACGTAATAGTGTGTCAAAACACATTCAGAACTATAATCTTAGGTAATAAAAAAATGTTCCAATATGTATATTTCGGTGGCACCACCTGTGACAGAAAAAGAAAAAAACTATAGATAACAGTCAGAAAAAACTTTTTCTTGAAATACACTAGCATACTCACGACACTCTTAATGAACATATGTTTTATGTATTTTTAATCTCCATGGGTCTCTGTAGCATTACAGAAGGCTTAGCCCTCGTAATACGTTTGAATCACATCACAACCTTTATTATATAACTAGTAGTGTAAAAATGTCTATTACTTTAATTTATATTACAGTTATTTTGTTACCTTAATGTGTTATATTCTCATCTATTAGGATTCAAAATATTTCTTTAGTTTAGTTTATCAATCTTACTACTTTGTATGATCATATTGAAATAATTAAATCTTACAAACAACTGCTTGACTGACTGACTGACTGACTGACTGACTATTACTTTAATTTATATTACAGTTATTTTGTTACCTTAATGTGTTATATTCTCATCTATTAGGATTCAAAATATTTCTTTAGTTTAGTTTATCAATCTTACTACTTTGTATGATCATATTGAAATAATTAAATCCCACAAACAACTGCTTGACTGACTGACTGACTGACTGACTGACTGACTGACTGACTGACTGACTGACTGACTGACTGACTGACTGACTGACTGACTGACTGACTGACTGACTGACTGACTGACTGACTGACTGACTGACTGACTGACTGACTGACTGACTGACTGACTGACTGACTGACTGACTGACTGACTGACTGACTGACTGACTGACTGACTGACTGACTGACTGACTGACTGACTGACTGACTGACTGGCTGACTGACTGACTGACTGACTGACTGACTGACTGACTGACTGACTGACTGACTGACTGACTGACTGACTGACTGACTGACTGACTGACTGACTGACTGACTGACTGACTGACTGACTGACTGACTGACTGACTGACTGACTGACTGACTGACTGACTGACTGACTGACTGACTGACTGACTGACAACCAAATAAACGAACAAATACCAAACGTAGCCCAAGTTTTTTAAACCTATTTTGTGTATTTTTTTTAGTTTAGTTGATCAATCTTACTACGTTGTGTGATCATATTGATCTCACTTTCACAAACAATCAGGAATCTCTCATCACTTTTATTTTGTTATCTTCGGATTATACCTTTCTTTGAAAAATATGACATCTTCCCACTCCCACGTATTATACTTACACCCCGACTTTTGGTGCGTGTCATTCTTTGCTGCAAAATAGATTGTGTATGTGACATGCAGACAAACTGATCCGACATGTGATCAACTCGAGCAGGAATGAGCGGCTGAGATATGAAGATGGAATCACATAGTGGCTGTCTATTCCTAGCTCCTAACCCCTAGTGCACTGCTGTAGATTACACAGATCAATCCTTTGTCTGTCTATATTATATCTAAACTTGTTAGAAAAGTGTTAAAATAATAAATAAGATATATTGACGGTGAATATTGTGCCTAATAATCAGCTAATAATCAGATCTCTGCTACATTTAATCATTTTAGTACCTGTGGATTTATCACATACACATATTTTTCTCACATATATACACAGAGAGGTCTAGTGGGGTGACAGGTAATGACATTGCTCTGGCCAGACAGCTTATGAAAAAATCATATAAATGCACACCGCTGTCAGAATGAATGTCGTCTGAGACATGGATAAATAATATCAGAGGCGAGATGGCCAAACAATTACATGGCTGTGACCTGGTACTTTTTTTATCTAGGTCGCAAAACATCCAGTCGCAGTCGCTGGCCGATGCGTGCGATATCTAGGCATCAGATAGACTGTCTCTGGTCGCCCTCAGATGATAAGCGCCACTCATGATTGTAGTCCAGGCGCCACTCATGATTGTAGTCCAGGCAATAAATATATTTTAATGGACAAAAATGTTAACAAAGGTTTTTCAACGGAATTTGACTCAGTGAGGCCATGTAGAAACACCCATAAAAAACCACCCGAATACTCCTTAAGGAAAGCCTCGTTTTGGAGTAAATCCGGAATGGCCGCCATCAAACCAGCAATTTGTGTAATTTTTTAATAAATCGCTATCATTTGAGAACTAAACATTGGACAGCCACATATAACATGTCTTTTCGCACCTATTTTCTTAAAGGATTCTATTTGTTCACATTTACAATTTCTTAAAATGTCAAACTGAGGTCATTTTCAAGGTCAAATTAAGCCTAACAATGTGAATACTTTATATATATTTTTTATTAAATCGCTATCGTTTCAGAACTAAGCATCGAAGAGCCACATATACATTTTTCGCACAATTTTTTTTAAGGGATTCTATTTGTTTACATTTCAAATTTCTAAGAGGTCAAACTAAGGTCATTTTCAAGGTCAAGGTCTAATTAAAACTGACAATTTGAAAAATTTGAATTTTTTAAGTGCACAAATGCCAAAAGATTTGATTGACAGAAATGGTAACAAATGCTTTTCAACATAATTTGACTCGGTGGAAGTATTTAAAACAACACATAAAACCCCACCCGAATCCTCCTTGGGGAAAGCCTCGTTTTCGGGTAAAATTCAAAATGACCGACATTATTAAACCAGTAATTTATAAAAAAAAAAATTAAATCGCTGTATCATTTCAGAACTAAACATCGTAGAACCACATATATTATGTTTTTCGCACTATTTTTTTAAAGGATTCTATTTGTGTACATTTCAAATTTCAAAGAGTTCAAACTGAGGTCATGTTGGAGGTCAAGGTCAAATTGGACTTAAAAATGTGAACAATTAGCATTTGTAAGTGCACAAATGCCAAAATATTTAATTTAGAAAAATGTTAACCAATGTTTTTCAACACGATTTTAATCGTTGGCGCTATGTGAAACAACACGTAAAACCACACCCGAATCGACCTTTGGGAAAGCCTCATTTTCGGGTAAAATCTATAATGGCCGCCACTATACCAGTAATTTAGGTATTTTTTTAATAAACCTCTATCGCTTGAGAACTAAACATCGTAGAGCCACATATAATATGTCTTTTCGCAATATTTTTTTCGGGGATTCCAATTGTTCACATCTCAAATTCATAAGAAGTCAAACTGAAGTCATTTTCAAGGTCAAGGACAAATTAGACCTAAGATATAAATAATTCACATTTTTAGGTCCTCAAATGCAGAAATCTTTAATGGACAAAATGTTAACAAATGTGTTTCAACATAATTTGACTCAGTGTGGCTATGTATAAACGCACTTAAAACCTCACCTGAATCCAAAATGCCCGCCATTTCAACCAGTAATTGAGCAAAATCCATATAATTTGGTCAGTCAATCAATAGGCGCATTCGAGTGGCTCATCGACGTTTTTTCGTCAAAAAGGCCAAAGGTCATTCAACAAAAATTTCACGGTGAATTTATCCGTCTCGTTTCGTCAACGACGGGAAAGAATCAAACAGCCAATCGTGTAGGATAATAACAAAACAAAAAAAACGTCGACGACGAAAAGAGCCACTGGAATGGGCCTATTAATACGGTATTGGATTACGTTGGATTGCATTACACTGCTTTAGTATTTAAGACGAAGCACATAATCGTAGAATGGGAAACTAGTTGGTAGGCCTACATCAATCTCAGTATCTGCAGAATTGAGCCTGATCATGAGTATAAAACAATTCTGGCGAATTCATCCAATGTAGACATTACCGTCCAGCATACAGAAGGTGATTCAGAATAAAAGATATGTACCGTGGCCTGCAGGTCAGCACAAGCTAAATCAACAGGTGTTATCGCAGACGATACTCTTGATACATCATGCTGATCTGTCAGATTACTATGAAAACATGTACATGATTACATCAAGACAGTGTGCATCTTCATACTCAAAATAAATCTAGATACAGAACTCATTTATGGTTTACTTTCTCCACATGCCTTGAGTGGATGCGAAACCACTTCAGGGCCATATGGCATTTAGTTCAGGGTATTATTAATAGGCCTGGGGCTGAATTGCGAAAGCCTGCTAAAAACACGATTTTGCTGCACCCCCCTGCGACATCAGTTTTTTCGTTTCTTATTGTAGGAAAATATATCAACTTTAATTTTCGAAACAGTAACCAAAAATTCCGGTGTCCAAAAACCATAATTGAGACACTTTAATCAACATACTCTAAGAAAAGTCATAAAATTAAAAATAATATTATTCAGTCATCATTTTTTATCTGAATTATACTATTTCATTAAACATTCATCTAAAATACGCTAAACAAATGTATACATGCGCAACCATAAATACAATAAAAATAAAACATTTGTAAAAGCTGTAAAAACTTCATCTTGTTTTTTAATTTTAATTTTATTTTTTTATAAGTTTTATTTCGCTGAATTCCCGCTAATGGTACAGTTTTATACGAATATGTATTAAACTTATATGATTACTTAGTAAAATTGATTGCATTAAAACAAAATAAAAAATCTCGAAATGTGTCATATTAGGTGTTTTGTGACCATACCCGAATGGATATTTATTAGTTCCTTAGCGTCATTTTTTAGCGTTATGTTTATCGGGCGGACAAAATCACCAAATTTGGTACACAGTTTCTCTAGGGGAAAATAATGGAATTTAGTCGTTAAGCCTTCTAATTTAGGCTCTGGTTTTCCAAAAAATCCAAAATGGCCGCCAAAATGAGAATATTTTTCGTCGCATTTCACTGTAAATGAATATTATTTTCTTCGTAATATACAATAATATAAACCTAAGAAACCTTTCCAAGACATATCATTTATTGCTGTTAGTTATTTGAAAAAACAAGACCACATAAAACGTAAAAAAACACTGTTTATTTAATTAATGTGAGCTCACAATTGGCTGTCGTTCATTTCAGCAAGTCCTATTCCTATTCAATAGGACATGTTGTTCCATCATTCTGTGAATTTTAAAACACACCACTACATTATTTTTATTGTCCAGCCACTACATTCTAAGCCGGGAATGTAGAGTTATTGTTGATCGAGTACAAATCAATTATTGTGGTAGGCCTATGATATTATAATCAAGAGGTGTTTTAAGTCAGTTAAAACCCTCGGAGTTTTCATTATTTCCTTTGGCCTCGGCCTTTTTCAAACCTAAGAATGTAGAGCTCCTCGGGCTTTATCCTATACGTAAAAGATCGTTGTGCTTACTGTCATGTGCGGCACGTTATTTTCAAGCGGGAAGTCCCTATTATGTCTGAGGCGAAAATGTCAAGGAACCATGTTGATTAGGAAAGTACAGCCAATGCCTGTGACGGTGGCCCAACATTGAGCCACCACGAGGCCAATGGTCTCAGGGCAGGAATATTGCAATTGTGACCAGCAACACACATGGAAAAGTATCTCCACGCGTTATTTATTTTACGATATATACTATTATTTATGACAATATATAATTATGGTCTGATTTTAATTGTACTTGTTAAAAAATAATTATAAAATAATAATATTAAAAAGTTTAAAATATAGTCAAATCGAAATTATTACAAATATTCCACAAAATTTATTCGTTCAATTTATGAAACATATATTGTAACTAACTAACTAACTAACTAACTAACTAACTAACTAACTAACTAACTAACTAACTAACTAACTAACTAACTAACTAACTAACTAACTAACTAACTAACTAACTAACTAACTAACTAACTAACTAACTAACTAACTAACTAACTAACTAACTAACTAACTAACTAACTAACTAACTAACTAACTAACTAACTAACTAACTAACTAACTAACTAACTAACTAACTAACTAACTAGCTAACTAACTAACTAACTAACCAACTAACTAACTAACTAACTAACTAACTAACTAACTAACTAAATATCTAACTAACTAACTAACTAACTAACTAACTAACTAACTAACTAACTAAATATCTAACTAACTAACTAACTAACTAACTAACTAACTAACTAAATAACTAACTAACTAACTAACTAACTAACTAACTAACTAACTAACTAACTAACTAACTAACTAACTAACTAACTAACTAACTAACTAACTAACTAACTAACTAACTAACTAACTAACTAACTAACTAACTAACTAACTAACTAACTAACTAACTAACTAACTAACTAACTAGCTAACTAACTAACTAACTAACTAACTAACTAACTAACTAACTAACTAACTAACTAACTAACTAACTAACTAACTAACTAACTAACTAACTAACTAACTAACTAACTAACTAACATGTACCCCGATCAGTCCAGGATTTATTATCCACTGATCGGGAGAATACTAAAGGTAATGATTCCCCACTTGAAACATTCCACACCCCTCGCACACAAACGGGTAGTGGGTGATAGTAATGACCGCTCCATTTGGAGGCAGCTAATCCTTAGAGACGAGTCAGGAGAGGAAACGAGTTTGGAAGGATCCTTGGAGATCCCGAGCTCAACAGGGAGCCCAGCTCTGTCACCGTCGGGATTCCCTAATGGAAGCGTCATTTTGGCACCATCTGATACTCTGGGGCTTGATAGTGCGAAGGAAGCACCCAGCACTGCCCCGGTGTCACCAGTGAGACCGGTCATTCAGGCTAGTGAGGGGGAAATATCCTTGATTGACCCCTTGGATAGCCTAGCTTGGGAGTGTTATCCATTCACAGTTCGAAAGATGAACTACAGTTAGTAGGCTCTACGTCTGTGGATGGTGCACTTCCAGACACTACATCCCCACCGATTAAAATCAGGGCGAGTACCTAAGTAAACAGGGTGCCCGACCTGTTTGTAAAACATCAGAGTGGCCTGACTGATGCAGATTTTTTTTTTTAAAAGTGAGTCTTTCGTTTGAAAATTCGACGGAAACGTTGATTTTAGGCGATTCTATGGTCGGTAGAATTAACGACGTTGAGCCATACAAAAATGTTCAAATTCATGTTTTTCCTGGGGGAAGGATACAGCATCTGACCTAGATTTTGCAAAATTACAGGAGAAAGGACTGTACAAAAGTAAAAAATGTCATTTTAATGTTTGGACTTAATGACGTATCGCAGAGAAAAGGGACAGTTTTAAACTCTTTTTTTTGGTCGAGATATGTAGGACTGTCTCATATAAGAGGAAATTCGGTGGTGCTAAAATCCACTACACAGGGATCTACAACACACATGCCATTGACCCTATGTACGCACATAAAGTCAATGACTTTTATAGACAGTTTACCGATTGTCAGTAGCCCTCCCTCCTCGTCGGCTTCAGGCCTACTAAATTTATCAAAATATGAACTAAATTCAGGTTGTAAAAGTCTCTTGGCAAAAGGTCTCAAATATATCCCGGCGCCGAGAGTGACGAAGAGGATCAAAGTAGAGGAGGCCTACTCAAACTTTGCGCGCCGATTGAAACTATCATTCTTTTTTCATAACAAAAAATCGCGAACTAGAGATCAGAAGTTCAGAGCTAAGTCTAATTTCATTCCAGCTGGCCCGATTGACCCAGTGTTGAAGCTGGAGTTGGACCATCTGGAGCGTAGCTTGGGGTCTCTAGAACTAAAAAAACACCGGATAATTTAGACAGAGAGGAACGTACAGCGGTGAAAACTCCTAAACAGAAAAAGGATATAATAATTAAACCGGCAGATAAGGGCGCGGCAAATGTAGTAATGGACAAAACGGATTATGGAGGTGAAGCCAAAAGGCAACTAGCAAACCGGGTCCACTACAAACGCTTGGAGGAACCAGTTTTCCCTAAGTCTATACTAAAAAAACAACTATTTTTTTTTAAATTTGGGTAACCGCCGATTTATTGATGCAGGACAACTATCTTATTTGAAATGTCCGGAGAACCCTGCACCACGTAGAATATATTTATTACCAAAATAAATAAAGATAGAAAAGTGTGGCCGGGAGAGGGAAAAGTCCCACCGGGCAGACCAATAATAGCGGATTGCGGTAGTGAAAGTTATGCATCAGCCGAATATATAGATATTTTTTTAGCACCGCTTGCAAAACAACATAAATCATATCTAAAGGATACATATGACTTTAATAACACAATTGCGGGAATTAAAGCGAAGGAAGGGGCATTTATAGCCACAATAGATGTTGACAGTCTCTATACAAACATAGATAATACCAATGGGTTAGAGGCTGTCAAACTAATATTCAATAAGAATCCAGACCCAAAGAGGCCGGATAAAGAAATTTTAAAACTATTAAAAATTAATTTAGAAAACACTGATTTTGAGTTCAACAGCCAATGGTACCTACACACGTGGGGAACTTCGATGGGTAAGAAATTTGCACCAAATTATGCTAATTTGTTTTTGGCAGAGTGGGAGGAAAAAGCATTAGAAAAATGTGTCCTAAAACCCTCAGTATACTGGAGGTTCTTGGATGATATTTTTATTATCTGGGAACACTCCAAGGAAGAATTTTACAAATTTGTGGACATTTTGAACACCCATCACCCTTCGATCATTGTCAAGGGGGTAGAGCTGAGCTCGGAATCAATGAATTTTAGACACAGTAGTTTACAAAGGAAACAGATTCAAGGAGACAGGGACATTGGATACCAAAGTTTATTTTAAAGGGACTGGCCCAGGCTAAAATCATCAAAAAATCGGTGAATTTATTTTTGGCTTCTTAATATGACCATATGATGTAAACATGACCAATCCGAGTTTTTCTCGGATTATTGGATTTTTTTAACTTGACAAGACCCCTAACTAACTAACTAACTAACTAACTAACTAACTAGCTAACTAGCTAACTAACTAACTAACTAACTAACTGACTAACTAACTAACTAACTAACTAACTAACTAACTAACTAACTAACTAACTAACTAACTAACTAACTAACTAACTAACTAACTAACTAACTAACTAACTAACTAACTAACTAACTAACTAACTAACTAACTAACTAGCTAGCTAGCTAACTAACTAACTAACTAACTAACTAACTAACTAACTAACTAACTAACTAACTAACTAACTAACTAACTAACTAACTAACTAACTAACTAACTAACTAACTAACTAACTAACTAACTAACTAACTAACTAACTAACTAACTAACTAACTAACTAACTAACTAATTAACTAACTAACTAACTAACTAACTAACTAACTAACTAACTAACTAACTAACTAACTAACTAACTAACTAACTAACTAACTAACTAACTAACTAACTAACTAACTAACTAACTAACTAACTAACTAACTAACTAACTAACTAACTAACTAACTAACTAACTAACTAACTAACTAACTAACAAACTAACTAACTAACTAACTAACTAACTAACTAACCAACCAACCAACTAACTAAATAACTAACTAACTAACTAACTAACTAACTAGCTAACTAACTAACTAACTAACTAACTAACTAACTAACTAGTTAGACTGACTGAGTACTGTAGGGTTAGTATAAACATATTTATTTTCAGAGGATTACATAATAGCTACAAAAAGCTAATTAAGTGGTTTCCTCTAATAGAATAGAATACAATAGAAAGATAGAAAGAAAACAAGGAATAATCACAAAACACATGCCCATTGTAATACATAATGATTATATGATAATTGAGTTGCCTTTGTTCACCAGTGGAGCGAGACAGAGTAGCAATAAGTTGTTACATAAATCTAGCTGTGTTGTGAATGAATTTTAGGACTTCAGTGGTGAGAAAAACATTGTTATTACGTGTTAGGGCTGGACTACCACGTAGCAATAATTTAAGTGGAAGTGGGTAATCTGGAGAAAGAAAATTGGTAATGGAACTAAATAATTCTTGGCGTTGGTCTTGATAGTTCAAGCAGTCAAAAAAATAGTGTTGTGGTGTTTCAGGAACAGCACTGCAACTACATGAAGGGCTTTCGATACATGATTTGGTATATAAATGATCATTTAGGGACGAAAAATTTAGCCTAATTTGACATAGATTGATTTGGTCTGTTCTGTCGCCAATGTAGAATTGCATAGGCACTTTTGTTTTAACACAGAGAAATTTGAGTAATTTCGTTTTGAAACTGGATAAAACTGTGCATGAACGAATGTTGGCAGGTAATTTATTCCACAGACTCACAGAAGATGGTAAAAACGAGAGGCGAAACTGTTCAGATGTAGGGTAGGGTTACCTTTTTTCTTTTAATTTATAAATTTTGCTACGTTGCATGATCATGTTGGAAGTGCCTCGCAGCAAACAGCCACGGGACATAAACCTATTGTTAACTTATTGTTGCTGAGCTAACATTGTAACCAGTGGGCTAGCATTACAACAGCGTTGGGTCAAAATGTAGTGCTTGGCTGCAATAACCGTTTGTGACAAGCAATCTATTGTTTTCATTTGCATATTATATTACATTCCTCAGCAGAAGCAATAATAAAACACGCATGCGAATTCCTTGTTGTCCTTGATATGTGAACGGCTGCCGTAATTTACATCTCAATGTGTGTAAACAAGATAAAACAAAGGAAAACTAATGACATCCTTATTATGCTAGATTATACCTAGATTATATGATTTATAGTCAATTAAATTTGATACAAATATGTCATTTTGTTCATAAATGAGACACAGAAGATTAGATGGCTAGTGCCATACAGTGTTATGTAATGTCATAGGAGATGAATTTCATTGTTTGTTTGCGTGCGAGAACACACGTCATATGAGATATGTGCTACCTCACTATCACATTTCAGGCCAGCTATGTTTAAATTCACCCTACTGTTTTCTTTTGAAAAACCATCTATGTTAAGAAAAATCGCAAAATGCCTACATCTATGTCATTCTATGTCATATATCGAAATAAATAAATGGTTAGTGTCATACAATGCTCTGTCATAGACGCTTAGTGTCATACAATGATCTGCCCTGGTGGTCAATGCCATACAGTGTTGCATCTTGTTAATCACAGTGAAAATAACCATATTCCATTTATCCATGACTTCTCCTCTCATGCTCCTCGGCAGCACCAGTTAATGAATAAAACATGATATGGAAATGAGGCTGCTGACTGCTCCCAGGTCAAAGGTGAACATGATGTATATCATTATGCTGCCGCTAACAGACCAGGAGTACATCACACTAATTTCATCTTGAGCTTTCTTGATTTTATATTTACCTTTCTCTCCTTTCTGTCACAAAAGTTAGGAAAAATCCATTTGTTTCTGATGGAAATGTGAGATAGCTAATTAACACACATATAAGATTAAATGATGATGAGGGTGAATCGTACTTCGCTGACAGACAATTGTCGTCCGTTTTTAGAATGTCAGACATTGTCAACCCATCTTCCATTGGCCAGTCTCCCGGGAGTGCATACCACAGGAGCCTGGCCGTATCAAGTACTACAAACAGTTATTCTGTCTATGTGGTCAACTTGGGGTTATGTCTAAGATTCAAACCTCATTGGATGTTTCAGATTTATAAATATGTCATAAAAGGTCGCGAAGAACTTCCCTCTTGTTTATCTCTCATACACAGTCACATGTTTCCGTTGCTAGATGTATTATATGGACAAGTCGGGAATCTCTCATTCGGACAGTGACATGTACCGAATTTCGTCATGGCGGCCAGTAATCATATAGTGGCCGCCATTCAAGGAGCTGGGAACACAATGACATCAGCGTGAGATTCCGAGCTTATCTATCTATCTGATCTATCAAACCAACGGAAACAAGCAAGCTATGCTCTCAGCCAGCTGTCAACGCCTGGTCAAGGGCTCTCTGATTGGTCGGTCTTGCGACGCGCGACATTCAAGGTATCTGGCTATTTAAAATAGTTGGATAAAGCAAGCTATCGCACTGCATGCTCTTTGGTCAGATAACTTGTTGTGGAAGATGTTGTCAACCGAGCAATCACATAACATTAAACCAATGTTGGATCAATGTTGGGCCAGGGTCGCGGATTGTGATTCAACTTGAAACGACACAAACATTGAAACAGTGTCACAACGTTGAGGGGGGGGGGGGAGAAACATTATTATCTCGCACGACATGCAGCTACATTTGCAAAGCGCCACGTTCTAATCATTGGGCCACATCATTCCCAGTTCTATTAAATGAATAATTTATTTGTGTTACTCAACGTTATGTGATTATTATGGGAGGTGGATCTAATGCTAGGAGTTTAATGTGATCTTTCCACTAGTGCTGCGTAGTTTACATAAGAAAATAAAAAAATATATTGTTTCCACTTTTGTGTAAATATATAAGCCTACGAACAGCTGTTTCTCCTTGATAAGCCGAAACACGCTCGTTGGCAATTGGGTTTCTACTTCCCAGTCCCTGTGATTCGCTCAGCTATAAAATCCCCAGTCAGTAATAACTGAGTCCCCGACTCTACGTTAATTGCCGGCGAATGCGGTGCATACCATAGCAAATTACTCATGTTGATAATACTGGTTTTTACATCCTTTTCATATTAAGGTTACCTGTTCCACTGGCCATACAACATGTATACAAGAACGGTATACTTGGAGCAGATTATGCTCACAATATGATGAAACGTTCACATCTAAGATGAGAACCGCCTATTATTAATGTCTTTTTTATATATACTATCGTAAATATTAAATATGTTAGGAACTTATATTTCAAACCATGTGATGATAAATATGAAATATAATTATAACAATATTATTAAATTTGAAATTAAATGATTGTTCATAATTTTATCAGTTTTTTTAATGAATAATTTGTCATTCGTACTCACTAGATAATCATTGAGGAATTTAGGCTTTATGGGTGCAGGAGAAGTTTTAATATCTATTTGATGACAATAATATCTTCTTTGATCTAATATAATTACTTCGGATTTAAAAATATAAATCACAAGAATTACATTTGAAAATAGTATTCAATTTGATAATGTAGCACACAGTTTATTAGAGAAATACCAAATCATACAAGATAATTGTACTTTATCCAAAGTGTCCAGTTTTCACGTCCTCTCTGATTACATTACATCACTGCTGTGAAACGCCAAAGTCCACTATAACTCCTTACTTCATAGTAAACAGCTTCTGTCATTTTTGTGGACAATATTACACATAGACACATATAGACTATGGCTGGCATTATCTAAACTCTCATTGTAAATTTAAATTCAATCCTAGACGCAGCTGTTGAGATTTTTGTGTGGACATTTTATATACAGAAATGTACCTTTATGTGTTCGTGTCAGAAAAAACATTTAAAAAATATCGCGAATGTTTGATTAATTCCATAATATTTAGTTTCAAATTAAGTAGTGTATGTAGTCCAATAACTGTTATCATGAAGATTATTGCTTGAATTATTTTGTTGAATATGATATTGTTTGCGGCGATTTCGAATTTCGTTATCCGAATTGGCCGATGACTAATTACATCATATTTTAGCTTAAATTGAGTAGTGTGTACAGGCAAATAAACTGTTATAAAAAAATTATAACTTTAATAAATATTTAGTCAGTATTGTGGGGAGCCTCCGTGACCGAGAGGTAGCGTGCTCGACCTCAGACCACCAGGGCTCGAATTTCGAATCCTGTGTCTGGATGACAGTGTCATCTCAATCATCTCACCATCCTCAGGAGGTTCTCCTGGCCCAGTTTAGCCTATATGTGTACAAAGGTGGCCTAAAACCCGATTCATTTCATTTCATTTAATAAATATTTGAATTTGATAAGTCTGGTATGCTAATTCGGGCGGTATTCGGGTTAAAAAACATCAGAAATAAGTCCAATGATACTGGCATACAATTATAGAACACATAAAAGCAAATTGAATCACAAAATGCAGATAATAAATTGAGATTTAGTGTAAACAAACCTGATTTAGTTTGATTTTGCGGCCATTTTGAAATATGCAAACTAGGACATTTTACGGGTCGAAATCGATCAGGGTGTTCCACTTATCTAATTCAGGACATCATAATGTACCCGTGTGTGGAATGTGGTGCTTTTATCACAATCTGAACACTACATTGCCTTAGAACCTGTACTACACAAGCGGAGAGTCAAAGGTGAGCAGCATGAACATGTACTCCATATTTGTCTTTTAACCCTTTAAACCCTCATGATGCATCAAACCACCAGTGTGCATAGCTGAAGAATGAATTAATTTGCTACACGAAGGGGTTCTAGAACGTTAATTTTCACGGAACTGTTTCAAAAATAGCACTATCTTTTTTTTTATTTGTCATCAACTTTAAGTCATTTTCATCTACCCGGCTAAACCATATAAAAACAATATTACACATAGACACATATAGACTATGGCTAGCATTATCTAAACTCTCATTGTAAATTTAAATATAATCCTAGACGCAGTTGTTGAAATTTTTGTGTGGACATCTTATATACAAAAATGTACCTTTATGTGTTCGTGTCAGAAAAAACATTTAAAAAATATCGCGAATGTTTGATTAATTCCATAATATTTAGTTTCAAATTAAGTAGTGTATGTAGTCCAACATCTGTTATCATGAAGATTTTTGCTTGAATTATTTTGTTGAATATGATATTGTTTGCGGCGATTTCGAATTTCGTTATCCGAATTGGCCGATGACTAATTACATCATATTTTAGCTTAAATTGAGTAGTGTGTACAGGCAAATAAACTGTTATGAAAAAATTATATCTTTAATAAATATTTAGTCAGTATTGTGGGGAGCCTCCGTGACCGAGAGGTAGCGTGCTCGGCCTCAGACCACCAGGGCTCGAATTTTGAATCCTGTGTCTGGAGGACAGTGTCATCTCAATCATCTCACCATCCTCAGGAGGTTCTCCTGGCCCAGTTTAGCCTATATGTGTACAAAGGTGGCCTAAAACCCGATTCATTTCATTTCATTTAATAAATATTTGAATTTGATAAGTCTGTTATGCTAGTTCGGGCGGTATTCGGGTTAAAAACATCAGAAATAAGTCCAGTGATACTGGCATACAATTATAGAACACATAAAAGCAATTAAATCACAAAATGCAGATAACAAATTGAAATTTAGTGTAAACAAACCTGATTTAGTTTGATTTTGCGGCCATTTTGAAATATGCAAACTAGGACATTTACGGGTCGAAATCGATTGGGGTGTTCCACTTATCTAATTCAGGACATCATAATGTACCCGTGCGTAAAATGTGGTGCTTTTATCACAATCTGAACACTACATTGCCTTAGAACCTGTACTACACAAGAGGAGAGTCAAAGGTGAGCAGCATGAACATGTACTCCATATTTGTCTTTTAACCCTTTAAACCCTCATGATGCATCAAAACACCAGTGTGCATAGCTGAAGAATGAATTAATTTGGTACACGAAGGGGTTTTAGAACGTTAATTTTCACGGAACTGTTTTAAAAATACCACTATCATTTTTTTTATTTGTCATCAAATTTAAATCATTTTCATCTACCCGGCTAAACCAATCTAATCACATTGCGTGGAACGATGTCATCAGGGTAATCTTCATGCACTACAAGTCGAGAATTGCGACAGCAATTCGCGGCTTGTAGTGCATGAAGATGACAACAGTAAATTCAGGCTTGACAGGGTTTAACCCTGCTATTCAAATCTCTGTGGTTGGTGTCAGTGTTCAAAAAGCCGGATCGTTATGATAATAGTAGGGTGTGTTTGGTCGTGCTATTTGTGATTTTGAGGCCTTCATGGTAAGATTGCCAATGTAATTTGATCAATTTGACCAACACCCCCACCCCTCCGTCGTGTGTAGCTTGATCCATCGGTTCCCCCTCGGTATCAAATGACGCTGACTTAGCCCTTAGAACGTTGAATTATTTTTGTACAAACCATGGAGGCCAAATATTTGTGTCAATTTGAATTCATCATAAATGTCTCTTTCCGATTCATTTGAATACCTCTGTTTTGGGTCTACGACAATTATAAAAAAATATTTTTTTCATTGCGGGGACCGACTTTAGACGTCAAAATATGACGTCTAGAGACGACATTTTCTGACGCATAAAGGCGGTCCCCGCGATGAAAGGGTTGATGTGCACAGACGGCCAGACGGTCCCCACGCTGATAGGACTTAAATGGTGCCGTTTGGAAGAATTTTGATATTCTCGAAACCGTCAGTTATCAGTGTGATAAACGGTGCAAAGGGTCAAGTTTTACGATCTTGTTTCCACAGTGACCAGTTTTACCAATCGCTTTCCTGCCCTCACTGAAGTAGCTTTTTACTACACACCGGCTGTTTCTCTCGTGGGTTGTTTGACATTTTTAAATCCAACGAATGTTTTTATGATGCATTAGGCTCCTTTATGAAACGCTCTTAATGCACGTCCATCGTTTGTTGTTGTCAGAACTGAAATATTTATTGGGAGCTTCTACAGGGCATCGCTGGTTATTGATATAATCACAAAACAGTAAAAACAACAAAAATCTAAAAAAACAACACTGGAAATGCAGTTTGATATATTTAATAAACACATAGGCGTGGGCCAGATCTATAATTTTTAGATTGAATCACTGGTTTGAAGACTAAATGTATCTTAAATATACTAATCCATTTGATAATAGGCGGGTTTGAACATAATTGAAGAAAGTGGTGCATTTTAAAAACGTAACGTACAATCTTGATTCAATCCTTCTACAAAAATATGCCATATCCCCACTCTCACTTGATATACTTACACCCCCTCTAATTCAGTATCAATCGTCAAAATAGATTGTGTCTGTGACATGCATAAATCTGGTCTGAGAAATGGAGATCGAATCACATGGGGCCTGTAAATATAATAGCTTGTGAGCTATTTATTCCAAGCTCTTAATCCCTGGTGCACTGTTGACTGCTGCGCTCTTATCAGCACCTGTGTAATCAGTTTTCTAAATATGCTTTACTCTGGTGATAATGATAGTTGTTGTGACCTAAATCTCTCTTTTAATTTTTGGCTACTTCAAGTTGAGGATCACGATGGAAAGACGCAATTTTAAGTGTCCGAAAATGTAAATTTAAAAGCTCAAATGTTCAAAGACAAACCTTTTGTACGTCCATATTACACGTGAGAAAAAAGTGTTAGCATATTAAATAAAACTTTATTGACAGCGAATGTTGTATTTAATCAACTATAATTTATTATATATGGCCAGAAGCTAAACACATATGAGTAATTGCTAGCCACTTAAAATTTTAGAATAATAATACAACAAACTCCCATTTGATATACAAATAGATATCTGATAAATAAAATAAAATAATCATATACACATTTTTTATCACATATATACGTAGATGGGTCTGGCAGGGTGATGAGTAATATCATTTTCTTGGCCAGACGGCTTATAAAAATAATCCTATAAATGCACACTACTGTCAGAATGAACGGTGTCTGAAACATGGATAGATAGTACCAGAGGCGAGATCGCCAGGTAATATACATGGCTCTGGGCAAATGGGCGGGGGTCCTGGTGCAATTGGTTAAAGCTGCCTGCTTGGGAAGTCGGAGATCGCCTTCGAGCTAAAAAAAATGTTTCTCATTGCTCACTCGCAAACAGTCAATCTTGTGGGGAGCCTCTGTGACCGAGAGGTGGCGTGCTCGGCCTCAGACCGCCTAGGCTAGAATTTTGAATCTTGTGTCTGGAAGGCAGTGTCATCTCAATAATCTCACCATCCTCAGGAAGTTTTCATGGCCCGGTTTAGCCTATATGTGGCCTGAAACAACCCCATTCATTTTATTTTATGTCAGGCTCTGGCAAACACACAGCCGCTGCTGATGCCTAGGCAAAAACAGACTGTCGTTGGTCGCCCTCAGATGAGTGGAGGAAAGAAAGGGAGAGCTTGGGTGGAGTAGCGTATCTGTTTTTTTAAACTGGGGTCAGCCTTTTCGTTAGCAGGCATATTAGTCAGAATGTCTGTAGTCGGAAGGTCCGTTAGTCCGATTTCTTGTCTGAAGACCCTTTATTCAGAAGGCCCGTTTGTCAGAAAATCAGTATACATTTATTAAAAAAGAACCCCTTTTTTCTATTTCGGGATAACAATGCGACATGCGTATGACCAATTGTGTGTTTCTGTTAGTTTATCTGCATCAACATCTATCATATTATGTAATTACCATTTTAATGAGTTGTGTTACTCATTGACATTTTTTCATCCATGGATTGCTGACCAAAATAAACCTGCTATAATCATGTGATAATCTAAAATCAACGATTTATTTGAAATTATATTATGTGAATGTTTTTAATAATGCACACTACGAGAAAGGGCACTGCACTCTCCAGACCTTCGACAAATTTGTAGCACTGTATATCCACAACCTAGATAATCATCCGACCCGAAGTAAATTCGAAACCAGTACCTCTGAGTTTCGAGCCAAAACTGTATCTAATGAGCCACCAGGCCACTATTTACATCAATAAAACATTATTATTTTGTCGTAATTATATTATCGTATATCATCGTTAGGCAATGTCATTAAGCGCCTTAACCCAACCGTTGGCTCTACATCACTGTACGAAGCACGTGACATAAATATAAGTCAATTAATAATATTGTGTTTTTGCACGATTAAGGTCTTGACCATGGTGTCAAATGTGTGTTCATTTCCTTCAGAATAGTAACATATTCGTGATTTCGCTGTCTACCATGGGGTTTTCTGGTACGCCCGATATAGAGGTATTCCAGAAAATATTTTATGACATTCCATTGTGGGTAAAATCCAAGATTGTGTCGATTTTTTCAAGGTCGAACAATAAATTGATCATTTTCTTGAGAATAGAAGCAGATTCGTGATTTTGATATCTACCATAGGATTTTCCGGAACGCCCGATATGGTAGTCTGACCAGAAAGCACATTAGATATTGTATTGTGCATAAAATACAAGGTGGCCGCCATTTGTTCAATCTGAAACAATAAATTTATATAATTTTCCACAAAATAGAAGTAGGCGATTTTAGTGTCTACGATAAGGTTTGCAGGTATCCGACATATAGAATAGTGTGGTCAAAAATACTTTAGATATTTCAGTATTGCAAAATATGGTCACTATTTGTGCAATTCAAACCATAAATTGTTATCATTTTCGACAGAATAAAAGCAGATTTGGTGTCAACCACAGTGTTTTCGGGCATGCCCGACATGGAGGTGCGACCAGAAAGTAATATAGACAACCATCTGTTTAAGGGCATGTTTAGCCATGTTGAGGATATGGAAAAAACATTCATTTTGATCTAGAATTTATAGTTGATAAAGTATTAATTACACATAAACATGACCATTTAATGAAAAATTTGAAGTTCCAAGTACAATTACACACAAGATGGTCGCCCAGGTGACCTCCAAAAATTCTGCCAATATCACGAATATGTGGCTTAAATAACATTTTAACATTTACATTTCAATACCAAGAAATAGAAAAAAACACAAACATGAATATATAGAAACTTGACACGAAAAAACATTCAAGGGATGTTCGATACAATTATATAGGCCTACACCATATTAAAAAAAAAAATCAACAGCACAATTGATTTAATCATATATTTATACTTGTAACAGTATTCAAATTGTCATCAATTTAAAAGGACTGGCTCAGGCTAAAATGATAAAAAAAATCGGTGAATTTATTTTGGCTTATTAATATGACCATATGATGTAAACGTGTCCATAGAATAGAACTGCAAAAGTTTTTTTTATTTTTGTATTGCGCATTTACCATTTAGGCTAGATATAGAGACGAAATTCCCGTATTTCTTATTTTTGACATGGTTGTCCAAAATAAAAAATCATGAATTTCGTCTTTATATATAGACCAAATGGTAAATGCGCAGCACAAAAATTACATAAAATCACCGATTTTTTAATGATTTTAATCTGAGCCAGTCCCTTTAATGTTGATTAGAAATACATGCAATATTTAGTCAAAAAATGTCACAAACGAGAAACGTGAACGAGAATTTGTTTACAATCCATAAAGAAGCGTTCAAATGCATTAATGGGCAATGGAGAAGTGGTAAATTTAAAGGGTGACAAAATGCCGAGGTGTTAAAGGGAGATTGTACAAGTGCGACAGGGTGCAATAAAAGATACAGGGATGAATTAAAAGGCGATGGAAAGGCGCTGAAGGGTGACGCAAAGGGATTAAATGGGAGGGCGTTAAGCGGTGATGGGGTATGTTTAGGAAGTAGTAAATTATTGCTCTACGTCACTTTTCGGCACTAAAGGTCACGTAAGTGATATTATAATACAATAAAAACAGTGCAGTCCATTGAAGATATGAATGATGAAAAAATGATGACGTGAGGGTGGGGTGCTAGGGCATGGTGGGTTGTAAGAGGTTCCAGTATGTCCAGAGAATTTACCCCCAGACATGCCCAGACGTCCATAGACGTTCAAAACACAGCGCTATCCTCGGGTCGGTTAGACCCATGCAGAGTAACAACAGCTGGAAATAACTCCATTCAGGTGTTAAAGGGCGACGAACAGGCGCTAAAAAGCGCTAAAGGGCCACAGAGAATCGCTCTAAAGGGCAAAGAAAAGGCTTTAGATTTTGATGGAAGGTGTTAAAAGGCGACGGAGAGGTGTGAATGACGACAGAAATGCGCTAAAGACTGATGAGGAAGATGTTAATGGGAAATGGAGAGGAGTTAAAGAATGACGGAAATATGTTAAAATGCGACGGGGTGCGTTATAAGATGACGGAAAGGCATTAAATGGCGATGGAGAGGCGTTAAATGGAGATAGGAAGTTGTTCCATGTCAATGAGAGGGTGCTAAAGGTTACGAGAAGGCGTTATATGGTGACTGAGAGCCGTTAAAGGGCTACGGGTAGGCGTTAAAGTGTAACGAAGGGGCATTATGGAGTGTTCAAGCTCAATATCACAATATTTTATGGTAAATGACATTGTCATTTCCTTGCTTTATGAGATTTTTTCCAGAAACAAGGGCATCGATTAGATATCTGTGAAACAGTGACTTCACAATTTTTTATCTGAATACTTTTGCACATTTAAAATTAATATTGCTGATATTTGTAAAATCATGTTAAGGGTGCTTACCATTGATAATTTGTGATTGTATTTACGGGTACGATTTGCTACATGTTATTTAGTAAAAATTCACTGGTAAATGCATTTTTTTGTGTTCACTAACAGCCATAAAAATATACTTGCTTTTAAGAAAAGTGCTTTATAATGGTCGTGGAGCTAAGCTTTACACAATAATCTTCCCTATCTCAGCACCTCAAATCCGTCTTTATCAGCAAGAACCTGGCACATAACAGGTTATTGCATGGAGCCCTTCAATTACTAGATAACTAAGAAAATCTGTTAATGTATAGCACACATCACCCATCTACGTTTTTAGCCGAACAATTCCGGTATATCCACATCACCATGAGATCGTCTGAACAGTGTTGTTAACCCACTCAAGAACATTCAGATCTCTGATAGTGCACTTCACGACAGTGACCTTACACGTTCCAGATATCAATAATATTCAGCACGTTTAATATGTTCTCCTATTTTTAACAAGTTAACAACATTACAGTGTAGAGATATTAACAACCGTCATCATAATTACATAAGGTCATCAACAAGGTCAAAGCATACCATCCTAATATTTGCATTTCTAAAACCTTTCTCCAGCACTTGAACGGACACTATTATAAATTACAACAATATACAAATGTAATGTAACACAATGGGGCATACCAAAAGAGTATCAATATTTGTACATGTCATGCTTACAGGGTTAGCGTCTACACTACAGTGTATCAAATATCATATCAAAGGCAAGTTTAGGTTATTGCAATGTCAAATTATAGCAAAGTTTTTCTTCAATTAATAAAAATTGTCAATACACATTTATGTTCCAAAAAAATATTTGACAAAACCCAGCGAATATGCATATCATCGAATATTCAAAATGATTTGTTTGTGAGTTCACATTGCCATTTGTATCATAGATACTAACTCCAAAAAATATACACATAACATAAGATTTGAGCTTATTGACGTTGAGCTGTAATTGTCCTTATCTGATCTTTGGGTCTTCCAATGTAAATTTTGGCTCAAATAGTACTACAGTTTGCATCCAAGGTGTACGGTTCACGTATCATGCAATAAACGTATATTCCACAACACATACGTTCACATATAATTTAGAGCTGGATAAGAAAAGTGTTCCTCTACAGCTCTAAATTATTTATAGGGTAAATAACAGGTTATTGTTCCATTCTGTATTGTATTATTGTCTTCCTCTAATTAGATTAAAATATTGTAGAGTTTTATGGCAACAAAGTACATTATACACTTTAAATTAAAAAAATAATATAAAAGAATAGGACATTACTCAAGGTTGCAACGACACTTTATTAATCTAACAAATCAGGATTGTTTATGATAACCCTGACTTGTCAAAGAAAATACCTTACATTCGGTAAAGTCGGGAACAAGTGAGGAATTTTGCTTTTAAGATCCCATGAATTGACTTTAATTTAACCGGAAAATCAAAGGGGCAAGCCCCCAACACCTTTTGATCATGAAAAATCAGTAAAAGTCATGAGTTTTTTTTTGTTTCCAAAATTTTGTAGTGCTCAACCCTTCATAATGTCTAGAATTTAAATAACTTTTTATCCCCACGATGATCTTATTGTGATAATTCATCAGCATTGAGGTCACGAATGGGTGATTTGTTTAAAAAGTGATATCGACTCACAAAGAATTATTATGTAATATCAGATATATAATTCAAGTTAAATATAAATATAATTATAAAAAATATTATTTTCTATTTTTGTGGTTTGCGCTGTTTATAACAAACATCAAGTATTATATAGGATAATAACAACGCGGCATTCTCCCACAAATATTGCAGCGGGCACCTTCTTAACGTTTACCAAATGCCGTAATTTGCACACAAAAACAGCCCTCCTTTTTAGATCTTGAAGCTGCCACTGAAACATGCGTGACTAATGAAACCAAGCTGTTTCAAGTACGTACTTTTTCACATTTTATTTTCAGAAATGTGTTTATGATAAAGCAATTTTCAGCTCAGCGAATGAATGAATAAGCCTCGGCACAATGATTATGTGCACATACATACTACACTGAATCAGGATTACCCATCAATGAATCTGACACACGATTTAACAATCTTGTCCTGGCAGTCTGAAAGCAAGCACGCTACTTCTCAGTCACAGAGGCTCCTCACAATACTGAATTCTTTAGTTTGTGGGGGTGATTTTTAAACAACCATACCAGAGCGGGGAAATAGGCCTATTATATTGTTTGATGTGACAGCCAAACAACAACTACATCTCATGTATTATTTCAGGCACGATCCTGATTTCTGAAGCGTCAAAAGTTAGAAGCGGTGTCATTGTATTCCATGGTAACAAAAAATATAACCTACGCCTGAAATATTGAGAAAGATATGATAAATTTAGTGAGGTATCGTGTGTCTAGCGCATCCCTTGATACCGAAGACATGTGGTTTGGTGAAATATTATCTAAATTATTGACGAATACATGCTAACATCAGTGATTTCACGGTGGCCATTTTGAATATCGCATGTTTCCGCATAATGGTTTCGAATAAATGTATGGCTTGTTTTATTACATTCCTTGATACCGAAAACAGTTTGGTGAAACAATCTTATCTCTATATCGATCACTAACGAAGATATGATCACTTCAGTGATTACATGGCGGCCATTTTGAATTTGGCATGATAGTGATGTCAACTACATGTATCGTTTGTTTTATTGCATTCTTTGATACAGAAAACATATGGTTTGGTGAAATAATCTTGTGTCTACCTCAATTATTGATGAAGATATGATGACTTTAGTGATCTCATGGCAGCCATTTTAAATTTTGCCTGAAAAGAAAGTTTTGACACTAATTTGCGAACTCCATCAAACTGTTTTCAATTCTGTGGTCTATTCTGAACATTTTCATATAGGTGGCATATTTTAACCACTGAATTCCCACGGGATTACACATGCTCCTGCACTATTTGACCTTGCACAAATGGCGGCCATCTTGGATTCCGTCTTTTAATTTCAGAAAATCCAACACATTTTCTTCAAAACTCATTATTTGAAGAATAATAGTGCCAAATTTCATCTTTTATGTCAATTTGAAACTAGTTTTTAGTTACAAAGCCCACTAGTTTATGTGTCAATACGTCGTCTGAATTGAAATTTATGCCCGGTCATGGCGGCCATTCTGGATTTATGTAAATAAAAAATTCTCCTCAAGGTTTCTATCTGGCAACCAAGCTAAATTTGTTCTACAGATCCATTTAACTGCGAAACCATCAAAAAACAATACACTTCTCATGACCGCAAAGTACTCAATCTGGTAACTGGACTAACAAGTTATAGCTTTCATACATTTGTTGGTACACTGCACGCCAGCATGGGCACTGCCGCAGTAGACTGAGTCAAGCACTGCATGGGAGTGTAATTTGTTGGCAGCTTTGTCCATTGTGCGGTGAAAAGGCAATGACTAACGTGTTTTCTGACTAACAGGCCTTCTGACAAACTGGCCCTCTGACTAATTGGCCTTCTGACTCACGGGAATTTTGACTAAAATGGTTGCACCATCAAACTGATGATGGCCGGCCGATCGGCCAAGTATATCGTCTGAGATTTGAGGGAATTGTACGATATCCAGACTGCAATCCAGTGAGCACAACAAGGTTAACGTGGTGGACTTTTGTAAAAATGATGCCCAGTATTCAATGTGATCCTGAGATGATCTGCTGTGGTAATGTGATAAACATTTCTCACTTTTGTTTTCAATTATTCATTCACATTACTTTGCATATTTGCAGAATACTATATATCAATCAAACAAAATCCATTGATGGAGTGTCGATTTATTGTTGGTTCACCGTCTAACATGCTAGCCCAATATTTAATCAACAATGCGTCAAGGCTTGAGTTTATGATACTTTTGACGAGCAATAATTTCCGTTGTTATATAACTGGGCTATATCAGCTGCTTCTTCATTCCTTCCATCTCTAGTCATGACATTACCTTATTTCCTAGTATAACCATCCTGTTACATCACATCCTTTTGCTCTGAAGTCTTCTCCTACAATGTCTACAGGTATTTTCATCCGAGTCATGTTGCCAGCCGACATCGCATACGGTACACCGCCTCAGCCAAATATCTCTCATAAGATTCACCTTAGTATAAATAGATCATCTATAACGTCGCTGATTATAATTACTTAATTATGTATGATCGCTGAAACAACGAAGTTTTACCAACCTCGATCAACATTGGCAAGTTTCACACTCTCCCTGTAGTATCTTTTTATTACACACGGGTTGTTTCTCGCATGGGTAGTAAGATCTTTTTGAAGCCAACACATGATTCATTTTTAAACCAGATTTAGTCTTTTTTACATTGAATCACACGCTCAAAGATTACCATAAATTTACTATTATCATCCATTTGATAACAGACGGGCGTGGGCATAATTGAAGAAAGTGATACATTTGAAAAACGTAACATACTATCTTGAAACTATCTTGTACTCGCAAACAATCAGATAGTCGAGACTCCATTTCTGAAACGAAGCCTAGAAAAAAGTACATGCGGACATCGTTAGTAGAATATGGAGAAATCCTCATTCTTATAGGAAATTTCCCGTAGAATGCGAAAATCACTGTCTCCAAGCTGAAATATAGTCCGATCACTGTCAAATTAACCATTTTCAAAATGGCTGCTAGAAAGCTGCTGTAAAAAGATAAAATCATAATAGCCGGCCTAAAAATACATTCAAACGCTATATTATTACTATTCTATTAGTGCTGAATGTATTGCCGGCACAATTGTTACTCTTTTGCTCATATAAATTGTCCAAATTCAAGTTCCGCCAAAATTGCTGACAAATCGTGTTTCGATCATAACTTTCAAATCAGGCAAACAGGCAAAGGTGACTTCACTAAACCAGCTGACCATATGTGTGTTTAATAAGGTTATCTATCTGAGAGTATGGCAAATGAAATGGTAGTGGTGGAAAAGGTCACCAGAGGTCATTTAAATTCATCATCCAAGGTCATTTCAAAATTTAAGAGTGATTTAACTAAAAAAACTTTGACCAAGTTTGTGTCTGGTATCATTGGATGCAGTGTGTAATTGAATAATTGAGTGCAGGTAATACAATTCAGTGTTTGATACAATCAATTATCAAGACAGAAAAAAGATAGTAACTGATTCAGTTCATCCGACGTAAAGTTGGTGTTTTTCTGATCTCGCATGCACAATACGTCATTAATAGCTCCAGCTAATATCATATCAGCTGATATGGGACTATTTATATCTATTATAATATGGCAATGGCTACTGCCACAGTACTGTGGTACTAAAGGACCAATTGGCTATTTTCACCAAACCAATCAGAATTCAGGATTTCAGACTGTGGCAGCAACTTTGGAAATGCTATTACCACCAAACCAATCAGCATCAGTGTAACAACAATACTGACCAATCACAGCAAAAAACTTTATTACCACAATACTGTGTCAATAAGATTCATTTCTGCTGAAATATCTAAACAGATGAGGTCATGCTACCACGTTACTGTAACAATAAGGTATCTTACAGTCCGTGTACATGTGCAAGTAATTGCTGCCACAGGATTGTGTTAATAAGGTTTTGTCGTTCCTTGCTACTGAATTGATGTGTTTATAAGATTCTCGCTGTTGCTAATCATCATCACAGCAGTTCTGTGTAACTGTTAATAATGGTCGCCACAGTGCTGTGTCAATAAGGTTTCTTACTCTTTTTCTAAACATATAAGTTATTGCTACCACAGTGATGTAGCAATAACGTTTCTCACTGTCTCTATACACTTAAAATCCGTGCTGCCACAGTACTGTGTCGATAAGGTATCTTACTCTTTTTCTACACATATATTTCCTTGCTACCACAGTGCTGTGATAATAACGTTTTTTACATTATCGAAACACTTAAAATCTGTGGTGCCACAGGGCTGTGTCAATAAGGTATCTTACTCTTTCTCTACACATAGAAGATCTTGCCACCACCGTGATGTGGCAATAACGTTTCTTACTGTCTCTATAGACTTAAAATCTGTGCTGCCACAGCTCTGTGTCAATAGGGTATCTTACTTTTTTTCTACACATTTATGTCCTTGCTACCACAATGCTGTGGCAATAACGTTTCTTACCGTCTCTATACACTTAAAATATGCGCTGCCACAGTTCTGTGTCAATAAGTTATCTTAATCTTTTTCAACACATATATGTTCTTGCTACCACAGTGCTGTGGCAATAACGTTTCTTACTGTATCTATGCACTTAAAATATTTGCTGCCACAGTGCTCTGTCAATAACATATCTTACTCTTTCTCTACATGTAAAAGTCATTGCTACCACAGTGATGTGACAATAACGTACCTTACTGTATCTATACACTTAAAATCTGTGCTGCCACAGTGCTGTGTCAATAAGGTATCTTACTCTTTCTCTACACATAGAAGACTTTGCTACCACAGTAATGTGGCAATAACGTTTCTTACGGTCTCTATACACTTAAAATCTGTGCAGCCACAGTGCTGTGTCAATAAGGTATCTATTTTTTTTTCTACACATATAAGTCCTTGCTACCACAGTGCTGTGGCAATAACGTTTCTTACTGTCTCTATACACTTAAAATAAAATCTGTGCTGCCACAGTGCTTTGTCAGTAACGTATCTTACTCTTTCTCTACATGTAAAAGTCATTGCTAACACAGTGATGTGACAATAACGTTTCTTACTGTATCTATACACTTAAAATCTGTGCTGCCACAGTACTGTGTCAATAAGGTATTTTACTCTTTTTCTGCACATATAAGTCCTTGCTACCACAGTTATGTGGCAATAACGTTTCTCACTGCATCTATACACTTAAAATCTGTGCTGCCACATTGCTGTGGCAATAACGTTTCTTAATGTCTCTATACATTTAAAAATCTTTGCTGCCACAGCTCTGTTTCAATAAAGTATCTTACTCTTTTTTCCATACATATAAATTATTGCTACCACAGCGCTGTGGCAATAACGTTCCTTACCAATATACACATGATACAAGTCCTTGCTACCACAGTGTTGTGTCAAAAAGGTTCCTTAGCGCCCATCGCCACCTGAAAGTACTTTTTTACCACTCATTTTCTACACCTTAAAGTCTTTCATACCACAGTGATGCCGTCTACACAAAGTCTTTGCTAACACAGTGCTCTGTCAATGAATTTCTTACTGTCTCAATACATTTAAAAATCGTTGCTGCTAGATTGCTGTATGAATACGGTATCCTACTTTGTCCTAGCTACCACAGTGCCGTTGCAATAATGTTTTTATTGTCTCAATACACTCTCAAATATTTGCTGCCACAGTGTTGTTTTCTGACTGCTCATGTAGGCCTACATCTGCAAGTCAAGTGTACATCTACATTCATGTGTCAATGAGATTTGTTACTGCACTTACACGTCACTGGTGCCACAGTTTTGTTTCTGCTCATCTACACTAAGTCCTTGCTACCACAGTCATGTGTCGATAAGGTTTATTACTGTCTCTATGCACTTGCAAATCATTGTTGACACAGTTCTGTTTCAATAAAGCGTCTTACTGCTCATCTACACCTACAAGTCACTGCTACCATAAAATTGGCAAAAATTTGGCAAAACAATTGTCACCAACTGTTCGCAGATGGAATAAATTTGCATGGTGTGACAGTAGTTAATGACAAATAAGGGGGGACCTCACCGGGCTGGAGACTACTTTGGGATATTGACAAATTTGCGAAACTCCTCAAATCTACACCAAACATTCACCAAATTTCCCCAAACGTTTACCTCTTTCGCCAAACCTTCTCTGTGTTCACCTAATTGCTATCACAATACGGTGGCAATGATGTTTCTTGTAGTTTCTTTACACTTACAAGTCCTTTCTACCACAATGCTGTTTAAACAAGCCTACGGCTTCTTACTATCTATACACTTACAAGTTCTTGTTACCACTGTGCGGTGTCAATAATGTTTTCTAATGCCCCTTTATACTCATAAGTAGTTGCTTAAACAGTACGATGTCAATACGGTTCCCTAATCTCTTTTTATCCTTCCAAATCCTTGCTACCACAATGCCGTGTCAATGAAGTTTATGCATGTGACTCTACAATTACAAGTCCTTACTGCCACAGTTCTGTGTCAATAAGGTTCATTCATGTCTCTCTAAACCCACAAGCCCTCGTTGCCACAGTGATGTGTCAATAACGTTTTGTATGGTCTATTTACACTTACCAATCCTCTATGCCACTGTCATGTCAATAACTTTTCTTGCTACCCCTTTACACTCAGACGTTCTATGCTATGACAGTACAGTGTCAGTATATTTTTTTCACTACCCCTCTATAGCTCCATATTGTATGATGTCGATAATGTTTCTTACTACACTCGTACACAGAAATTCCGCAGTGTTGTCGTAATACGTAGGTGTATTTACAGTTCGAATTCCTTGTTATCACAGTGCTGTGCCCTACCATGTCCCAACTTCAAGTCGTAGCAACATTGAATAATATTATACAAAAGAAAAAAAAACAGTTTTATTTAAAAATCAATTTATTCATTGGTTGTTAAGACACTATATATATGCCTACGCCGTTAAACTGAGCTGCCCCAACGACCATAGTCTGAAGTGGCTGGTGATTATTTCAGCATTCTGAAAAGACATAAAAGCAAACTTGCAAATTTTTCAATATTGGTGAAAAAAACTGAAAAACATTAGCAATTTGGGAAGTTATTGTGTCTACAAACAAGCAAAAATTTGCCATTTTGTGCGATAAATCAGCCATTTTTATTTTGCTTAACCATTTTGCAACAACTTGTCAGTGAACTGCATGGTTATAAGGAACACATAGAACAAATTTGATCAGGATAGGCCTACATGAAAATCTTACTAAGGAAAATTTACCGACAAAGACGCCGAACTTCAATGGCAAAAGTCCACTTTAAAAAAGGGCGGGCTAAAAAGATATTTATTTAAAATTCACCATAGTGCCTGGAAATTGTATGCTGCCACCTAAGCGTCAAACACTTTACACCTAAAAATTGTTTGGCCCAGTGATCTTAGCCTCAACTGGCTGGTGAGTATTTCAGCATTCGGAAAATATATTTATGAACAAAAATATCACATAAGTATATGTATATTAAATAGTAATTTTATTTTGAAAAGCCATGTATTTGTCATTCAACATTGTGTATTGAAAATCTATACAAAATATAATTTGATGGCATTGTTAAGACTGTACATTTAATTTTTAATACTATACCCTGGAAACATGTCTTGCCATCAAAACAAAAACAACACACCTTTAACTGTCGTCTTGATGACAGCTAGTAAGAGTTTTTGTGCTCCATTTATATGACTTGGTCTCTGTTCTTGCTTTTGTAGACTGCCTGAAACATAATCACATATTGTGTTTAAATTGTGACAATTCTACCATTGATTGATTTGTTCAACCAGACCTATTTGATTAGTAAAAAAACAATTTCGGCTATTGAAATCGCAATATACTTAGGAATGTAAATATACTTAGGAATGTTAAAGTAATGCTAGTAAATTTCACGATGACATTTAATTGTTTAGCTAAAATGAATACATAGTATAGGCTTACCACTGTATAACCTATATGCATTTGCATTCACAACCTCGCATTTATGCTACACACCTCCATCGTTTAATAGCAATTTGTACTTCTTTTCCATATCCCCCTCTCATGAAAGCAATGACTCCTATCGTGCTATGTTTGGTATCAGCCACCAGTAGCACACACTGGCTACCCATTGGTACGTGCTTCACAGCATCTTTGTCGCTGATACCACATCACACTGGCATCAGGATGAAATCATACTGGGCAAACACAACCTGAAAAAACCCATAATAATTTAGGCTAACGTATCATAAAACACAAATGTATTTACATTTCTATGGCGCCACCCACTTAAGCAAGTGTATTTTTAGTATGTGGACAATATGAAGAGTGGGTGGGAATTGTTTTTGACACAGCAGTGTGACAGTAAGATTTGTACGTTTAGAGGGGTAATAATAATCTTTATTGACACAACACTGTGGCAGTAAGGACTTGTACATGTAGAGGGGTAGCAAGAATACTTATTGACACAGCACTGTGGCAGTAAGGACTTGTGCATGTAGAGGGGAAGTAGGAACCCTTATTGACACGGCACTGTGGCAGTAACGACTTGTACATGTAGTGGGGTAGCAGGAACCCTTATTGACACAGCACTGTGGCAGTAAGAACTTTACATGTAGAGGGGTAGTAAAAAACCTTATTGCCACAGTACTGTGGCAGTAAGGACTTGTACATGTGGAGAGGTGGTAAAATCATTATTGAACATCACTGTGGCAGCAAGGACTTGTACATGGGGTGGTAAAAACCCTGATTGACACAGTACTGTGACAATAAGGACTTGTGCATGCAGAGGGTAGTAAAAAACCTTATTGGCACAGCACTGTGGCATCAAGGACTTGTACATGTAAAGGGGTAGTAGGAACCCTTATTGACACAGCATTGTGGCAGCAAGGACTTGTACATGTAAAGGGGAAGTAGGAACTCTTATTGACACAGCACTGTGGCGGTGAGGACTTGTACATGTAGAGGGGTAGTAAAAAACCTTATTGACACAGCACTGTGGCAGTAAGGAGTTGTACATGTAGAGGGGTGGTAGGAACCCGTATTGACACAGGACTGTGGCAGTAAGGACTTGTACATGTAGAGGGGTAGTAAAAAACCTTTTTGACACAGCACTGTGGCAGCAAGGACTTGTAGGCTACATGTAGAGGGGTAGTAAAAAACCGTATTTACACAGCACTGTGGCAGTAAGGACTTGTACATGTAGACGGGTAGTGAAAATCTTATTGACACAGCACTGTGGCCTTGGATAAACATTGTGCAGTTTAACGCGAATCGGGTTTTCAAGAGCAGTTCATAGTCACACATTATGGAAAAATCGTGTACACACAGGGCATAGGCCTACAATATAAGACAGGATTGGCGAAAAGTATCACATTACTTACTTGATGGTGTCATCGATTTACACAAATTCATGCTTCTTCTTATAATTCCTTATTGTCTCGCTCGAAAATGTCCAAGATGGAACATTTTCGGCAGCCGAAAATTCACTTGAGGCCGTTTTAAATGCTTCATAATTGACGGACGTCCTTCCGATCAACATGGCGACGATGTAATGGCGGCAATCCACTCAGCCCTCCCACTCCACATGCGAAAATGTACGATGGCCTCTGATTGGTTTGGTGAAAATAGCGATTCGCTCTGCTATTGCCACAGTACTGTGGCAATAGACACTTCCTTATTAAGATATGTCAACAATATTATACTTGTCCAGACTGTACTAATTTGTGATAAAATCAAGGCTGTTACTGGCTTCGCAACGGCTTCCACGTAAACATAGCAAAGCACACAATTTAACACATGTATTATCAATCTTGAGGTTATTTACAAAAAAGTTTAAAAAACGTAGATGTAATCGTCCGTCGACCGGTATATCGTTTAGAATGAGGTGAAGCAGATTATTATGAGCTCTATATGGAAGACCCAGTAGGCGTCGGATACATTTACGCCAAGTGGTATAAAACATTTCAACATGTTTGGACACTTATGTATAAAGACATACAACAAACTTTAAATAAGAAGTATTTAGTTTCACTAAAGGTGAATTTGAATACTGCAGACAAGACGTTTACTCTTATGATAAAATCATTAGTGATGCTCTTAATGCATTCTTGTGATACCTGGTTGCCAATAATATGACCAAGATGCTGCTCGCTGGACACGGAGCTGATCATTTGATTATTGAATAATACTGAAGTATCATAGTCATTGACATTTGAAAAAAACAATGAGCTTAGTTTTGCTCGAGTTAAAATTTACTTGGAATACTAGTGAAAATTGCTTACATATATATAATAAAACGCATAATGACTTTTTACATGGTGCAAGCAGAATAGTATCATCGGCATATCCAAATGCTCCCATGAATATGTGACCAATATAGCATCCGGCACGTGAATGTTCAAGTTTATCAAGTAAACTATTAATATGCACACCAAACCCCATCCTGCTTCACACCATTACTGATTGAAAACGTCTTGGAAAAAGACGAACCCCATTTAACTCTCGATATTTGACTAGTATAGAGAGTGGCAATTAACCTGCATATAGCAGGGCAAAGACCTCTGGACAAAAGTAATCTGAAAAGTTTTATGAAATGAACTCTGTCGAAGGCTTTGCTTGCTTCAAGTAACATACCATGAACAATACTTCCACCATGCAAATAATATTGTACGGTCTCTTTGACCACGAATGTACATTGACTTGTAGAATGCTTTGACTTAAAGCCAAATCGAGAATCATTAGAAGAAAGTGCTTTATCACAAGATAGTAAAATCACCCAGTCCAGCAACTTGCCTAATATACTGCTTGAGGCTACAACCCTGTAATTATCACTATCATTCAATGACTTTATTCTGGGTTGGGGAATTGAAATAATAGTGTTTGTCACATAGCTATGAGTCAACAGAGCTGTAAGTAATAATGAAAAAGATACATTCAGTTTTTTGATGCCATTCTTAAAGTGATTAGAACTACAGCCATTATTTCCATCAGTTTTACCGAATTTAATTTTTTCCATAGCTTGTTCTACCTACACTCCCATGCAGTGCTTGACTCAGGGGGCGGCAGTGCCCATGCTGGCGTGCAGTGTAGTTCTACCAAGATTACACTAACACCACGTTTGCAAATACAGTCAGGACCGCTATCATATAGGTGACTCGACACTGACTTAGAAATATCATCTTGCTACAATGACATGTCTGTTTCATCATACGAAACTGAATTATAAAGGCGATCATATTTCTGTGAAAAGATCTGACTTAGTTTTCCTCTGTTTGTGCGAGGTCAACCATTCCTGGCATAGCCTTGTGTATTCCCTTAATATTTTTAATTTCGCTCCAGAAATCGACACTGCGCTTATTAGACATTGATTCTGCTAATTTATTTCCCCGTGTTATTTCAGATTGTTTTCTGGCAAATCTGATGGCATGATGGTATTTATTTCGACTTGATTTTCTAATATCTGCGACAGTTCCCTGCCTTGATGAGCCACACTGTTTCCAGATTGAGTTCCAGAATATTGCACGCTGTCTGTGCTCTTCTACATGCTCCTTCCATCCAGACACAGGCTTGTTGTGCAACAACTCACCTGTATCACTCTGTGGTAGATTTGACGAGCCAGCAATCATGCAGGCGGTAACAATATCATTATGAAAAGATTCTATGGCACTGTCATGAGAATTGCAATTATTATCAGCACATTTCAACATTTTCTTTGTACACCAGTAAATCATCCTCCGTAACTTTATCCCACAGAGGTCTAATGTTATGTTTAACTTTTCGATGCTCATTTATGTAATCAACCGGTAAATCTAATGACATTGTGATCGGGTCGTGATCAGACAAATCACCATCGTGTTTACATTCATACTGACATATAATATTAAATGAATTATCAGACAGTAAAAAATGATCTAGACAAGAACGTTCATTATCGATCTTACTGCAGTAAGTGTAGTCGACATTACTCAAAATATGTACATAGCCGTTTTACAGAAAATCATTGTCCATATAAGCCGTTAGAGATTTGGTATGGAGCGATGCCTGGCGATTGAAATCTGTATTGAAATCTCCACCTATTATAATCTGGTCTACATTATGATCAGTGCAAGCGTGGCTTATTTCTTGCAGCACTTCATTATATTGTGATTGATTATTGTGATCATACATTGTATCACAAGGCATATATACAATAAATAATATAATATCAAAGTTATTAACTGTAAGAATAATAGCACACATTCTGCGGGATGATAAACTGACAGGTGTTATTTAATATTCTTTTTCCATATAATGGCAACACCACCAAAAGGTCTACCTGACTTTCTATCAGATTCAAGCATTCCTAACATACCGTGAACATGAACATCGTTTATCTTATCCTCCAGACTGGAAATTCTGCTGTCAAGCAACCAATGCTCTTGAATATACTCAATTCTATCAGTACCAGAACCGTGGGAATTATAAGTAGCAAATGATAGGGAAGACATGACAAAGAATGTTAGGTATAAAACTTTTAGTTAAATGAAGTTCATGAACGTTCAAGATAGAGTCAAGCCCTTCTTGGGGGGATACATTTTCGGATACTGACTCCCTCGGGCCACGGGAAATTTTCATTATAGATCCCACCAAAATGGGAAGCAGGTACTGTCAACCTGAACGATTTGAATCTTGAATTCGGGTTGGAGACACAATCGAGATTACGCACCTCGCATTGTTGATTCAACAAGGAGCTGTTCTATATTAGTGCACACATTATCAAGATGAACGCGAAAAATAAATAAATCTCTATTTCCCTCTGGTGCACCTCGGAAATTGGCATAAGTTGTCTGAGATTTACCAGTGATTATCTTGTGACGTCGGTTTTCCCGTTCTTTTTTTTTGGCGTACGCAGGCACTTGTAAATGTCTAGTATCGTCGTAACTTGGAGATATATCTCGGGTAATGTGCCTGGCTTGAGATGAAATCCCCGACACATTGGAGAAGGCACTGGCTAGTGAAATCAGCCTCCCAGCCTGAAGGAGAACGTAGTGAATTATCACGACCGCAGACACTTCTGCCCTTTTACCATGCTTACTCCATCACGACTGAAGTCACGAGGATTGACAGAGCCACGACTACGATCACGGCCACGACCACGTGGAGGGTGATCACGTCTTGGTGGGCGAGGGGGAGGTAGCACTGAGGGGGGCATCTGGGTTCTTACATGTCTTTGGGTCCTGTTTGTCAAGCACATCTTGTGAGGCATTTACATTGTCTTCATCAGGTACAGATGTATTCTCATCACCTGAGCCATCGACATAGGGAGGATCATTATTGGCTCTACCAGGTGGTGACACAGATTGTGGGGCTGGGGAGCGACTCTGTCCTCTCTTAACAGCGCTGGCAAAAGACATATCCCGATCCAAGATCTCTTTCGTAACGATATTTTCTGCAGCATGCCGATTTACAACCTCCTGCAGGCCTGTCACTCGGTTTTCTAATCGCAGCATGCGGTCTGCGAGGCTCACCTGGTTTAACTCTTCAGGGTGCCATCGTGGAATCTTACCCAAGCTGTATGCGTTAATTATCACATTCGGGAGAAATTCAGCCTTATCCAGTTTCTCCAGTGTCATAATAATGTCATGCATTCAATACCTCTGATGGTCTGAGAAGATAACAACTCTGAAAGAAAATTTAAACAAAATGAATTCTGGTCCTTCATCAAAAACATGCGAAAGGACTCGGCGGGTGTTGCCCCATTGCGCAGCCAGGGAGACACTTTCAGTGATGCCTCTGACAAAGCTAAAATTCTAAACAGTCAATTTAGCTCTGTGTTCACGCAAGAGCCCATCGGATCCATGCCAGACAAAGGACCCAGCTCCTTCCCTTCTATGCCCCAAATTGAAATTTCTACTCCTAGCGTTAAAAAACTTTTGGATAACTTAAAACCCCATAAAGCTTCAGGCCCCGATTCAATACCTCCGATGGTCTTAAAGGAACTTAGTAATGAAATTGCCCCCATACTACAAATTATCTTCCAAATTCCCCTTACAACTGGACAGGTGCCGGACGACTAAAAAGAAGCTAATGTGGTACCAATTTTCAAAAAGGGTGATAAGCACAAGCCAAGTAACTATCGCCCAGTCTCATTGACATGTATAACATCAAAAATTATGGAACATATTATTGTAGGCCCTAAGTAACCTGATGAAACATCTTGAAATTCAGAACATTATATTTCCTCTTCAGCATGGTTTTCGGCGAAATCATTCTTGCGAATCACAGCTTCTTTCCCTCTTTCAGGACCTGGCCAGTAGTACAACTCAAACAGACATGCTTATTATGGATATTAGCAAAGCTTTCGACAAGGTTCCGCACAAACGTTTAAATTACAAACTCGACTGGTATGGCATCCGAGGGGATACACTTGAGTGTATCAAAGACTTTCTCTGTTCTAGATCCCAAAGGGTAGTCCTAGACGGTGCTACCTCTGACAGTGCTCCTGTATTGTCGGGGGTGCCCCAAGGGACTGTCCTGGGACCCATACTCTTTCTTATATGACCATAGAGCGTATTTGGCTTCAGCGATCTCTCCAGCAGTAAAATGGCCTGTTACAGCCATGCGGACATGTTCAGATGTTGAGTTCTGTAAAGCATATACCATAAAGCCAGAACAGGCTGCACCGAAATGGGCCTCTTGTCTGAAGGACACCCATCTCCATTGTTGACATCTGTATTGGCATTGCCTGTATTAATCTGACCCGTGGCGTCATTGTTATTGTTGTTGCCCACCACGTGTACCTGTGGTTGATTGGCTTTGACCTCAATTCTCTGTTTGATATCGGTGGTATTCGGGTCTCTCAGTTGTGGAAATCGAGAATGAGCACAGTTGTGACACAACATCAGGTCACCTTGACATAGCTCGACACTGGGTGGACATGACCTGCTGGGCAGACCTTGGCAGGCTGGCATTGTTGACCTCAGAGATTGAACTCACACGTGTCAGAATGGAGCAAAGCTGAGCATCCAAGCTGATGTCACTTCAATACAAGCATGGACGATAATACGAGATGAACATAAAAACTCACAAAATTTGATTAATCCAGCAATGTTTAGTCCATGCAAATTCCACTGTCTCTTCCAATACACTTCATAAAGATGATGCACCAAAAACACGTATGGGCACTGTAACAGTCGACTATATTTTAGTACAGCAATCTGTGAGAGCAGCTTGTACCTGTGTTGACCTAATCAGGCATCTTTCTTCGCAAGGCCCGCTACTCCCGACGCCGCAGACGGTCTGCGACGTCTGGAGTAGGGGAGGAAGATGGTTAAATGTAATCATTTTATTACCTGAGGACTTATCACATACTACTAGGAGCGCGCAGCGTGAGGGCTGACGCCAGATTATGCACTGGTGTGAACCTTATAGTGTCTCCCTCTTTTTACTTGACGAGGTAGGTGATTGTACAAAACTTATCACATACACATATGTTATCCCATTATATACGGACAGGGGCCTAGCAGGTGCATGATGAGTAATGTACATGTCCTGGCCAGACTGATTATGAAAATAATCATGTAAATACACACCACTGACAAAATGTCTGAGCCGTGGATAAATGATACCAGATGCGAGACAGCCAGATAATTAAATGGCTCTCGCCTTGTCCAATTTGTACCTGGGTCGCGAAACTCCCAGTCCCCGGCTGATGCCTCCGATCTCCAGACATCAAACAGACAGCTTATGAAAATAGTCCTATAAATGCACACCGCTGTCAGAATAAATGTCGGCTAAGACATGGATAAAAAATATCAGAGGCGAGATGGCCAAACATTAACATGGCTATGGCCTTGTACTAATTTTACCTGGGTCGTAAAACACCCTGTCACTGGCCGATGCATCTGATCTCTAGGCATCAAACAGACTGTCGCTCACCCCCTCAGATGAGCGACACTGATGATTGGATGAAAGGGAGAAAACAACTGTCTGGAGATTCTGGTTATTACGGATGGCGGCCGGCCGATCATTGGCCTGCTATAGCCCAGAAGGTATCGTCTGAGATTGCAGTGAATGGTGATATAACCAGACTGCATTCAGTGAGCATACGGGGGTCATCTTCCTCTGCAAGGCTGGCTACTCCTGAGGTCGTAGACCGACCTTGCTGTAACAGTGTTGAATCCGCCTATTGGAGTGGGGACTCAAGTTTGACCTCTGGCATGAGTGTTTTTTTAATGTGGGGCCACTTTCTACGACACCGGCCCAACATTAAACAACACATGTCTGCTGGCCGAGTAGCTCACCGGAAACGTCTCAGACACAGACTACCACATCCCACCAAACACCTGCGTGAGGGTTGAATTATCGGTGAGCCAACGTCGCAGACAGCGGGCCAGCATTAAAAAGACATTTTTTGAAAAACTAATGAATATTCAATATCTAAATCTTCCTCTCTACCCCAATGGTATGGGCGGGGGCCCTAGGGTAGTGGTTAGCACCGCTGCCTTTCACGCCAGAGTCCGGGGTTCGGTTCCCGGTCTCGGCGGTTTGAAAGAAACAAAAATGTTTCTTCCCCATCCACGTGTGAAAGTTAGTATTGTGGGGAGCCTCCGTGACCGAGAGGTAGCGTGCTCGGCCTCAGACCGCCAGAGCTCGAATTTCGAATCCTGTGTCTGGAGGACAGTGTCATCTCAATCATCTCACCACCCTCAGGAGGTTCTCCTGGCCCAGTTTAGCCTATATGTGCATAAAGGTGGCCTAAAGCCCGATTCATTTCATTTCATTTCATTTTTACCCCAATGGTATGGTATGGATGGTATGGCTAATTCAGCAAGGCTTGGCCTGACGGCTTCGCTGTGTCAAGACTTGCTGCCAGAAAGATGACGGGGGTTGACGTGATGAACTATTGTCAAAATGATACACAATGTTCAATCTGATCCCAATCTAATCTGCCACACAACATGTCTTACTTTGTCTTAAAGGAATTTACTTACATCACTCCGCATTTATGGAGAGGAATATGTATCCAGCTTAAATGTTGGCCCACCGTCTACTTCTGCATTGCGTCAAAGCCATCTTGCTTACTGAGCACAAACTGCTGAAATATAGAGTTTATGTGAATGGTTAGCAATGATCAGTTTATGATCCTTTCGAGTGACATAATTTCCTTTGTTACATAATTGGGCTACATCAGCTGCTTGTTCCTTCCTTGCATCTCTAGTGACGACATTCCCCATTTCCTTGTAATATCACCATATTACATCACATCCTGTTGCTCTGAAGTGTGCTCCTGCAATCGCTGCTGTTCCTTTCATCCGGATCATGTTGCCTGACGGCATAGCATCCTGTCCACCGCTTCAGCTTAATGTCTCAGATCATGTTTAGCTCTTATTAAATAGATCACCTATAGCTTTTCAGAATATAATTACATCATAACATATCGATCGCTAAGACATATAACCCTAACACTCCGGGTTTATTTGTGTGAACCTCTCAGGTTAATGTATTAGATCATATTCACCTCATAACTAATTGATCCCTAAGACGCGTGCCTTACATATCAATACTGGTTCGTTGTGTCACCTTAATCATGTTATTGTCCCACATGTTAAATAAAACACAGTATTATCCATCACAGTGATCACTTCGTAGTCTTTTAATTGATATCTCATCATGTCCATCGTCTTCATGTAATGTCTAACATAAAACTCTCAGTTGCATCATTTAGCAAAAAATCACGTTGGGAGCGTTATTTGGATATATTAGTCATGTTCATGATGATACTTAATTCGACCACTTCACTGAGTGCACATTCGAGCCTCGCAAGGCACTTTTCCCTGACATGCTTTACTTCACTTATGTTTAAATGAGTACCTGGTAGGACAGACATAACAATGTGTACAAAAAGTTCAATGCGCCGAAATTGCAGCAGGACTGTATGCTATCCGTGGAGTTGAAATGGCACACTTATGAGCGGACCCAGTGACGAGGAGTGTAAATTATAAAACCGTAATGAGCTCGGAATGAATAATGTAGTCTATGTGTGTGTGTCTCAAAATCAAGTCACAACATTCATCTAACATAGCGTAGAGCCATCTTGATCTCTTTGCCATACAGAGACCGTTTTCCACCTGTCCCGAGCTAACCCATGTGAGGCTATGTTTAGCACTCTGTAATATGGTGACAGTGCTCTTCATGCCCCACACAAATCCCACAAGAGCCCACACAAAGCCATGCTTAGTACTCGTTCATACGGAGATAGCTCCCCCTGTCCCAAGCTGACTCCTTACTAAAGGCTTATCCGATGCTGACTTAATGCTGGGCCAGCATCGCAGATGATGGGCCAGCATTAAGTCAGCATTCCTGTTCAGCCTATGGCTTCATGTGCGCTGGGAAATAAGCCAACATCAAGCCAGCAGTGTTTCATGGCCCGTGTTTCCTTGGAAATCATTGACCTCTTATATTGGGATGACGCCCCGCAGACAATAAAACATTGTTAGGTGCATTTCACTGTGACATTTTATGATTAATACATGGCACTATTCAAAATGACAGGGTTATAAATTAATATCCAATTTTAAAAATAACATAAAAGCTGCCACAGATCGTCAGCTGTGAAAAAACAACTTTTTTGAAGTGTGTATACCAGAGCGTAGGACAAAACCTGTGAGCTCCTGCGTGACATTTGACACCCATTTGACAGTCCCCTAACAGAAGAAACATTTGACTAAAGCTGTAACACTCATTTGACAGTCTCCCATCAGAATAAACATTTGCATATATATTACCCACTTACTATAATTGTTTAATCGTGTTAATCCAGGTTAATGAACAACCATATATGTTTAAAAAGTTTTTTGTATTCAAATGTATTATATGTATTTATGTAGTATCAGCCAACCGTTCAACGAATAAATGGATGAGTGAATGAATGAATGAAGTTGAATGAATGAATGAGTGAATGAAAGAATAAGTGAAACAACCAATCCAATCCAATCCAATCCAATCAATCAATCAATCAATCAATGGATCTAAATAAAAGCAATCTTTTTTATGGGATCAAAATATTGTGGATAAAATAATGTTTTTTTTTATAATAACATCCAATTACTTAAGCGGTAGTAAGTTATCATGAATAGAATGGAAAACCTGTTGTGAAACCATAGTATATGACATGGTAATCAGACGTCTTCATCTAATCTGAAGCCATAGCATAAATGGGGATTGGTCAATGTTTGTCAGATCTGGCTGACCCGAGGGTTTTGTTTGATCCGTATTTAAGCCCTTGTCAGACCTGGTATATTACACTGACTGATCGGGGAGTTAGTGTGAGTAAAATTGACCTTGATCATAACTACCCAGAGCTCCATGCATGCGCTGGGGATTACATTCTGAGTCAAAGTCCATACACTAGCCTTATTTAACATTATGCGAGCCATGTGCTCCTATAAAAATATAAGTTATTCGTTTTTTTCTAACTCATATTGATGGCATCAGAAATAAGTTCTTTTTTCGATACTTGCCTTAGAAATTGACATTGTTGATATTGGTGTACTGCTGAACAGTAACGTCGTGTTTTGTGGCTTGACACCAGAGGACAGTGTGGAATATTTTTATGGATGCTAAATTATTACCTGACCCGGTTTATGGCTTTGAATAATAATTTCAATTATTTCATTTATTGTAAAGCTCCTAAAATATGAGTATAGATTGTATGCAGTATTGGTGCGATAAATACAGAACTATAGTGTTATACTCTAGACCAATATTTCACAAATCTTTAACAAAACATGGTCCAATTCCAGTAAACGCCATACAATGTGAGAAATGTGAGCAAGTGTCAACAAACTAATCCTAAGCACTGACTGTGTTTGCCACTGGAAAATGTAAATCTATCAAGTATCGCTGTTACAACAAATTGCTGAATCAATGATGGTCGGGAGTGGAAGGTCGCTATCTCTATGTGACTGAGGCAGGAATGTGATTGTCTGAGTGACAAGGGATGGTCATGCAAGATTATCAGCAGCAGCAGCAGCAGCAGTAGCAGCAGCAACAGTAGCAGCGGCATCATCAACAGCAGTAGCAGCAGCAGCAGCAGCAGCAGCAGCATCGGCAGCAGCAACGACAACAGCAGCAGCAGAAGCAGCAGTAACAGTAACAGCAGCAACGGCAGCAACAACAGCACAGTAACAGTAACAGCATCAGCTGTAGCAGCATCAGCAGCAGAGGCAGCAGCAACAGCAATAGCAGCAGCAGCAACAACAGCAGCAGCAACAACAACAACAGTAACAGAAGTAGTTACAGCAGCAGCAGGAGCATCAGTGGCACCAACAACAGCAGTAGCTGCAGAGTTGCTTGTATTCAATCATCAGCCTGACCGACATCATCATCAGTCGTAAAAGTTTCATCAGCTGAAACAGAAGAAGCAGACGCAGCGGCGCCACCTGTATATAAAGAGGAGCCGTGACGGGATCTGTCAGTTGGGAACACGGTCATCTTCATAGTGGCTGTGAAGCTTCAGAATCATCACAAAGTCTTATATGATATTGCTGAATCTTTTATCCATATATTCCATAGACATATAAACGGCTCAACATGAATGTAAGATATGTTGTCTAAATTCAATATCTTAACTGACACATCAAGTGGTCAATATTTTTGCAGAGAGAAATCCACGTTCCTTGAAAAGAGTCACCACATCCGATATGAGCTAACTTTTTTGTCATGGTGATGGGATTTCGATTGCTTTAGTGGATAAACAAATATCAAACAAAGATCATTTCTGCGGATATAAAGACACAATCTTACTGGGATTATTCATAGCACAAGTACGTACTCCACAATTGTATTATGATTATTTTGCGCGCGCGTTATCAATGATAAATATTTGTATGTTTTTTATCTGGAAATATGCTTTAACATCACAAAGGGAAGCGTATTTGAGGAAACCCGAAGCAACACAACCAGGTAGTCAGAAGGCCCATTAGTCAGAAAGCCCGTTAGTCAGAAGGCCCGTTAGTCAGAAGATCTATTAGTCAGAAGGCCCTTTAGTCAGAAGGCCCGTTTGTCAGAAGGCCCATTAGTTAGAAGGCCCGTTAGTCAGAAGGCCATTTTCTCAAAAGGCCCATTAGTCAGAAGAACCGTTAGTCAGAAGGCCCGTTAGTCAGAAGGCCCGTTTGTCAGAAGAGAAACGTTAGTCAGGTAGGCCGTTAGTCATAAAGCCCATTAGTCAGACAATAGACATGACACGGTTTTTTTTTCAAAACGTGCGTTAGGCAGCATATATAGGCTACATATGTGTTTTAACACGTTATTTAAAACTGTGAATTGTATACATACACAGATTCTAAAACATGTGCTAGTCAGTTCCAGGAATTTTTATATAAATGAATAGACTAATTAGGCCAAGAAATTAGGATAAAGATTATTTGATAATCTCGGAAAAAATAGCAAAACATAACATTATAAATACTACCCAGGACCATCTCTTTCAAATTACAGCAATGTCGGCCAGACAATAATATTGCAGCTATTTTGACTTGGAGCTGCAACATTTTAACGTTCTCCACATTATGATCACACTAATCATATGATAATTGAATTCCAGAATGTTAGAAAGCGGCTTTTAAACGATTTTGATGATCGTCATTAATAGAAGTGGTCGGTATGACATCATTTATTTTGCAGTCAAGGCTTCCAATAAAGACCTAAAAAGGATTGATGTTGCCTGATTTCTGGGTACTATTTGTTATCGTGTTTACCTGCAAAAGTGTATACCTTTGTCGACCCTGTATCCTTTTGTAGTATATTCCAGGGCATATGAAACCAGTGTTCCTGAATTTCAAGTCTGGGGCGGTTAGTCACTAGGCCCATTTTCGAAATGTTACCTCTAACTGTTAAGTTCATAATAATTTAACCCGAATTGAGCAGTGCGCACTAAAAATTAAAATATGTCTGGAACCCCTTGGCATATTTAATAATGTTGGTGTCTATTTTGATATATTTGTGGAGATACTAGGCATACAGCACGATTTGGGATGAAGATGCAAAGCCGAGGTCATATTTATTGTCAACTTATGCACAGAAAAAGCAAAACTAATAAATGATCAATATTGTTATATTTTTAACTTCACAAATTGTTATTCTCTCAGCACGTCTCTTTGTAATTTATCCATATTTTGCAGGGAAAACCCGAATTGTAACATCTCTAAAACCGATTTCGAGAATATTATTCTTTCCTATGTGCAAAAAATAACACTATTTTAATTGAAAAACAGGGAGTTATGTATTATAGCTGCCTGCCGTGGGGTTTCGAATCAATATTGTGACATTGTTTCGATGTTGTGTTCAATGCGCCGAAATGGCTGCAGGACTGTTTGCTCCGCGTGGGGTTGATATGGCACACGAAAAAAACAGGTCCAGTGACCAAGGGGAAAAATGTAATGACATTCTAGATATCAGATTATAAACCTGCACCTTTACCTTTTTTCACCTTTGACCCAATATATTTGCGTTATGTTTTGTTTATATCATTTTTCGAGCAAATAAGTTATATACTAATAATGATACTAAATTTCTCATTTTTTTGTGAAATATTTAATTTTGATGAATTTTTGTGACTTTTGACTACATATTGAGGTCAATCTGCCGTTTCTTGCCGTTTACATCAAAAAAACACTTCTTTTGCTATTTATTTTTGTTAAAAATCACATTATCACATTTTACCTCGGAATGGACTTTTTAATGATCCTGAAGTTAAATTGACCATGAAGATGACATTGAATCACCGAAATAATGTGATAAATATATTTTTTTCTGCAAAAATTCTGTTCTGTGTTTTATGTGTTAAAAAAATGTTTCCTCACTTGCCTTTTAAATTGAACTTTTGACTTTGAAGATGACCCTGAATAAACAAAATAATTCTAGAAATTGATTCTCCAGTCAAAATATATAAAACTAATGTTTACACTTCTTAGATTTATTTGTTGAAAATTCATACTTGACATTGTAGCCATAAAGTCATTTCACCTTGTGGCTTAAAGTACGTTTTCCCCAAATGGACGACAACCTGGGAACCAATGAAACATAAGGAACGATATATATATATATATATATATATATAGTCGCTTGCTTTTAACCATTCAGTTTATCAGAGCTGATTTATAGACCAATAATTGGATATGGCCTCCAGTTAGCCGTGTCGACCACTCCGAGGCCGTGGATTGATGTATTTGCTTTACCCGAAAAATTCCACATGAGTGACTGAGAGCGATCTTGGCCCCAAAGTCTGGAAAATGTCCATAACTTTTTAATGACTGTGCGACTTCTGAGCTGAGCAAGCGGACATAGAACTGAAATGTTACTGATTCTAAAAAAAACTATTTCTGACCTGATGGTTCCCCGATATATTCAGATAGGACAGTCCAAAGAAATGTCCCACGATTTTGTACGCGTCAGTCTGTGGCTGACATCTGTTTCAGCCAGTGCAGTTTATTATTAAACACAGTGCCACCATACTGACTAAATAGTAAGCAGGGATACAAAGACACAAAGCAGAAGCAGGTGACTCTTGTGTCAGCATGATACCAATATTTAACTAGAAAGGTCTATTTGTTTGTGAACAAAAACTAGAGATGTCTCCCCTCCAGCAGCATAACCATAAAGGTTGATAGCTGATAGATGTAGTGTCAATGGCCTTTGTACTTAATGTTATTAAATGGCTCTTGTGGACAGTAGAGACTATGTATTAAGCGAAACTTATTGTTCCGTTTTGGTGCGAAACTTGTCAACACTCCCAGCAAACACGACGTTGACCTTATGCTGGTCCAATGCTGTCTCACAATCTGCGACGCTGGCCCAACATCAAACCAGCACCGCTTCAACGCCTCGTGCTTGCTGGGCTGTAAACACAAAACATTATTGGTATGTGTCCTTTGTGGAGTGTTTTGGACTGTTTACAAAATCTAGGAAACTATAGGTGAGAGGTTATCTGTACAAATGAACAGAATTCGTCCGCATAAAATATGTTGGATCTTGGTTTGCAGGCCTGTCTAATCATCCCCAATTGCAAAACTACATGACTCTCAGCATTATGATTCTTTTTACACAATTGTGATTTCTGGAGAGTGGCTGATTGAAATAAACGTTGACCCTATGTTGTTTTAATGTTGGACCAACGTCGTCGCCAGTAGCCCCGCATAAAGTATGAACAAGTAATAACATCTCCCTTCATCATAAATAGCAAACACTAGACGCTGAAACAATATGGGGCTAATTCTGAGCTAACGTGGTTGACAATGGCCCAACGTTAGTCAGCACTAAAGCTTGTTGGGTACCCGTAATCTAAGGTGCCAGTATGTCTGTTTGCCGTCTTTTGTTTGTTCTTCAGACTTTTAGGCCTATTCAAATCGAAAACAAAGGCTGGGTTAATGTTGACCCATTGTTTTTGACGCTGGTCCACATTCAGCGTGGCGCCAAACCAGCACCGCTTCATATAAGTGTATAATTAGTGTAACCTAATACTGGGCTAATGTTGGCTCAGTGTCGTAGACGGTGGGCCAACAATAGTCCGGCATTGGGGCAGCACCTAGTGTTAGACCGCCTGTTCGATAGACAGAGAAAACGCACAGACACAAAACTGATCGGACGAACAACTGAGCAGTGAAAGGTAAAGCAATATGTCTCCACCTGTATAGAGGGAAGAAATAATAAGCCGCTAGTCAAGCAGATGCAGTTTTTATCATGAAATACCAATACAGAAAAATGACATTTATATTTTAAACTAATTTATTTTAATTCAGAAAAATGACATTTATATTTTAAACTAATTTATTTTAACACTTTGTGCTACGTTAATATCTACTGCATATTTGCAAGATTGTTAACAAAACATATATTTAACACATGTATTTATGTCATTCATATGGTATTATTATTCTTTCTTTTACAGGCATACATTACGAATTTGAGCATGAAAACATCAGCCAGGATGGCATACATATTATTATTTATATCGCCATATAGCATAGTGTATAATTAGTGTATTATTCTTTATTTTACAGACACACAGTATGGATTTGAGGAGTCAAACAACAGACATGTTGACAGACATAATGCCAGACGTCGTGACCACAGCATCAAGTCACATATATAACTGTACCCAGCTTGTCAACTCTACCCGTGGATCCACCAGCATAACTGTACAAAGAGTTCTCTACTTATACTTCACTCCTTGTCTCTGTCTATTTGGTTTTCTTGGAAACAGCATTAACATCTTCGTGCTGAGCCAGAGGACGTCTCCATGCCTTCGAGACAGCATGGAAAAGGCTGCATGTGTTGGACTTGTAGCCTTAGCTGTGTCTGATATGGGGTTCTGTCTATCTATTCTCCCCATGTTCTGTATTGATGTCACATCTAACCATCTAGAACTGTATACATCTCCAGGGTTTACCCTTCATTATACCATCTACTACACGGGTTTAATCAATACATTTATCACCAGCAGTACCTACTTGACAGCATATCTTGCCTTGGCTCGGTGTCTGGCTATCTGCTTCCCACTGTCAATAAGGGCTTTATTTAAACCCAGAATAATCATGAGCATCACTCTGGTTATATTCCTGGTGGCCATTCTGTGTAATCTGCCCCGCTACTGGTATTATGGGATCCATACAATAGATTGTGATGATGGCACTCAGATGTACCATTCCTGGAGGTCATCTGTCTCTGGAGACAACAGACATACATATACATGTTTATACTTCACCTTGTGTGTTATTAGCCCTCTGTTAGTGATGATGTTAAGTAACACGTTTCTGATCAGAGAACTCAGACAAACACGTCACCGTCAGAGAGAGTTCACAAGGTCATCTGGCTCAGACAGACAATCTAATGAGCATATCATCACTCTCACACTAATACTCATCGTGCTTCTCTATATTCTGCTGGTTGTGCCATCAGAGATGATGAACTTCTTCCCTGAGGTGGCAGGAGACACGTTTAAATCTATGGATGCGTATAACCTTGTACTGGCCTTCATGAACTCATTACAAGCTATTAACTTCTCCTTTAACTTCGTGCTCTACTGCGTGTTGAATCCGCATTTTCGTCGGATGGTTGGACAAATGTTTCAGTGTGGCTGCCGCAAGAATAGTTCTTCAACGTACACCAAAGCTATTGTAAAAATAGAAAATGATTCGAAAATATAGTATTCATATTAACAGCGGTTTGTTTATACGGAACTACAATCTGTGATTAGAATATCTGCTTCGTATTTGTAAATTACAATTTGAATCAGCGTGGTGTTTTCTGGGTACGATTTGAAAACGCATAACTATAGTTGTGGTTGTCTATCAAATGGTTATTTATTTAAATGTTATTCAAATGTTTTTCGTCGATTTTAATATATTATTCGCGCTGTGTATCCCAGCTTGTTAAGGTGACTTAATTATTAGTCACCATTATTGTCGTTTTGTTAACGTATTACTCATACTTTGTATCAGAGTTTTACAAAAGTGACATATTTCTTAAGATTTGTAGAAACTAGGGATGAAAAATACAAACAAATTGTATCCTCTTGTTGCTTCTCAAGTATACAAGATTTGTAGTTGAAGAAACACACATTTTTTTAACTGATTGTTTTGGATCAAGGTGGAAAAACACAGCTTCAAATTACCCAAAACAACGGATATCTAATATGCTGATTTAAGTGATAGTCAATGGTAACATAAATGTGTTATCTCACGAGTAACGACCACCAACGAACGCTTCTGTAACTCACCTGGTACCATACACACTCACATTCAGATAAATCGGTCATGTCTGATAATGTCATGCGCATACAAACAATAGGCAATATTATCTGATCTTATCTAAAGTATTATAAGTTTCATCGTAATTCATCGCACTCGTAGTAAAATTGACAGGGTTTATTTGTCAGAAACGCTAACCAATAATCAAATTTTCTTAGTTGCTTTGAGAAAAAACTAGCACAAAAATAATTTACATCACATACCGAATTTTGAATACTAACTATGTTGTCTTAGAAGCATCGATTTTCCAATATAACGAGTCTTAATATTCCCATTATTCCAGACAATTCGTGAACCTTTTTAAAGCAATTGATCCTGTGTTAACATGGTTAACAGACTTCATTTATTTACTTTGTATATAATTGTTAACATGTTCTCTATATACATACCTTTATCCACGATTGTGCAATGCATAAGTACAAATGTTTCTGCTATAAATATCCTGAGTTTGGATAAAAAAACAGTCACTATCTATCACCGCCGTTTTTTTTCATAAATGCACAAACGCGTTGCGTTATATTTTACCAATCTGTGTTACGTATTTTTTTGTATATTCTGTCATAACCATTTGAAGAAGGTAATAATCAAATAAGAAAATTTGCCATGATGACAAACATTGTTGTTCCAGGGAGCGTCGCTCAATTTCTATAATAAAGAAAATGTTGGAGAAATGTGATAGAATATGTGTAATAGTTTGTGCAACATCAAATTGTTAACAACTACAGGTATATGATGAAGTGGTGATGTAGACATTTAAACTAGCTGTCATGGCATGTTAAATTCAGGTTATTGCAATAAAAAAATACAAAGACAAAGTCTTGGTTCAGACTGATACACCCATCAGACCAAGAGTAGCTATACTTAACAAATATAGGTGTATTATTGTTGTAAAACGGAATACAAATAATTATTAATAATATACGAATGCGGCAACTCTGCTCGAAGTTTTATCAAGTGATCTGTAAAAATAAGTTAGGAAAATATATGAAAAATAAATATATTATTGGTGACAACAGTGGTATTGCTGATTAAATAGGCCTACGCATGACAATTTGCCTGAATTGTAACAAATCAATTAAATGTATATCATCAGGAGGTGCTTCATGTGAACCCTATTCAAACAGACACATGATTGATCATGCATTGTTCTAGTAGCCTTTCCACATTACACGCTTTGTTCAACTTTTGAAACATTTACTGCGTCATTTGAGTTTTGTATGCTGCAGTAAGATCTTAATTTCTATCATAATTTGTACACTTGTAGCTTTTGTTACAAGTTATGCTTACTTTTGCTCAACAGAAACAGCACCTGTTCGAATAAAGTTCATTTTAGTACAGGTGATGAATACCTGTGATTTTTTCCCTAATTGTCATCTTTGTGAAATAATACATTTTGACAGACAGTCAGACAGCAAGATTTATTTTGACCAATGAAGTACATATATAAATGTATATATATAAATATATATATATACATTATAATGATATGAATATAACATTAAGTAAAATGTACATGCATATATTATATCAGTCGGATATAACTGCAGTGCAGTGCCGCTAGCAAATAGTCACCACACACAAAAAAAAACAGCTGTACAATAATGATAATGATTTAGATTTGAGGCAACCTATTTCTAGATATAGGTTAAGTTAAGATAATATAATGATTGTAAATGCAAATGACCGTCACTTAGTTACAAAGGACACTTATTTGCAATCACAAAAATATATGGTTATAGCTACCATTAAGTTTCCTCACTTTTACACTTTTTTAATAATCCAATCAATTGAGCTATAGACATGTAATAACAAATTTACTGTGCATAGGTATAGCAGTTGTCTGAATCACATGATGTTTTATACAGATTTATCATATGATATTATATATAAGTAAAAATGAAAACTATGAGTGTACATTTTGTCAGTAATGCAATCAGGGACGTGGTGTAATATTTGAATTATACTAGATCTTATAAATTTCCTTGCAAATTCATGCCGTATTTTAGGTCTACAAGTTTTTTCTTGTTTCGTGCTGGATAGGAATGTACGTGGGACTTTTTGTGAGGATCATATTAGTATAAAAAATTAGTGAGGAATATTTCTATGGATAAGCTGGTAATAAAATTTCAAAACATGTAGTTTAAACGAATGTTCTATTTTTAGAATCTGTAGATTTAAAAAACTACGATATGTGTGTGCATTATATTTGCTTTTAGATATCATCCTAACTGCCCGTTTTTATAAGTTTGAAGATCTGATCAGTATTGTAGCCCCAAACCAATATCCATAGTTTGAAACACTAAGAATAAAAGAATTGAACCACTAAATATTAAAGAATTATACATCTAAAGTAGCGTTTTCAGTGATAAATTTATTTTTAATTTATTTAAAATTCCGATGTATTTGGATATTTATTTGCAATATTATTAACGTGATTTTGCCAGTTTAAATATTGATCTAAGTAAATGTATTCACACACTCAATGTCTGTCCCATCGATATTTACCTTTGGAGCGGTAACTTGTTTTTGAGGTATATGATAATTAATCTTTTTAGTAATTTTATTTCACTTGAAATTGCGTCTCGCTGACGCGATCCACAACTTCAAGTGAGGGAAAATTATTCCGATTTGACAAAATGGAGGTCAGCTGTTTTCAAATATTGCTGATTGATGTCATATTCTATCTTTAACATGTTTAAAGGTGGTATTTAATGTGCTAATAAAAAATGAAAACCCGAATATATGCGACACCGGCGGGTAAAGGGTTAAGAGATTGTTGACTTTTAATCACTCACTTACTTTTTTGCGAGTTCAATAATGATATATACATTTGTGTTGAATCTGAAAGAGTTGAGAGTACTTGATAGTGTTGTGCCATCTACATATATTATTGCTGTGAAAATTTTGTAGGCTATTGAGATATCATTTCCATATATAACAAATAGAAGAGGACCAAGTATTGATCCTTGAGGTATGCCGGTTTTTGTTTTCGCTTGATTTTACATTTTTTAATTAAACATTTTGTTTGAGATCAGATAAATAAATTCTCACTAGTTGCAGTGAGGGTCCTGTTATTACATAATTTTCTAACTTATATAGCAGTATTTCATGATCAAGCATATCAAACGCCTTTGATAAATCAAGAAAAATATTTAGTGAAGTGTTATCCTTGTCTAATTCTTGAGTGATCCTATCTATCATTTCAACGGCTGCTAGTTATGTCGAGTATTTTGTTTTCTGAACCTATATTGCCCGTCATTATTATTTATTAGAATGAATATATTCGTGCATTTGATCATAAATCGCCTTTGATCATAAATAGCCTTCGATAAAGCAGGTTAAATAGGAATGGTCCATTGCTTTCAAATTGTCATCCTTTTTCTAGATTGATATTACTTTTGCAATTTTCAGTTTATCTTGGAAAACACCAGTCGATATACATTGATGGTGATTGGTTTAATTATATCATGCTGTATTGATTTTTTTCACAAATATCCCATCGGGGCTGCAACTGTATTGAGGGTGTAATCTATTTATTATTTTCAGAATCGTTTCTTCATTTGTATGTGCCAAATTAACACCAGTCGATATACATTGATGGTGATTGGTTTAATTATATCATGCTGTATTGATTTTTTTTCACAAATATCCCATCGGGGCTGCAACTGTATTGAGGGTGTAATCTATTTATTATTTTCAGAATCGTTTCTTCATTTGTATGTGCCAAATTAAATTTATGAGAGGTAGGGTTTGCGAAGGATCTTGTGGGCGAGGGTTTTAGTAGACAGGCGGCCAAGGGGGTTAACTTTGTTTTGGCTGATATAGTTTTTTTCGACTGATTATGCATCTATAGCATACTAGTGATGATATCTAGGCGGATGTAGGTTTCTAACGCAACATTCAAAATGGCCGCCATAAAATCACTAAAGTTATCATATCTCCCTTTGAGATAGAGACTTGATTTTTTTTACCAAATCATATGTTTTCGGTATAAAAGGAATACAATAAAACACAATGGAAACTTTACTCGACATCACTATCAGCAACATTCAAAATAGCCGTCATGAAATGTTTAAAGTTATCATATATTCCTCAACATTTCAGATAAAGACCTGATTTTTTCACCAAATCATATGTTTTATGTATCAAGGAATACAATAAAACACATTTTAGACATCACTCTCATGCAAAATTCAAAATGGCCGCCATGCAATCATTAAAGTTATTATATCTACCTCACTATTCCAGATACAGGCTTGATTCTGTCACCAAATCATGTTTTCGGTATCAAGGAATACAATAAAAGTTGAAAACACATGGAAATTTTATTCGACATCACTACAATGCAAAATACAAAATGGCCGCATGAAATCACACATTTTATCATAATTATCTTCATCAATAATTGGGATAAAGATGACATTATTTCACAAACCATATCGGGAATACAATGAAACACACGATACCTTTATTTGACATAATTCTCTTGATAACAATTTTACGTTAGCACCAATTTTTCAATACTATTTTAATAATAGTCACCATATTAAAGTGATGTATGTGTATACCGTCCTCAACATGTCTGATAGAGACTTGATGTTTTTACCAAGCCACATGAGTTTGTTATCAATGAGTGCAATGACATTGCGTTTAACTTATTTTGAAATCAGGATCATGCCTGAAAAACAATTTGATAAAAAACGATTACGCTGCATGTTCTCTTCCATACTTAACAAAGCACACTGCAGAAGCGTGATTGCTTGACCCTGGTGTAGTGGTAAATGTTGTTTGACTGTCACATCGAAGATCATAAGTTCGTCCCCGTGAATGTTTAAAAAATGTTCCTCTTCCACTCACTTAGAATTCAGTAATGTCTTTATGACTGTGAGTAGCATGCATCTCAGATTGTCAGGGCTCGGATAATTATTGTAAATTGTGGGTCTAGACGGCAGTGTGATCTGATTCTTCTCACTATCCCTTGGTGGGTAATCCTGCTTCAGTTAAATTTGTATGTGCACATATTTATTCTCCTGACGGCCATTCATCCATTTGCAGAGCTATAAATTGCTGTATTATTAACAAATTTCTTAAACTATTTCTATCACCACTAAAATAAGACTAAGAACCGAAGAAACCATGTACTTCAAACAGCATGGTTGCATCAGTCACACAAATTCCAGTTGCAGATATCGGATAATATCTGATATTACACAATCATTATATTTCATTTCAGTCAATATCACATATTTGAACAAATACTCAAGCATGAATTTAGCTATGGATGGTGTCGATCACAAAAAAGACAAGGAAATTTCACGTACCAAACCATACATTTGGCAGTCACAATACAATAAAATGCAATGTGATAAAATCTTTACCACTCGGAAAAAAAATCGACTTTGCTTTGTTCTTCCAGTATCATAAATATTATTATTCATGTTGATGCACGCAATAACTAACTAGCAGATATAGATATAACACTAGCAGTCAGAATTGTAAACATATTTGTGGTACTGCTATATTGTGGGACTGCTATATTGTAGTACTGCTATTTAATTGGAGTTTTACAAGTTATACATAGAAAAACTATATCTATACCTTGTAGTACCTGTAAAAAAATATGTTATTGAATACTTTGAATTAAAAGAACATTTAACAATTTCCACACGCTTTTTCACATAATGATTTTAATCCTGTGGAAAACATATACACGTATGAATAAGATATATGTTTAGGGCTAACGAATTATATAACACATCAGATCATCATAGCAATAACAGCTCCCTGATTATTATAAAATAGTAATGTCCTTTCATGTTTCATTAACTTGTGTAATTATAATTAAATGCGTATAATGTACTTCATTATCAAGAATATTAATAAACAATAATTTAATATAATCAGAGGAATGCTATAATGCAACTCAGAGTGGAACAATAACCTGGTATTTACCCTGTAACATGCTCTTATCCAGCTCTAACTTACATTGTACAGTTGTGAAAGTCTGTATTGTGTAATATTTGTTGATTGCCTAGCAAGTGAACGGTAGAACTTGGGTACAAAGTATAGTATCATTTGCGTATAATTCTGCTTTGGAAAATCACATGGCAATATGAATCTTCCAAGATACAGGACCTACATATTCGCTGGCTTGTCGGATTGAGAAATTTATACAATTATCAGGATGGTATGACCTAGTTGTTGACCTGATGTATTTATGATGCTATTTAATGACGAATTTATAGTGGTATACGGTCGCTGTACTGGTAACTAACGACAGGTGATTTGTCGTTTTATGTTCCTAGGAATACCTTTACTTTATTGTTAAGCCTATGGTGCAATAGACATTTAAAAATGGAAAAAATCACATATTCTCATTCTTATTTTTCATATAGCATGACATAATATTTTGGGCAGAGAAATGTTTGATAAACTGAAGAATAAGAATTAGTGAGTTTTACCCTTTGTTATGTAGTTTACTTCATAAAATGCAAAATTGATGTGCAGAATAAATATCAGATAATGTGTCTGAGGTGATGACTCGCAATCAATATATTTACCAATATATTATGTGTACTCAAAAGTAAAAATAAGTTGTTATTCCGAGTTTCTCTGAGTTGTCATTGAAATAATCCTAACTTTACCTTGTAAGGCCACTGTCGTGAAGTGCACATTCAGTGTAGGCATATCTGAGCAATTATCGGCGTACACTCTTGTACGCCGGGGATAGCTAATGTCCTACAATATATTACGTCGTCGTAATTCAACTGGACCTATTTGGTGGGTCAATTACGACCTGTTATTTGCATGTATGTATGTTTCAAGCATAAAATAAATAAACTGAATTGAATTGAAACTGCTATTACACATTAGCGGATGTACCTAGCTATAATTACTGTAGAACTGAAATATTATATAAAGTGTCAACATAACATTTCAATAGAGCTAATGATGTCAAAAAAATGTACTGTGCGTTTTTTGTATTCCTACATATCAGAGACATGGTTGGGTGAAAAAATCTCGTCTCTGTCTCTATTATTGACGAAAGTATGATAACGTTTTGGTGATTTCATCGCGGCTTTTTTAAATTGTGTATGATAATGATGGCAATAAAATTGTCATGTGTTTCATTGTATTCCTCGATACCAACAACATATGATTTGATGAAAAAATCAAATCTCTATCTCAAATATTGCGGAAGATATGATAAATTAGTGATTTCAAGGCGGCCATTTATAGTTTCGCATTTAAAAAAAATCTGCAAGGGTAATTAAACCCACATCAGCAGAAATATCATCAATGCAATGCTAGAGATGAATAATCAGTCAAGAGAGAAGATATATCAGCCAAAACAAGGTTACTTATAAAATCCACATTTGGCTGCCGAACTATGGTCAACTGTTGAGTATTTGCAGGACACTGGGGTCCCATAATTCAATGTGACCCGAAGGAATTCCACAATGAAGTCACAGCCATGACTTGCTATGGCGAACCCGGCCAATTTCATTTATGGCCGGGTCGAGGTCCTTAGTCACGTGCCTTTCATGCCTGTGCTATTGAGGCCGGTGAATAATTTTCTGGGTCAAGTCATAGGAAATGCGTCAGAGGTGCAATACAATACTGCAAGCAACTCTACATCCGGGGAAGTGCATGACCTTTCAAAAATGTCTGAATCCGGGGATTACCTTATTTTCATCTAAATATAACAACTAGTCAAAAAAATTCGCCACTGGGGCATACCAGAGCTTACATGAAGCTCGGCCACGCCGCGTAGTGTGGCTCTGGGAACCAGAGTAATCCATGACCAACATTCATGAACCAATATCAGTTCGAGCGCAGCATTGAGAGCTGGCTTTTAAAAAACAGTGAGCGGCATCTATGGGTAATAATTCAAACAACAGTCAGCTAGAATACGCTGATATAGCTTGTAGTTAGTCTCTTTGAAGACACTAGGTTGTAATATATATGCTTGTGCACCTTTTAGTGTTGATGTGGCGCCAGGCTGGGCAAGCAGAGAAGTATCAGCCTGATACATGCCCATGCAAGGAGAATTAAGCCAGTTTTGGTGGTTTTCGGACCTATAACCTGCCGATTGTGAGGATTATGCAAGATTATACAGAGAAGGTACGACAGTCATATAAATACAATAGATAATGTCATATGGTTTGACACAGTTATTTGTTCTGACTGAAACAATTAATAATGCAAGAATATTATATGTTAATAGGTAAAACATACAGGACAAACAGTACGAACAGTAATTAACAAACTTCAAGTGTGCAAACTTGATTGACAACATCGTGATGAGATAAACTCTAAGTAGGATTTCAAATATATTTACACAAATCAACTTACATGTTATAGCTCCAGCTGTATAACGTTTTCCAGATTGAATTTGCACGAGCGTATTGTGACGTGCTCTTAATGTTTTGTATATCATTATAAATGAAGCGACATAATTTAAAACCATCACTTGATCTACAATATATATCATGATATGCAACATATTAAAGTTACTGTTCATGCCACTCCATCCAATGGAACATAAGTTATCAAACACAGGTTGATTATGCTGTGCAAAGGGTAAAACATATGTATTATATATATTGTTGTATTAATAGCACAAACCAAACCTGAGGCTGGGATCATCCACTGAAGCCAAGTACACTGATGGTTAAAGGGGAACTTGAGTTTTATCGATATCAACCCACATAAAATACATTTAAATACAATAATTGATTCAAGTGAAATGTAAATCATTGCATTCAACGTAATACACATGGTACTGGTGTTAAAAGTTAGCAATAGTTGTATTTTAAGAATATCTAGCACAGAGAGTGATGCAAGATAAACTGAACCTAAAATATAAACTATTGACTGATTCAATAACATTATCGAATTAAAGTGATTTAGCTTTTGTCGTCTTCTGTATGGTATTATTTGTAAAGCTTGCTTAGATAACGTGATAATTGAAATAAACAGAGAAAGTGAAGATACTATATAGAATACAACCTTCGTACTTAATGTATCAATGAGTTCATTACAAATGATATATTGTTCCGTTGATACACATTTAATATCATTTGAAAACATGCAGCACAACTTAGAATCTGATATTCTAACAAAATGATCAAACTGAATACCCTGGTAGATATTAATAACTAAGTCAGGAGAGTATTATACGAATTGTAGATCTATCATTTCCAAATGATTGTTATTAACTGTTATTTCAATTTGTTTAAGTTTATTTCCTTTTAAGTATATTGCTGAGAGATTTCTTAGGGATAAGATACGTCTATAACGGAAATTAAGTAAGAAATTAAAAGAAACATCTAAAAACAAAACTCTGGTAAATGTTTCAGTTTCAATAAAATCAATGTCAGTCAATTGATTATGACTAAAATCAGCAATAAGTATAAAATACTGAGTAGACACATTGTGTGAAACATCTATTTTGCTGAGTTTACAAAATGACATATTTAGAAAAAGTAAGCCAATGGATTTTAGATATTTTGTAATCAGGACATTGTGAATCCCCTTTATTACTAGTCCTTTTGTGTAAAATATCTCTCCATTCTGTGTAATAAAATCAGTATTGTATGGATAGCATGATGCCACATATCCCCTACATTCACAATTATAAGGACACGCATCACATCCCATCTCACCATCCATTGAATACAGACAATTCACATGTTTGTCACATATTTCATTTGTAGATATAGATCTATTTTCTCCCCGATATTTAAGTGATCCAGGGTAGGTCAATGTGTTGCAGATTGTTTCGTCTTCACCAAGCCTACAATCATATCTTTTATCACAAACCGAAGATAGGAGAATACAAAAATGGTCCTGGCATTTAAACATGCCGGGACAAGCTATCAATTCGCAAGCCGTAACACATGTTTGTGAGTAACATCTCCTGCTCGTTTTGCTAAAAATACATGCATCATGCATCATGGTATTTAGAGTTGGTAACCTTTCAGGGAAGAGTATGTCTTGCTCATCTGTGATATTTGTTTTAGCATAAAACGTATTTTTCAGTTTACTTCAAAAGTAGTTTTTTCTTGCCAATATAGCTGGAGCAGTTGGTCGACTTGGAAAATGAATGCTCCTGGTTCAGGATTGCTTTGCGCGCTTAATGCTGGTACATTTTGTTGAAAATTGAATGTCTTCCATACATTTTGTTCTTGTGAAAAAGTGTTATTGTTATACAAGCCATCACAGATTGCATGTACAGGTATCGATACTTGGTTCACCGTGTTACAAATACCACTCTGCACACAAGGTAAGTGTACAAGCTGATTTGTTAATGTGCTGGTCATGTCATAAATACATCCTGCTTCATCACTGTGATCCAAATAATCAACAATATGATCACATTTATAAATAAACAATACACAAGTTTTATCTCCACATTCGAAGTGATTACTTTGACATCTCACTACATATAGTTCAGCAGGTTTCTTACATATTGTACCTGATACTTTTATTCTTTTTGAGCAAGGTCCGCATTTCACTCCCCACTCACCTCCTGGGTTAGATGGATCGGCATATGCATAACTCATTGTTGTTTTTCAACAACTGAACAAGTATGATTAAAATGAGCAAAAAATGCAAAGAGTGGTTGAGGTATTTCACTAGCAACATAAAAAATACTATGCGGTATCATTGACTTATATGGTATCCGCGACAGCCGCCTTCCAAATAACATGTTTTTAATATTAACAGTTGACATATTTTTAATTTCAGTTAAATGTTTGTTGAATAGTTTATGTCTATTAGATTGATAAAACTTGTTTCTGTATCCTTCAACCCCATACAACAGATGTCCTTTGAAGTCACGTCCTGTATATACTGCGTCAACGCGATCCGACGCATTAACTTTAAATACGGTCGCATTGTATAAGGAGCACATTTGCTGGCTGTCATAATACAATCTTTTACTGCTGTTATTGTCCAACAGTAACAAACATGTTTCAGATTCTATAGGCAAAAGCCAATTGTCATTACAGGTGTAATTTGGCGGCTGTATTGGTGTACGATGTGCACCTCGTATATGAAGAGGTTGGCAAAAATATGATACACGATACTTCTCATCACAGGGAAAAGTGACCCAAGGATAGTTTGACCTTCTGGCGTCCATTATTGTCGCTGTACAATTATAGAGCGGGAGTAGACTGGCTGTTTACTGGTGTAATTAGGTCTTTGTGATTGTAGAGTTTTTATAGTCATATAAAACCCATCTATAGACGTGTGACTGTCGCTCGATGAAGTGATGTTGTCATGGGTTATACCAACTGGTGTCAAATACAGAAGCTGTATCTTCCCAAACAGTGAAATGACCCTAAAATATAAAAATAAATTTAGATGTAGGTCACACACTGTTCTTGTTCCAATCATTTTTCTTCAATGTAGTGAAATTATTTATATTAAACCTTACCTTAAATTTCAATGATTTTGCATACAACTATTTAAACAAATGTTTAGACACACATGTTCAATTACTTGCGACGACCACTCAAGTTATATATGTCAACGATATTTATGAGGCCGGCTCTATTTTGTACTATTTAATTCATGCTAACAACAGCTCCTTAACTTTATCCTAGCATCAATAAATCAAAATTCATGTTATTTTACAAGCCCCCAAATGGATCGCGATTCCCATCTTAAAAATTAAAAAAGCACTGAACAAACCAGTATTGCTACCTTCAATTTTACCTTCAATTACCTTCAAGTAAATTTTCAAAATAATTTTATCACATCTCAATTATTATGCACTAGCATGGGACTACGAAAAATTAACGTATCTCACAGGAAATGATTTCATTGTGCAATTGCTAGAATTGTAAGTAATACACAAACAGTTTCAAATGAATTGTTTTCAAATATAATGTTTTATAAAGTAAAAAGTCATATGTTGAAAAAGTACCTCTAAGATTGTCATCAGAAAAAACATGCTATATCTGTAGTATATTTATTTAACGCCTTTATCATCATAACAAAAAACTATTAATTAATCCACAATGTAATTGAAATTACGTCTAGGCCCTTATTCATTTATACATATTTTCTACGTAAAATTTATATTTTAATTTTTAACTTTATTGTTTATTTTTTCTGTAATATGTGTATTATGTAATATGTACATTACAAGGTTGTCTCCATGCCAGCAATTGTTTTTTCAACACTAATGGAGATATTGTGCCTTTCATCTGTTCTTTTTTGAACTGTAACCATTTGTATCATATTTATTTATAAGTAATTAGTCATGTTATATGTTCTTATTTTTATTAAGTCAAGTCAAGTCAAGTCAAGAAACATTTATTCGCCATGTATAAACATTGAAAAACAATTCAATTTCATAATATAATTTTATGGACAGGAGACCCCCATTAAGACACTGTATGTATCGCTATCATGAGGGCCACCGTTGGTATATTACATTATTTGGGGTGAACATTCACTTCACTAACATAACAAGAAAATTAATATTTTGTACATTATAACCGTATAAATATACACTTGAAGATAATAAATGGTTGGATGCTAACAATGCATAAGCATAATATTTAAATATTGAGTAAAATATTAAAGACTAAAAATATAGGACAGTATATATATATTACGAGTTTATATTGCAAATTACACAATTAACAATGGAACAGGTTGACGAATAATTGTCAATAATAGTTCTTTTAACATATTTGCCGAACGAATATAAAGAATGTATTAGAATTTTACTTGAAACTGCAGTGGAAAGAGAATTAATGGCAATAGGTATTTCATATCTTAGGCAATGTCTTGCAAACTCGTGTTTAATGCGGGGAATTTGGAAATGGTGTCTCGACCTCGTATTATAAGAGTGTATGTTTCGTCTGTTGTCAGGGTACATGGATTCAAAATATGCAGGAGTCGAATTGTTCATTAATTTATAGATAAATTTTAGTTGTTGTACTTTCATTATGTCTTTAATTTTCAGTAATTTAGTAGATTTAAAAAGCGGTTCGGAATGTGAATTATATTTACTGCAGGTGATGATTCGTATTGCCTTCTTTTGTAATTTTAAATTCGTTCACATCGATATCCCCAAAGTAATAAACCATAGTTGATATGTGGCAATATTAAGCTGTTGTACAATGTTTTAAGAATGTATGCTGGGACGAAATGCTTTAATTTATTTATTATTCCAATTACTCTAGATATTTTATTTGCTACTTTATTAGTGTGCGTTTCCCAGCCTAAATTTTCTTGTATAGTTATACCTAAAAAATTAAAACAAGTATCATGTTCAATTGGCACTCCATCCAGACATATTGAAAGGACGGGTAACTTTCGATGAGATTTACGGAACAACATATATTTGGACTTTAAGGTATTAAGAGATAATTTATTTACTTTGAGCCATTTGCTTATGTGCGAAAGTTGTGTATTAATTGTTTGCGAAAGTGAATGAACATTATTGAAATCGTTTAAGTGTATGTTGGTAATTAAGGTGGTGTCGTCGGCATAGAAAATGATATCAAAATACGATGTAGCAGCTGATATGTCATTAATATATATTAAAAATAATAAGGGACCTAAAATGGAGCCTTGAGGGACACCTGTGGTAATGCTTCTTTCAGTTGATCTCATTGTTCCCACCTGCACGTATTGTTTTCTTTCGGAAAGGTAATTTTTGAAGAAAAGTAATTCTGTGTCTAATATTCCATAATATTTTAATTTGTCAATAAGAATCTCGTGATCTAATGTATCAAAAGCTTTCGATAGGTCTAAATATATATTTAAAGGAATGAGGCCGGGATCCATGTTTTGTACCATATTGTCCACTAAATGAACTGTGGCTAGTTCTGTTGAATGTTTGGCTTTAAATCCGTATTGGTTGTTATGAAAAAGATTGTGAGATGTAAAGTGATTAGCTAATTGTTTAAATACTACTTGTTCTATAATTTTAGAAATAGATGGAAGTAATGATATGGGTCTGAAATTGGTTATGTCTGTTTGGCTGTCTTTTTTATGCAGCGGTATGACTTTAGCTAACTTTAGCTTGTCGGGAAAAATACCTGTGTTTAAACATTGATTAATTAATAAGGTCATCGGTTTCACTATTTCTGATTTTATTTCTTTCAATAATTTTGTGGATATACCATCGTGGCCTGAACTATTCTTAGTGTGTAAAGTGGTAATAATTTTATTTACACTGTCTTCCGACATAGTGTTGAATTTAAACGTTTGTTGTGTTTTATTGGTGAGGTAGTCTTTATATGATTTATTTTGATGCAGTATTTGTTGTGCTAAATTTAGACCAATGTTGGTAAAAAAATTATTAAAACTATCAGCAATATCAGTTTTATTTGTAATATTTTTACCATTTATTTTAAAATAATGTGGAAACGATTTGTTCTCTCTATTTTTATTTAATATATTTTTTATAACTCCCCATGTGTTTTTAATATCACCATTATACTTTTTAAAAGAATTATAAAAGTATGTTTTTTTAGCTTCTCTGATAGATTTTTTGAGAATTTTATTATAAGTGTTAAGATTTATCTTTAATGTGTTATAATTATCATCATTAGTTTCAGCTGATTTTAATTTCATATAAAGGTTGTCGCGATATTTTATGGAATGAATTATTCCTTGAGTTATCCACTTGGAATTTTTATGTTTATGTTTATGGTATTTTACTTTCTTTACAGGAAATGACGTAGATTTCGAGGAAGTAATAATATCTGAAATAATCTGATAGCTTACGTTGGGATCTGATGATGCATCTTTGATACAAACCTCTTCATTTTTGGTCAGTCCTAGAAACATTATTTCATCGAAATCCAGTGCCAAATTGTAATAGAGATCTCGAATGTTGAGGTCCGACATATCTTAATCATATTGGAATAAGGTCGTGTTGAGTGACTTACAGTGTAGCTGAGCTTCTGCCCACGATGACGCCCTGTAATAATAACTACACCCCACAACTTCAAGTGAGTGACAATTACTCATTATTGTTTAACTTGACAACTAACATTTGCAAATCTGTATGTTTAATCCTTTCAGGCTTGAATTTACCATTGTCATCTTCATCCACTACAAGCCGCGAATCGCTGTCGCAATTCCCGACTTGTAGTGAATGAAGATGATTTGATGTGATTTAAAAATTGAAGAAAATTATCATGTTTTGGTAAACGTGTTTAATGGAAATTTCGATCTAAAACCCTTCATTGTAAAATGAGGCTTAAATGCATCGTGAGGACTGAAGGGTTAAGCACTTTTCCCATTTGCAATAACAGTGGTTTAACCGGCTAATAAATCAGATTAAAAACAAATATTGTCTTGTGCAGCAGGTTAATACTGAGACCAACCTGACCAACCTGACCATTAATTCGTTTAACCCATGAAAGCCCAACTTTTTAAAACAGAGCCTCTGAGTCTAAAATATAGCACGTTGCTACGATCAGGCTATTAAAATTATTTTCATTTTTTTTTTGAAAAGTGGTTTCTGGGACTAGCAAAATTGTTTGCTGGTGGGCTTTAGAGGGACCAATACAATGTTTTTACTGTGACAAACACTGCTAATCACTCACACGAGGCGTATCATACATAAATGTATTTCATTTTATACTGAGACTAGGGGGTATATGTGCTAGATGTTTCTAGACCCGCAATGAGATTTTACGAGATATATGTATAATATACTAGAGACCACAAGTTGAAACTGAGCCTTATTGGCTTCTCACGGATGACCTGCTTTGTGCCATGTTTACAAAAATAAGGTATCATGTTTTTGTCAATGCTGATATCCTCAGCCACATCTAACTGCTTGAAAGCTCCAGTCAACCCAGCAAATATCGATCGAACCTTGTAGTAGCCTAAGTCTATCCGTCACCTGAGAATTAGAATATCTCTAAAATAAAGATCATTTACGATATCATCAAATATTTCGCACCTCACAGAATCAGAGACAAGAGAATTGTGAATACATTTTAGTTTCAAATGGATAAACATAGAAAACATTATAAAGTGATTTTTTTAAATAAAATGTTTGGATTCAATAAAACACCTGCAGCTATAATCTGATTATGTCACTATATTGAGAGCTAGATAAAATACTTTAATCACCTGTAATTTATACAATATGAATACAAAAGATGTGTTAAACATCCTCCATAAAAAATGAAATGTCCCATTCTAAGATGACGATATTTCTAGACAATATGCTAGACTTCTTTTACTGATTTGATTTTTAACTGTTTTTTATTCACCTATTACCGTCAATCAGCAAGCGGTGTTTTTTTATAGATTTATCGACCTATTATTCACAGGACAGATTTATTTATTGTGAATGCTGCTGATCCAGAATATACAAAAATAAACTTTATAAATTTCACGATGTTGGATTGAAATATATAACAGAAATTAAATTCAGAATAAAAATAAATCATGGGAATAAAAATGTCAGCTACACTATGAGATAAAATAAAACGTGCACGGAATGTATTCAAAGTATTATTCATGTTTGGCTATATTTTAGGTGTAACACTTCACAACCCGTCTAGCTCCGAACATTATCTTAGGCCTCACTATACCTTCAGGTGTAATTTTGAATCCAAACATTTTAAGTGAAATTATTACTTTAAGGTGAAATGTAAGACAAATAAGGTAACTGTGTAACTGTTAAAAACGTTAACAAGTACAATTATAGTTGTCTCACCTTCTTTCATACAGCTGGAATGCCCCCCAAGAACCTGGGGGTATGTAGTTGGGAGTACCTATGGGCGTGCCTGGTTTACGGACTGACAACGTCAGGATACATTCTTGTTTTGTGCAGTCATTTTCTGTCGTCTCAATTATAACACGAAACCCTATATGATAGTAACCTGTAAATATCGCGTAACCAACTTGCGATGAATACTCTAAGATAGTTGTACGATCTCTGTTTCTCACAAATACAGTATATCTGATATTTCTGCTTTTGACGGGGCATGATTTATATTCCACAAGGACGTCATGCCCAGTAGTTATACGGCCGCTACCTTTATAGATGTAATCTTGGTAATTATTTGTTGTAGTTTTAAATGATAAACGGATGTGCTATACATTTGTCTGACAATGCAGGGATCCCATTTGCCACGTAATTATGATACTTGTTGTTAAGTTTCTGACATTCTGATATCTTCACAAGAATTGAAATTTGCCTCAATAATAATTCTGTGGCAAAATGCAAGAACTCATATTTGTGAGTATTTGGTGTATTATGCTTTTCTTGAGACATGATGGTACCGTTAGTTAAACTAAAAGGCCAGTTCTCTGTATACTTTGCGCTTAGTGTGTATGTTATTGACCCATTTGTAGCATTATCATCGGTAACACACGCATTGGAATGTTCAATTGTATCCCGTGTCGTTATTACCAATAGTGTCGTTCAAACAGATGGTGGAACCAACTGAATAATACAGGATCTCTGTCTATCCGTCTGTATTGGTGGACACACCACGAAATAACAATCAGGAGTAGGATTGAATTGGAAGGTAAAATCAAGTTGATGAATTTGTTTATCAGGATAATGTTCAAGATGGAGTGTTCCGCATTGAGACGTGAAACCTTTTGCTAATATATTTCCATGTGAATATCCATAAAACCAAACAATGTTGACATATAGCTTATTATTGGACGAGTGGATGTTTGTATCTCTTATATTTTCACTTATATTAAAGACGAACTGCTTCACAAATAATGATACGAATTTGTTTCGGGCAGGGTAATCAAGATTTACTTTAATAATTCCTGAACAAATCACATTTTTGTTGTATACAGATGACGCTGGTATATATATCCAATTTTGGTTAAAGCAATTTGGTGTTCTGTGTGCACTATTGTTCACAGTTACTCGTATTTCCAATACTGTACCATATTTATATGGTATGATCATTTCTATAAATGACCAAAATGCTGATGTTCGGCGCTTTATATTAATGGTTGAATTTGTATTTTCAAGCTTGTACATGACTCGTGAAACGCGGCCTGGACCATCATGCAAAATCACACTACCATTTAGTGGACCGACAGTGACATTAAAATATAAAAACTTACTGTGAAAAGATAATATTGGAAAAAAATGAAATGAAATGAATCGGGCTTTAGGCCACCTTTGTGCACATATAGGCTAAACTGGGCCAGGAGAACCTCCTGAGGATGGTGAGATGATTGAGATGACACTGTCCTCCAGACACAGGATTCGAAATTCGAGCCCTGGCGGGCTGAGGCCGAGCACGCTACCTCTCGGTCACGGAGGCTCCCCACAATACTGACTTTCACACGGGAACCGAACCCCGAACTCTGGCGTGAAAGGCAGCGGTGCTAACCACTACCCTAGGGCCCCCGCCCAGATAATATTGGAGTGATTGTGTATTGTGTCCCGTAAATATCACTCCAATGTTTGGTGGTTTTAACAATTGGACACGAAGAAGACCAATCATCCAGGTTACATGTGCACTGCTGTAGAAAATTAAAAGGTCATAATGTATGTAACTTTTGATAGCGAGATGTACATATGACTTGTCGGATGGTATTATCATTGCCCATGGAACACGTTTACCAAAATAAGTCTGAGTTCTATAACCTTTATACGAAAATATTAAGCCATGATCTCTACAATAAATTCCTCTTATTATTTTGAAGTTGAACTGTATCATTTCATGATACAAGATGTGTCCTTTTATTATTTGAATAAACAGAACCATATCTGTAGAAATTCCGTCGTGTTCATTCAGAAACAAGCTACCACAATATTTTTTTCTAGACGAGGGCAGGTCTAGAAGCCCGTCCTGTCTCTCAAATGTTGAATTGTTTCTCAAAATACAATGTAACATGCATTCGTGGACACAATGAAACTTGGTTTTATATACATGTGATACCGATAATGATCGCTTATCTTTAATACAAATAGTAAGGTCATTGATCACATAAGAAAGCTGCCTGGTTTGCTGCCCTACAAAACCTGTCAAGTATGAATTGTCTTTCCGAACAAGTAGAGCAATGAGAAATAAATGGATCCAGGGTATAATCATGATGATGAGAGATGTTTCATTCAAAATATAAATACATATAATACGATCAACACATGGCTAGCACTTGTATGATGCTTTTATGCTTAATGTTCAATCTCTGCTGTAAGAGCTGACATAAAGACGTGAGTAGTAGTGAGCCAAGTGTCATTATATACGTACCTGGATAAAAAAAAGATCAATCAATTGGTTGTTCAAATCGTTTGAGAGTATGCTACTTTATTACTTCTAATTCTCACAAACTCATCACATAAAACAAGTTATTCCCATCAATATTACACGACAGCGTAATTAATAAACCATCTTGTGCATTTGTAGCTTTATGTTTTATGTGAATAAAAATAATTTACACAACCCAACCGTTTCATTTTATTAACTTTTCTTATTTAAATAACCTATGAACCATCGAGTCATAGCATTTACATTCGCGCTCACGTAGCATTTTGTATCATTTTTTAACGCGACTGACAACGAGTGAGTAGAAAATACTCATACTTCTATATATGTAATTTGTGACCAAACATTTTAAATCCTTCATGCCTAAACACACATTTCATTCCGAATAACAATGTAATTGGCTAATAATTCGGATTAATTGTGTTTACTGCTTCTTTAAATATGATAATGCAATATTTCTCCTATGTTGAACCATAATTTAACCCCATTTATACCTTTTCACCTCGAGATATTTTTATTCACCTTGAGATGTAAATTTCTAAAATGATGAATAACAAACACACATTTTTGTGCTGCGCACTTACCAGTTAGGCTAGATATAGAGACGAAATTCCCGTATTTCTTATTTTTGACATAGTTGTCAATAAATAAAAATCAAGAATTTCGTCTCTATATATAGCCTAACTGGTGAATGCGCAGCACAAAAATTCAAAAACTTTTGCACTTCTAGTCTATGGACATGTTTACATTATATGGTCATATTATTAGGCTGAAATAAAATCACCGATTTTTTGATGATTTTAGACCCGGGCATGTCCCTTTAACACAGCGAATTTAACAATAATAATGGAAATGACAATGTAATTTTTTTACAAAATAACATTATATAAAATTTCTTTTCTTTCATCATCAATGTATGTTGAAACACCTCTGGCCATTGAACATTAAAATGCCAATGCAGCCAATCCACCTCTTCAGTACAAAAAATCATTTTAATACAATTATTAGCGTTTATGCAAGTTTCCGCTGAGCTCGACGCATTTAATATTTGGCACATACGGCATATAATATTTGTATATATCAGGTTGAGCTGACATGTTACATGTACGTATTAGTATTTTGTTTCGCCATTGCATTATAATTAATGGTATAAGCCTTGAATAGTGTTAATTAGATAGTTATCCAGGTGCACCTGTGCTGGGCATGACTTTTAATCGTTGAGAACTAGCAAGGGGGACCTATTAGGGGTTTAATTTTCAAAGATAAAAGCGTGATATTATTAATAGCCTATCTATCACTTTAATTGCACCAATGATAACTCAATTCTTGTCCGGCTTCTGACGCATTGAAACTATGTTGAGCCAATGGCTACGGGTCTATATAATATGTGTGTCATGTGTATACAGTGACAACGTGTAGCTGAGAGGACTGGGCGCCAGCAAGCCCGAGACATTGATGCAATGTTGCTTCATTGCTGGTCCAACGTCTGCAACTGGCCCAGCATTAAAACAAAATTGGGTCAGTTTCTCGAGTTTGTCTGAAAAACCGTTTCGTCTCATCAGACTAATTTCACAGATCGTGATAATTAAAAACTAAAAAAGGAGTTCCCGAACTCCGAGGCCCAGCTTTAGTCTGTTTGAGTGTTATAGTAAAAAAATAGTATATTGGTCGTCCTCATGGGTCAGAATCCTAAATGTCCAGGATATAATTAAAGAAAGAACCAATGAGACAATTTCAAATATGCCTTCGACGTGTATTCCTTCCACCACCATCGCCGGTGCTGGCCAACATTCATTCAATACTTGTCTACGATGTACCTGGCACAAAAGATGTAGGGTTAACCCACAAAATGCCGGTTCAATATTGGGCCAGCGTTGCAGACAGACAGATATTTTAATGACAGAAAGAAAGTCAATCCAGATTTATTTGTCATAGAAATAAGAGAGATATATGTACATGTATATACAAGATTGTTAATTTGTTAAAATCATATGACAATATACATAGTATGACTTACATAATCAAAATCATGTTGACTGGCATTGCCATAAAACACTGGGTATTACGATAACATAAAATACTGCTACTTAAAATAAGATTAAAATGCATTGCCAAGATAACATAGGGTATATCATTTTGTTTCCCGCACCAAAACCACAGATACAAATAGCTACTATGTATGCCATACTAATTATATATAGTAGTAAACAAGACACTCTGGAAAGCGTAGAAACCTAAACTATATACAAGTGCATAATTATGCTACAGTAACTGGAGTATGGACGATGGTGGACAATATATGGTATTTAAAAACAAACGATATAATATCATGTAAGTACAATAAATGTGGCAATCCGCGAAACAGGTAGCTCTGGGCCATGTGACCATGCAAGCACAGTCGCTAAGAGCCCGGAGATTCTCTGATATTGACTATTGGTGCAAACTTAACAAGGTAATAACAGTAATAATGGCGGATAATAATTATTTGTGCCATTCACACAGGACATGGCCCTTGCACGAAAAAATAAGCAAACATTACAGCTTATTTTAAGTCACTATATTGTTTAATTCATACCATTTCAATCACGACCTAGTTAGTACCACATACTCGGAGTTACAATCGAAGAAAAACATTCCCGACCTCATAGAGAAAGTCAGTTGACTTAGCAACTCTGAAATCCCCCATAATGCCCCACCTCGTCTGATAACAAATGCGACGGAAACGTCCCTAACCGGCTCTAAGAAGCCAAATAATCAGATCCGAGAGCAGCAGCTGTCCTGATATGTGGTAATACCCAATTCAGATCACGAAGGTATGATAATATCGATACTATAGCGACTGGTAACTTGTGATTGTTCGGAATAAAAATGTAACATTATAACAATAATAATGACACATAATAATTTGTGCCAGTCACGCACGACATGACACTCGTACAACTCGTTATACTCTGTATTTTTAACCTTTAATTTGTTTAAAACAACCATAAATAAATTTTGCCAGTGACTTCACCACTGTTATGTCTTCAGATGACATAATTCGTAGAAACATATTATTTTTAGTGGTTGCATATTGATAATTGTGGCTACAGAATTAAGCAAGATTTCGCGTTCATTGTTCATAGCATTACAGTGGAGAAGAAGATGTATTTCGTCGTCAATTTCGTTTGATTCACACCTTGTGCATATTCGTTGGTTTATTGGAGTTATTGGATCATTGTATCGTCCTCTCTCTATTTTCAAATCGTGTGAGCTCATTCGATATCTCGCCATTGCTGTTATGAGGTGGTTCCCTTTTAAATTTAAAATGTATGGTTCCACACACAAATATTTTTTTACTAATGAATATGTACGCAGCTTACTTGAACTCTCGATATCTTGTCTCCACCGCTGTGTAAATATTCTAACAATTGAATCTTTAAAGGAAAACATTAATTTATTTGTATTGCTAATGTGCTGCATTTCCCAAGCTTGATCTAGCCCGGTTAGTTCAAGGACAGACCGAATACGCGAGCACCAGTTTGTTAATCCAGTGCCATCTAGATCTAGTAGCATACTGTAGGCATTGCTGACAGGGTGGTTCTGTGATAGGTCCAGAATTCTACACCAATATTTTGCAGCTTTAATATGTTGTCTGATAATCAATGGAAACCGTCCTGTGTCACCATATATTGTGTCACCATATATCAAATCATTAACACTATCACCGGTATACCTTATATCACTTGCATACTCTAATATGGGCAGTATTTGACAATCAAAAACCTTGAACGCAATAACAGGTGACAATTTACCGACTACTGGACGGTATTTATATTTTTCAGCTTTTTCTATTACGTTATCACCATAGTAAAAGTTGTCACATTCTGACGCGTAGCGTTTGTTAAATAGGAGTAATTTCGGTTTAGGAATGCTAACTATTATATGCAACAGAGAAGCATACTTATACAGGGCAGTTAATTGCTTATGCAATCCATTAGCAGAATCTGAAAAAAGGACCAGGTCGTCTGCAAATTTATAACAAGTATACAATTAATAAAGTGTCTACGGGGATAATTTGACCTTGAGCGAATGATTTAGATATATCCTGAAGAAATTATGTAAATAATTTGGGGCTGAGCATACCACCTTGCAAGACATCAAATTCGCTTTTTAATATCTCGCTGATGCACGAATCCCATTTTACACGGCATTCAGCTTTAGAGAACATACTCTTTATTACATTTAAAACATTGCCGTCTATTCATCTGCTCAGTAATTTATAGTACAGTGCTGATCTGTCCATATAGTCCATAATGATTTTGTGAAATCAACAAAACATGTATACGGGGACTTTGAACGAAACCTTTGCCTATCTATAATGGCACATAGTATAAATATATTATCAGTTGTCCGGAAGTTAGTTCTAAAGGGATCATTATCATTGCATACATCATTTTAAAAAGACAGTCTGTTATTAAGTACAGATTCAAATAATTTCTCAATGCATGGCATTACTGTAACTCTCCTGTAGTTATCGGGCACGTTATGGTCAGCTTTTTTGTGAACAGGGTGAATTATACCAGTGGCCCAACTTGATGGATATTCTCCATAGGCAATAATGGTAATAAACAGTAAAACTAATGCTGGTAAGAGCTCATTACAACCATGCTTGTAGAATTCCGCAGGAATTCCATGTACACCTGCCTCTTTTTTGCATTTTAACTTTCTAATTGCTTTTTGAATTTCATCTATAGTTATGGGGCTGTTTAGGAACTGTAACAAATCGGATTGGCCATTCTCTATCTTCTCATTAATATCATTTGGGGATGATTTACCTAGCTTTATTATATTATTCATATGTCGTAGTCAAAATAGTCAACATGAGGAGGATGGACTTGTTCTTCAAAATATTTCACAAATCGTGACAGTGTAGGACCTTTGGTTGATCTTCTCGGTTTTAAATATTTCCAGTAGGAAATCTTCTGTACTCATATTTTCAAGCTTACTAAGTTTGAATTGTTGGTAGTGTCTTTTCTTTTTCAGGATTAATTGTTCATATTGTCGTAACTTTATATTATATTCACCTTGACGTGTGTTAAACTTCTTATGTTTAGCAATATTATTTAAAATTTGTTTTAAAGATTCACATTCTTTGTCTTACCAAGGGTTGGAAGGAAAGTTATTTTTTATGTTTTTCTTACAATTTGATTTATGTTGCTTCTTTAGAAATAATGGGGATATTACATTTTCTAACATACGTTTGAAAATATCACATAGATTATCGCTATCACACCCTCCAATGCGGCACATAGCATTCTTCAAACGCAATGCATGTCTGCTCATTTGGTAGAGATATGCTTGGTACACCAACTTTTTTTCATCTTGCCATATATAGACATGGTGGTGAGTCATTAACATGTATGTTCATTTCTGCAGAGCTTAACTCTTTCAATTTTGAATGAAGAATATGGAATTGTGAAGGACAGTGCTCCGATTCTACTAATTTCGGTATAACTTTAAATTTACTGATCATAATATAAGATAAGTTTTATTTCAAGTCGCAAAAGGGTAAAATTATAACAATTGCTCAAATTAGCTAGTACAAGCGACAAGTAAAAAACAATAAAGATAACAACTAAAACAAGCAGGTTGGCTGACAGTAAGTTAACATGAAATGTTAAAACGTAAGTAATAATTATATAGAAAAATACTTATAATGTATATGAGAATATAAATTAGATGTTTAATAATTGCATAATGCATTTTGGCACATAAAAGTGGATTTAAGATTCTATATAAGAAAAACCTATGCTGTATATGAGAAAAATAATTATATGATTAAAAGTTGTGTAAAAACATTTGAAAGTGATTGATAATTCAATAACTATATCAATTAATTTTGTCAAGGAACCTACATCTATTATACTCTCAATTAAAGACAACAATAAGCTCCGAGGTCATCTCTGAAAGTTTTCAAGTCTCAGGTAATTCTCAATGCCTCTGGCAAAGAGTTTCAGATTTTTGGGGCCAAGAAGCAAAACGAATTTGTTCCATGTCGCACCCTCTTAATGAGAGTATTTTTCAGGATAAAATTTATTAAATTGCCGGTACGACAGCGTTTTTCAATCAGTTCCAGTAGGTATGTCGGTGCTAAATCATTAAGAATTGTATAAGTCTTAATGGCAATGTTCAATAATTTTATCCCACCTTCCAGAGATGGCAGGCGAGCTTTATTCAGGAGGGAATTATATGACTCTGGTTATTCTCAATGCCTCTGGCAAAGAGTTTTGGGGGCCAAATGCAAAAGGAATTTGTTCTATGTCGCTCCCTCTTCATGAGAGGAATTTTCTGGATATTTTCAGAATTTCCTAAATTAAGGGTGCGAGGAGGTCGGTTGGTGCTAAATCATTAAAAATTTGAAAGTCTGAATGGCGCTGCTCATTTGTCTCCCAACTTCCAGAGATGGCAAGCAAGTTTTATTCAGGAAGGACTCATATGAGGCGGTATGGTTGAGATAAACACACTTTAGAGCCCTCTGAAGCTTTTCCATACATCGAGCATTGGGAGCACCACACTACAGCCCATTGCTGGTTCAATGCCGGTCAATCGCCTACGACGCTGGCCCAACACTAATCTATCCCCGGGTCTGTTGTATACTTTGCGCAAACAGATGGCTTTCAACCAATGCTGTTTCAATGTTGACCTAAAGTCTTCGATGCTGTCATTGAAAGCCAGAAACACCAGCTAACACGATACATTGGCCCAATGCTGATGTAAAGCCGGGTCACTGTCTGCGACGCTGTGCCAACATTATTCCAACAAAACCCTTTAAGCTCTTAGCCACAAATATAATCGTGAACATTATTGCTGTCCTAAAGTACTTAGCCTAAAAACCTGAAACGTTATATTCGACATGTTCATAAGGACTGGTGTTCAGAAATGTCAACCGTTTTACACACACAGTACCCCTCTTTCCCATAAATAGGACACAAACTCAGACAAAATAAACTAAAAATAGAGGCAATGAAATCGGCTTATTGCTAGTAGATTTATGCAAAGCATTTGATCTAGTAGATCATAATATCTTGATTAAAAAACTTAAACTTTACAAATGTAGCTCCGTAGCGTTGAACTGGTTTGAATCTTACCTTAGAAATAGAAAACAGTTTGTAGTCATAAATGGTACAAAATCAAACCCATTAAATATAAAATCAGGGGTACCCCAAGGATCGATCCTGGGCCCACTACTTTTTATTATTTTCATCAACGATATATCTCTAGAAAAATACTTAAGTGACATCAACCTATTCGCAGATGATGCAGTTGAAGGTGTTGAACACAAAACCAAAGATAAAATAATTAAAAAACTACAAGAATGTGCAGTCAGTTTGGATAGATGGTGTCTTCAAAACAAAATGGTACTTAGCATTGAAAAAACTAAAACCTTATTTATATCTAATAGAGAGAAATCTGTTCAGATAAATACTAATTGCAATTCAGCAAATGTAAAAATAGGTAATACTATAATTGATGAAGTAAACAGTACAAAACTACTAGGGGTTAATGTGGACAATACTCTCTCCTGGACTATGCAGATCGCTCAGGTCAAAAAGTGTACCTCCTACCGTTTATTCCTGTTCAGAACGATTAGAAAATACTTGCCATTAGAAACCAGGATTAAATATTATGATTATTATGTTAAACCACTCATTGAATATTGTAGCTCAGTTTAGGGTATCTGCTCGAAAGAAAATCAGACTGAAATCATTAAAATCCAAAAGAAAGCAGCAAGATTCATACTAGAAGCACCTCCCCTAACACCAAGTAAACAAATGTTTCAACAGCTAAAATGGTTACCGTTTAATGAAATAGTAAAATTTAAGCAGGTTAGTCTTGTCTATAAAGCAGTTATTGGTAATGCGCCTCAATATATACAGACTATATTTACTAATATTAAAGACCATTCGAATTATTCACTTAGATCTTCAGCCAATAAAAAATTATTCGTTCCTAGAACACATCATAAATCCTTATCATACACAGGCGTAATTATATGGAATGCCTTACCAGAAAACATAAAATCTTCAAAAACATTTACCAAATTCAAGAACTTGTACATTAAAAAAACTTTAGAAGAAAATAAATATAGATAATATTAAGTAATTCGCCGATACAATGTAGCATATATTGTTCAACAACTATGTTATTCAATTTTGTATATATATTATCATTATTGCTTGTACATAGCTTACACTGCTCTGCAGAGACAAGAGACAGTATATGCTTACTTGTATAGTAAGCAGATGCGGCTTTTTGCCTTTGCACGGCAGTACATATACATGTTTTAAAGACTCTTTTCTGATTATGCTGTATATATATTATTACTTAATTCATTATTACTTATGTATTATGTATTTTGTATTTTTGAATGTTTGAGGGCCCCAAGGAAGATGGGCAAATGCTCATTGTGCTTACCCTCTTTAAATAAAGATTTTATTATTATTATTATTATTATTATTATTATAAACTTAATAGTACTGGCCTCCGGCCGGTCCAAAATATGAAACGATTATGAAACAAAGTCATATAGACATCAGATATAAGTTCAGATACGTTTTAGATGTTTGCGCAACTCGCTTATTAGTGTCATTTCGTTCTCTTTACAAATGTTAGATAACATATTTATACGAAATAGTATACATGTTATATATAAATCCTTAAATGCCATTTTGAATCCCGTAGCTGTGCATTCATAGATTGGTATATTTATTGTACCTCGTTGAAGAAATGAACCACCTTTCAATTACAAGCAGAAATTAACTATTTGTTGGTCGGGTAATATTCGCCTGTTTGAATTTTCATGAATCTATGTTTCGGCGACTTTTCGTTAAGTTTTAAACTCGCATATTTTAACCGCAAAACTTATTTATTTTTTGCCTCGAATATAAATTAGTCTCTGAATTGTATAATGTCACAGAGTCAGTAGTGCTTAGCTGTGGAATCACAGTCGCCTCTTGATCTATTTGTTATTACCACCATCAGCTGGCCGACTCTTTCCACACATCGTTAACTCTTTAAGCGCTAAGTTATCTGAGCTAAATTTAAACTGTCTTGAAGCTGTGTTTCGTTACAGCGAGCCACAACTCCAATTATGTGACAATTACTCATATTTGTTTAATTTAAATATTTTCAAATCTTTATTCTCAAACATTCATCTGATTCCCAATAACTGTCATTTTACCCGCTGATAAAAAACACTGCTTAAAACGGTCATTGTCATGTGTAGCGCTCAGAGGGCTATAAGCGCCACCACTAAACACACCATGACTAGTGCCGACCCTCCTAACTAACCCAGACCATAGTACCAGCGCCGACTCGATGCTGGGTCAACATGAGAAGTCATGGAAATGTTGAACAAACGTGAAGGAGCTGTAAAGTGATGCATAGGCGTGAATAGAACCAATTTGTGTATAATTTCCACTAAAATTCAAATGCAGCTCTATAGAATAGTACATTATGATCAATAAATAAGCAACATATTGAAATTCAATACTATCATAAATACACATATAGTAGGCCTTACGTTGCTTTGATTTACGTTCACACACAGTTGTCAAGGGTCCCTTTCAATTTTTTATTGGAACAAAAGGCATATAGTTGATTCATTGATCGTTTTCCAATGATTTCTGATAGTAAAAATCGGGAGATTTTTAAATTAGCTAATCTGACATCTTCGAGGAAATTGAAACTTCTCGAATATCATCAGATACAATACAGATACGATACAAACTATATATGCATGCGATTAAACAAAGTTGATTCTGAAGAGGACATTTTCAAAGAAATTGTATTTGTATTTGTATTTGAAAGACTGTATTTGTATTTGTATTTGTATTTGAAAAATTATACGACATCGTATTTGTATTTGTGTTTGATCAAATGTATTTGCCCCCATTCCTGTCTGTCACTAATGAAATGTTCGGCTGGGTAGCATTCATATCCTGATTATTTACCTCTGTCACTAACAAAAAATATAATCAAAGTCACTAGTGATCTTGATTTAACCATGTTTAAATATGGACTGGGTATTGAACTAAAAAACACAACGAATTCAATGTCAAAAATATCACTTACTTTTATCATGGTTACACAGATAGAAATGTTCTACTCTTTGAAACGTCTTCGGATGAGTATGAGGCACAACGCTAGATATCAAAAGTGTCTTTGTGCATATATTTGTTTTTATAACAAACGTTCTTTTGTCTCCTGTATGGTAGAATGCTTTAATGTTATGAGGTCAAAAAATATATGTAGTCTGTGAACCAGACGACAGAAATCCGTTATTTAAGGAGCTGGTATGCACATCCCCGAATCAGGACAAATGTGGTGCCCTACGATAGATTATAACTCAGGGGTCACATATCAGGTGGATGTAAAATTGGACGTTCCCATAGTAATGGGGTTATAGTACAACGACCTTCAACATGCATGTGGATCTTTTTGGTGCAAATGTATGGCATTGCATGTCATACTATATAAGTTTCTGCTTTCAGATCAGTTTTCATGGCAACCTATTTTTGACATGCCCTGGGTAAAATAAATTCAAGTGCTTTATTGGAAAGATCGATATATGTCAGTTAAAAATTAAGTTATCTTGGCCACATGTCTGCCAGCTATAATTTCGAATATTTACTTTAGTATATTTCAGTTTAAATCTGAGGCAGGATGTCTTGGAATGACAAAAAGGTATGTTATTCATTGACTTCAGATTGAAAACAATCAGAATCGCCAATCATCGGTGGTCGTCAAAAATTATTTTAGGATTTTTTTTATTTTTAAAACCTTGGATAACCTTAGATAAATGTTTCAAATATATATTGCATATTACGTGATAAGAAAAACAGTATATATTTAATAACTTTTAATGAGCGTCATCGAGTTACAATATTATGGAGAGATAATGATGCTATGGTAATTACTATGTCATATCATATTAATACATATAACATAACATAATACATATAGCAAACTGAAAATGCATACAGGCGCCCCTTTTTCAATATATTACACCATGCTCTCTTGTATTCTCAAAAGATTAACCGCATAATCACATATTTTGTGTTATTTTTAAAAACAAAGGGAGGGATTACATCTGATTGTAAAATTAAGAAAATTGAATTTAATGTAAAGAAATGACATTTGTGAAATTTAATAATTAAATTGTTCTAATGTCAGGAGAGTGATTGCTAGGAAAGTATGATATATCTACAAAACTAATAAATGTAATTAGATAATACGAAAGAGAAATAAAATATAGCAAACACCTATCTTCAGATTCTGATCATATACCTCTGTCCTAACGAAATGTCCAGCTGGGCAGCATTCAGATTCTGATCATATACACATGTCCCTAACGAATAATATTATCCAAGTCACTATAATTGTGATTTAACAATGTTTAAATATGCTATCAAATCAGTTGTCATGGCAACATATTTTCGACGTGACCTGGTTGAATTCATACTCGTTTTTCATCCTAATGTTAATGTTTTTTTCTATGCAGCCCAAAAGTAAATAATTGGGCACTAGAGTTACTTGATTAGTTAGGTCGATATATGTCAGTTCAAATATAATGGGAAGCCGAGATTATGAGCGTTCTCTAGGCATCTATGTATGATCTCCATTACAAATGACGTCATTTCCTTTACTTCTTTTAGGATTTTATTTCGATCTAAATCTGAGGTAGGATGTTTTGGAGATGACAATAAACTATGTTCTTCCGTGACTTCTGATCGAAAACAATCAGATTCAGATTTGCCAATCCACGATGGCCGTCAAAACTCAATTTGATCATTGAGGATTTTTAAATCTTTGATTTTGATCTATTACTGCTCAGATAAATGTTAAATATATGCTTTACATATCAAAGTGAGGATTAAAACAGCTTAACAAATTCCTAATTGTAAAATCACGGGTGAATAAGATGTGAAATATAAACAACTGACGTTCAATGGATGATTAAATCGAAAATCTGCGCATAAATTCCTGCTTAAATATTATATGATCTAACTTACTTTTTCAATTAATCAACCTAAAATTACAGTCAATGCTACTGTTGTGTACTAGTTTTGGAAACAAAAAATCGGGTAATACACGTGGGCTGGAGAGAGCACCGTATAGATTATTACATTTTAGATTTCGAAAATCAAAGTTTGGCCAATTTGATTTGTTTTACAGTTATTGAATTATCAATCACTTTCAAACTAGGAAGTTGTGCTCAGAATATACAAGACAAAACAAAACAAAACAGACCCGTAAAATAGGTATTGCAATAGGTATTGTGCTAACATAGCTAACTAAGACATTTATGAGCATCCAATTTGAAGAAAACCCATGGTTCATATAAAAAAATATCAGCGCTTTGAAGGTTGATAGCACATGTTTGTTTACTGGCTATCTACCAAACAGTTATTAACCGCTGTAAATCTACAAAGAGGGCAACTTCACGTTTCTCATTACATTACAATAAATTTTTCTTAATCTTAATGTCTTTATTAATCTGTTAATTTGCAATAATTTGTCGGGCTTAGTTTGGTTTAAGTTGCACAAATTAGATCCATGGCCCACTTATCGCTTATATATACTTGGCTGTGTACATGTAGTTTTCAAATTCAACAGATATATATTACACAAGAGCTACGACATCGATGCGAATGATCATGGTATCGGATTTAATTATTTTGTCACTGTCAAGAAACATTAGAATATTAAATAGTCCAATTAAATGTTTCGAAAGCCAAAAATGTTTATGACTATCACAACGATAAGAAACAAGTCAAACTGGCTTATTATGATTAATAAATGCGGTTAACAAGGTCAAGGTCGGCCGTAGTTAATCAAGTAATCGCAAGTGAGCGCCACTGGTTTATGGTGGTATCAAGGGCATATACAAGGTCATCAGATAATTAATCTCTGGATTGTCAGACCTAGTATCCGCTAAATCTAAAGACTCATTACAATACTGAGCCAATCTAGGAAGCTGAAGATTAAATGGTGGATAAATAATAAATCCCCGGCAGATTTAGAGTGCCTGGTGCGGGGATGTTTGTGGCAGCATAATAATATACCCATCGCATACTGCTAGGCCTAGTACATGTACATCAATTAACCTCTCTGATGCTTAAGCCTAACTTAGATGTATAATTAATTCTTCATCTAATATTTGTTTTATTTGCAAGCATTGGATGAATGTTGATAAGGCGTCATTTTCTTCTCAAAAGAACTAGTGTCATTTATCGGAACTCATCCTCCCGTCGACAACAATGTGACTGATATTCTGTTTCGTATCCTAGTATATATAGCTACCCAGCATGCACAAAACGTTGATCCAATATTTATTTAACTTTGATCCACCGCCTGAACATTGCGCAGTGGCGGATACTGGGGGGGGGGGGGTGATGTTGGGGTGCAGCAGGCGCGCGCCCCCTCTATTTTCGGGAAAATACTTTTAAAAATCCGCTAAATTGGCTAAAACTTACCAACGTGTGTGATAAAATGATAAATGTGATGACGAACACAATTGTTCAAATTATGCAGTTTCCATGATACTAGGCCATGGGCTACTAGCCCCCTAAGTTCACCCCCCCCCCCCCCCCCGATCCCCACAACCCACCCACACCACACCTTATAGGGGGTACCCCCAGACCTGTCTAAAATTAGGGGGTAGGGTTACGCAAACTTCTGTCGTTGCTATACTTTACAAATCTAAACATGCAATACATCATATAAAAGGTAATTACATTTCCGTACTAATGATGTATTGCATGATGCAGTTGGTGATCTCCAGAAATACGTTGAAACAATTTTTTTCATCTCAAAATAATTAAAACAAGCTAGTTAACATGGTCAATGGAAACGACCTAATAACACATAATTATTGGCCATATCTATATTTGACGTCTGTTTTCTGAGCCCACATGTGTATATGCTTAACACTGAGTGTTATTTAGATTTGTACATGGCATATATATTTTCAAATGCTCCTCTCCGGGGATCGATGGTATATGTAGTGAGCATTTCATCTATGGGAATAGCCCCACATTGTGTGAGATACTGTCATGTATCCATTCAAGTGTCCCCAATAGGGGCTGTGTACCTAAATCCTTCCTGACAGATATTTTAATTCCAATTTTAAAAGCCCACTCTCAATCCGAATGTACCTGAAAATTACAGACCCATAACGCTAAGTTCGACTCACGCTAAACTGATTGAGATAATAATAATGCCGAAGGATGAGCTCTATGATACCCAATTCGGATTTAGATAATCCAGAGGTACCTCTATGCGTTGTGTTCTTATCAATGACATTGCGTCGTATTTTAATGACAGGGGCTCCCCGTTATATTTCTGTAGTCTGTACGCTGAAAAGTGTCTTGACTCGATATGGCACGACGCCCTATTGTATAAACTTTGTGAAAAGCTTCTACTACATCACTGGCTTCTTATGTATAAATTGTACAATAATTTAAATGATGTAGTCGGGTGGAACGGAGAATGTAGCTATTCATTTAAAGTCACACGATGAACTCGTCAAGGCAGTATTTTATCTCCTCATATATTTGGTATATTCATAAATGACCTCCTAATTGACTTATCAACTAGTGACCATGGTGTCATCACTAGGCTCAAATAAATTTGAGTCATTTGCTTATGCGGATTATATAAATTTAAAGTGTTCCAGGCTTACAGAAAATGATAGATAAATGTCCAGTTTATTCAAACACTTGGAGGTTTAAATTTGGTATTAAAAAAAATAAGTGTATATCATATGGGCAAACAAATTGAAGTGTGAGCCAAAATGGTCATTAGGCCAGGTACCTATTAACAATGTAGATAAAATTGAAATTTTAGGCATGATTTTATCCAGCGATCGAAAATGCATCAATCAGGTCGACAGCAGAATTGTAAAATGTCGTAAGTCATATTTTAGTCTTAATAATGTGGGTATGCCATTCTCTGGACTTCCGGTTGATCTGAAGCTCCACTTATGGCACACCATATGTCGCCCTCTTTTAACCTTCGGGCTTGAAACCGTTTATTCAAATAGAACAATGTATGGTGAGCTCGAATCGCTTCAGGGTACAATTGTTTAAGCTTTTCTTGGTCTGAGTAGGTACTCTCATCACTCCAAGCTGCTGACCGCTCTTGGTATCTTACCTATTGAAAAACTTTTTAAATCTATGTCCGAAAGCCTGATGAAAAGGATATTTTTAGTGAATTCTCAAGTACGGAGTGTGTGCTCATTTTTTATGTCTAAGTATTGATTAGCCGGAAAGTACAGTAAAAACACACTTGTTGGTAGACGTGAAAATGTGTGTATTTAGCAAGGGTTGAATTATGAAACATTGAGCTTTGTTCGAAATTTTAGTGCAAATTATATTTTCCGCTTGTTTTTACATAATTTGGGTGTGCTGAATTCGAATATGTTGGTTAACATTATATATTCGATGACCTTCACATTCAAATTAGCAAAACACAAAATGGCGCAACATTAAAACAGAATGGTTAAACGTGTCGTATTTACTCAAATATTCACCAATGCTGGTTCAATGTTGGTCCATCGTCTGCGACGCTGGGCCAACATTGAACCAGAACTGGTTAGACGTGTGGTGTCACGGTTCTTTTTCAGGGATCCTTATTAATGTATTATTTAATCTCAGGCGGAAACCAGGTTCATTAGGATCCTGCTGACAATGTAGTTAAGGCCGGTATGTGGTATCCACCAGATGATGGCTGGCTGAGAGTACAGCCAACGCCTGTGACGGTGGCCCAGCATTGAGCCACCACCACGCCAATGGTCTCAGGGCTGGAATCTCAACAACCGCCAGATGCTAACAAAATATAGACTTGACACAAGGTCGACGAAAAACAGGTTAGAAGTGGATAATATAAACGTGACCACCGCCATGTACACATAAAATAAACAAACAAACAAACAAACAAACAAACAAACAAACAAACAAACAAACAAACAAACAAACAAACAAACAAACAAACAAACAAACAAACAAACAAACAAACAAACAAACAAACAAACAAACAAACAAACAAACAAACAAACAAACAAACAAACAAACAAACAAACAAACAAACAAACAAACAAACAAACAACAAACAAACGAGCAAACAAACAAACGAGCAACCAACCAAACAAACCAACAAACAAAAAACCGAACGAGCGAGCGAACAAGCGAGCGAGCAAACAAACGAGCGAGCGAGCGAGCAAGCCAGCAAGCAAGTAAGCAAGCAAGCAGGCAAGAAAATAAGCAAGCAAGCAAACAAGCATCACAGTGGGGATGACCATGTAAGAGAAGTGTGGTCCCGCAAGATGTTGATGTCCAAATTCAGTTAGTGAAGTCATTTAATATAGCCGCCGTCAAAGTCAAGAATCGCTATATCTCAGTGACTACTTTTCTGAATTTTAATGTCATTAATTTAGTCGAAAATGAGGTATTTCATAATAAAATTGAATTTCTATTTAAAAAATTAGATGTGATACGGAAATATTCTGCAGCGCAAAGACAAACAACATTTCTTATTTTTGATTCGCTTTGCCGGTCAGATTATTTGTACAGTATTCTGCCGACTGATTGAGCTGTTGTGTATGTTGGTCAAGATCAGGTTTTGATTCTTATGACGTCCATAATTTCCGCTGTTAACCTTTCGACTGCAGTAAACATTTTACGTTTTTATTAGCACCTGTATAACCCCTGATAAACAGACACTTTACTGAATAACACACAGTCATGAGTAGGCCTATACTACATTAGAATAATCACGTTCTAATATTTTATTCTGTTCATGTCGCAGATCAACTCTCAATGGTACCATTATCACACTAATCACGTTGGAAGGATTAATTGTATATACACCGTCTTAATGTATAGTGAGTGAGTGAGTCAGTGAGTGAGTGAGTGAGTGAGTGAGTGAGTGAGTGAGTGAGTGAGTGAGTGAGTGAGTGAGTGAGTGAGTGAGTGAGTGAGTGAGTGAGTGAGTGAGTGAGTGAGTGAGTGAGTGAGTGAGTGAGTGAGTGAGTGAGTGAGTGAGTGAGTGAGTGAGTGAGTGAGTGAGTGAGTGAGTGAGTGAGTGAGTGAGTGAGTGAGTGAGTGAGTGAGTGAGTGAGTGAGTGAGTGAGTGAGTGAGTGAGTGAGTGAGTGAGTGAGTGAGTGAGTGAGTGAGTGAGTGAGTGAGTGAGTGAGTGAGTGAGTGAGTGAGTGAGTGAGTGAGTGAGTGAGTGAGTGAGTGAGTGAGTGAGTGAGTGAGTGAGTGAGTGAATATTGCGTTACGTATCTTTCTGCACAATCATGGCAATATCGCGACTAAACGAAGTCCGAAATCGGGACTATGCCCTCTACTTTTCGAATGAATTCAAGAGTTCCTTATAGTGCACAGTACCATATACAGCAATGCACACTCCAGGCCTTTAAACATTTTTTAACACTGTATATGCACAACCCCGATGACATTTATACTATCCGGCTGGGATTCGAACCCAGTACTGAGCCAGAACAGGATCAACTCTCGGTGGTATCATTTATGACAATATTCACACTGGGAACATTTATTTTACATATTACACTTAATTGTCAAATGAAATCAGCTTTGTTTTTTTTACTTCAATATGAATGCAAATTTTATAGTATTGATCATGTATAATTAAGATTGTTATAGGAATACAAGTATAATGATATCCGAAGAAAGGAATGAATGCCCGCCTGGAAATCAAGATATCATTGAGCACGTACTTTAAATCACCCCAATTAAGCAATGGAAATGTAAATGTGGTTTCCAATTAGTTTAATTCCGTATATTCCACTTTGCGTCTTACCTTTATGAGATCAACATAATCCTGCAGTTATACCAATTTTATTAGCCCTTTCAAGCCTGAGTTTACCATTGTCATCTTCATCCACTACAAGCCGCGAATTGCTGTCGCAATTTTCGACTTGTAGTGGAAAAAGATGACTTGATGTGGGTGGAAAATTAAAAATAATTGCCATGTATTGGTAAACCGGTTTCTTGGAGATCATCATTATAAAACCCTTAGTTGTTGGAAAACTAAGTGTGTTTTCAGGGATGTGAAATGATGTTTTAATGCATCGTCAGGGCTTAAAGGGTTAAGATACTCTAAACTTGAAGATTTGCATCTGTCAAACACGATTGACCTGCTGTTGATCACCTTTGGTGTTATGTTTGCTGAGAATCGTACAGAGAAAACACGTTAAAGCAATGTCGGCTTCGTTGCTCCAGCGTCGAAGTTGTCTGGTACGATTTAACCATATTTATTGTCATCTTCATTGATCGTAATTAGGTTGTGTCGGCAAGGCTGTAGATATTAGTTAATTGTGATTGCCTTCCCACCGGTGATTAGCAATACCTTCCTTGACGTAAGGTCGATAATAATGCTCTTGATTACAGACGGCTCACAGCCGCTGATTGTGTCATCATAATTGATAAGTACATGAATTAAATGCAGCTGGTTAATCCTTAATCTGCAGCTTATTTCCCAATTACATGATAGATAGATATTTATTGACGACGGTAAGTCTATGCAGACTTATGCGTCATTAAAATGAACATTTGTACAAGACTATATACAACAGGATTAGTTCGGTAAAATATGCATGCTAAGTTAACTTAAACATGTTAAAATCAAACTACATTATATACTAAAACAAGCACAGGTTAAATAAAATATGCATGACAACTATTTAAAATAACCTACAGTTAAACAGCATTGGCATGATATTGGCATGATAAGTTTCTCGCACCAAAACCAGAGATAAAATAGCTACTGCATAGCAAAAAAAAACCTCTGGAAAGCGTAGAAACCGAGTAATTACATAATGAGTGCGAGTATGTATAAAGAAGAAAATAATAATATTAGTTACATTGAACATGTTAAAAAAAACAATCAAAAAATGCATTGACTGACGTCAGCTCGAAACACCAAGATGATTAGAGGAATCACCAGCCGCACCAGTCGCTGATACCACAGTGGTGATCCCCGACAGCATGGATGATTTCATGAGTGGATGATTAGAGGAATCACCAGCCGCACCAGTCGCTGATACCACAGTGGTGCTCCCCGACAGCATGGATGATTTCATGAGTGGATGATTAGAGGAATCACCAGCCGCACCAGTCGCTGATACCACAGTGGTGATCCCCCGACAGCATGGATGATTTCATGAGTGGATGATTAGAAGAATCACCCTCCGCACCAGTCACCCTACGCCCCAATCGTTTTATAAAGTGGAGGTACGCGACACGCTTAAGGTTTGAAAACAGCTATAGGTGTATTTTGCTAAGCATATTACTAATGGTCGATGTGTAGATGACATAATATATATAAATTTGTCGTCGTTTGAGAGTGAGTCAAATTCACTATTGAGTAGTTTGCATTTCGTCATCAACGTTTGATGTACATCTTTGACATATGCGCTGTTCTAGTGGTAGTTTTTGCGCCTTCCTCGTTCAATTTCTAGCATATGTGAGCTCATTCTTAACCTTGATAGTGCCTTCATCCACCTTGTGTCGGGGATGTAAAACAGATATTCTTCTAGCGGGTGTTCGAATTTGAACTTTATGTACGTTCGTAATTTTATGGAGTTTCGGGCTTTGATAGACCAATCAACTTTATATGTATTAATCAAACATGATTTAACTTGTTTGATGAGACAATTGGCATTTTCTACCCTATGATTTTCCCAAACGTCGCGGTGGTTTGTTTGGAATAATAATGACCTGATGTGAGAGCACCAATTTGTTTCACCAATAAAGTCAAGAGACACCAGTGAGTTGTACACGATTCTCAAATAACAGGTTCTAGGCAAGGAGATCAAGCGAATCCAGTATTTCAAAGTTAGAATTTGTTGTTTTAAAAAGAGAGGATATCTTCCTGTATCCCCATAAATAGTAACTGATGTGGTTTGTTGTTTGACTCCAAGCATATTTTTCGAGATTGATAAATGGACTGTCTCAAAGTCCAATATTTCTTTACCAATAAATAGTACCTCGCTACCATACATCAGTATTAGCTCTATTTGGGCTTGGAATACTTTTAGAGACAATTTCGGCGTTAGATATCCTAAGTTGTGACTATAATTTCTAATTGTGAATATTGCTTCGCGAGCTTGTTCAGAGCCAGATACGAATGTTTTTTTACAAATATATTTTTATTATTACTACACCAAAGACCTAAATATTTATATTTGTCCACGATTTCAAGCGTATTTTCGGCCAGTGTGAAAGAAAATGAATGTTTAGCATATATTTGGTTGTAAATCACTATTTTTGTTTTAGAAATGCTTATTATCAGATTCCATATTTCACAGTACTTGTAAAATATGTCAATTTGTGCCTGTAGGCTCTCTGCAAATTCTGAAAAGAGGACTATGTCGTCGGCAAATAGGAGGTACGCAAGGTATATGTCTCCTATCTTAAGACCGTATTTAGGATTTAAATATTTTCCGAGATCCTGCAGGAATTCATTGAAAAGTTTGGGGCTTAAGACACCCCCCTGCATGACACCATAACGGTTTTATCTTGCTAATCTTGTCATTGCAATTAACTCGACTGCTAGATTTAAGAAACATAGATTTGACTGTATTCAGAAATTTTCCGTCGACATTGCGCTGCTGCAGTTTCAGGATAAGTGCATCTCTGTTTAAATAATCGAAAGCTTTGGTCAAATCTATATAACAAGCGTAGAGCGGTTTTTACGTGTTTTTTTGCGTTTCAACCAGATTGTACAGCACAAATGAATTATGTCCTACAATCTTCTTTAAAGCCTCTTTGTAGAGGATCATCGTCACGGCACACTAAGTTTTTGAATGACAATCTATTTTCGAGTACAAATTCAAAAACTTTTGCAAGAGAGGTAATCAGAGAAACTTTCCGATAGTTCTGTGGATCTGACTTATCACCCTTTTTGTGAACTGGGTATATCAACCCTTGTGCCCAGTCATCTGGATAATCTGCCTAATCGAAAATGGTATTGAATAATGTTGTCAGTAAAGGTGTGAAATATTTAATGTCCGAAATCGGAATTCCGTCAATTCCCGACGCTTTACCTTTTTTTATTTCACCTAGCGCTTTCTCTACTTCGTCCAATTGAATTTTACCATTGAGAATGTCATTCGATATGTCGTAAAAATATCTATCAATAGGTATTTTTGTTGTATAGTTTTCAATTTTGTATTTGCGTTTTGACCGGTAGATGGCTCACTTTGTTTTAGAAAACAATTGTAAAATTGGTAAAGCTCAATTGTGCTTTCGCTAAGGTTCTGTCGTTGCAGGCGTTTCCAGAAACCCCAATAATCTTTTGGATTGTTACTACACATCTGTTCAAGATTTATTTTCAAGTTTGTATTATAGTTTCGCTTTTTTCTTTGGATCATGCGTTTGTAATTGTTGCATAAGTTATGGTAGTAATTGTTGTTCTCGCTTTGCATAAGTATTTATAGTTTTTCTAAGCTCATTGCATTCAGAATCAAACCAGGCATTGGTTGGCATCTGTTTCATGGAACTGTTATTTAAGGTAATATTGACTTTTTTTTAAAATGCCAGAAGATGCAGTAGTGATACGCTTATGTATGAGGCTACATATATAATCACTTGATCGATCAGTGTTGGCATTTAATATCAGTTGATCTATTATATTATTACACTCATCTCTTTGTAGAGATATTTTATATTGGTCAAAGTCTGTTATCATATTATAACAGTTCGGGTCAAATAGCATATATTCTATTACACTTTTACCATTTCTATTATAGTATGTAAAAGAGCCTCTGTGTTTATCCTGGTAAATTCCACCATTTGCAATAATAAGATCTGTCTTTTTACAAAGTTCTAATAACAGTTTACCATAAGTGTTTGCCTTAGTGTTCATATTATAACGCTGTGAATCGGCTAAAATATTAGAGCATGCAAAGTTTGGCTGACCACTGTTAAAAGCAGTAAATTCATATGTTATAATATCCGGTAAGGTGCTTGTGCGGGCATTGAAATCCTCACAAAGAAAAATATCATAATTGTTTGCACATTTACTATATTCGAGTTAAATAATGTCAAAAATATCTTGCTTTATGCCATTATAACTCGAATCTATTGGTGTTACATAAACGACACCAATCATTATTCTTTTTTTAGTATATGTATTAGCACTGCTCTTAAATGTGATCCACACCAAGCACTCATTTACTCTTTTAATTTCGATATGTCTGGTACCAAGGGCCAAGCTATATGTGCCCCTTTAGTCGTACATAATGATACCTTGAGGTACCAAGGGCCAAGCTATATGTGCCCTATTAGTCGTACATAATGATACCTTAAGGTACCAAGGGCCAAGCTATATGTGCCCTATCAGTCGTACATAATTATACTGTAAGGTACCAAGGGCCAAGCTATATGTGCCCTATTAATTGTACATAATGATACCTTGAGGTCCCAAGGGCCAAGCTATATGTGCCCTACTAGTCGTTAATATCATACACTGTAATTTATAGCTATACATGCAATGTTCAGTACTTGATATTGTATAATGTTATTTATTATGGGTAAGGTATATGCGTGTTGTTCATGCTTGCCTGGATATTCCATATCCCATACCAGTATCGAACATTGTAATTTATAAACATACATATCGTGTCTAACTCTTGTCCCGCTGAATTATTTTAAGCTTTTGCATGGAATTGTTAGGCAAATTAATAATTGCATCACCACCTCAGACTAACACATTGACTGAAATTTGATAATATTTGATAATATTTGATAGTATTTTAAAATCTAATAACCACTGACGTTCATTGTTCAATCAGATTGATGCCGCTTAATAGCATAAACTAATAAACGGCATTAACTTGATTAAACAGGATATATTATTTATACCACGCTCTCTAGAGGTAAGAACATTGTATTTGAACATAATTAGAGATATGGTTTAAAAGTTATTATGTATAAATCAATCCAAATAATATACACCACTAAGATAGATTTTGCACCTCCATTCGTCTATTTTTTCAGTATTGGCTGGTCTAATATACTGATTACGTATAGGATAAAGCCCGAGGAGCTCTACATTCTTAGCTGTGGAAAAGGCTGAGGCCGAGGCCGTCTCCACAGCTAAGAATGTAGAGCTCTGAGTGTTTTAACTGATTTAAAACACATCCGACCATAATGAGGATCCCTCATAATTAACAGCTCGATCACACCTGAATGATTTTAGTACCGTAGGCCTACCATGGTAATTTATTGGTTTGTACTTGATCAAGAATAACTCTTCATTTCCGGCTTAGAATGTAGTGGTCGGACAAAGAAAAAAATGTAGTTGTGTGTTTCAAAATGAGCTTTGGGTTAGACTAACGCTGATATATACGTTGGTTGACAAAGGGTGCCAAAAGCAACGTTCATTCATAAAGTGCGATGCAATTTTCCTCAGATTGTAAAGAGAATATATTTCACTGCAGATAATAACTACTGGAACAAAATGATGGTTGTTTTTTCTATAGAAACAGCTAATGGTTTTAGCGGTATAGTTATCACAAATATGATGAATATATATTGCTTTACCTCGCTTTCTGAACATTGCGGCAATATTGCGAGAGAAGGAAGTCCGGACTATGCCCTACTCTTATTTCAAGGGTTCTTTATATTGCACAGCACACATCTGATGAAAAGCCAGCGGAGAAACGCGAGTTTATGGTAATCGGACGACTTATTTTGTATGAGCTGCTCAGCGGGAGGGGGGGGGGGGAGGACATGGATGCACACATAATGCATTGTTGAGAGGGTGAGACAGCCTTATTATTTAGCTTTCCCATCAATTTAATGCTGGCCCAACGTTTGCGACGTCAGCTCACCATTAATACAGTTTTGAGTCGTATCGATAACCAATCCTAACCTTTAAAGCGCTGAATAGGCTTTGTATAAATTATGGAGATCAAAGGATTTGTTTTCAATTTCAATTCATCATAGCTGTCTTAGTTAGCTCTTTCTGATTCATATGAATACCTATGTTATAGGTCTACGGTTACTGTAAAAAAATCACTCTTACAGCGCGATTTTAGAAATCAGAATCTGAAGTCAACAGACGACGTCAGATTCTGACGACTAAAGTCAATCCCCGCGCTGTAAGGGTCAACATCCCAAAAATACAGTATGCACAGTTGGAAAATGGATATATGCACACTTAGTGCGTTTTTTTATATAAAATATAATAGCAGAATACTGCTCCGCAAAGCCAAGAGACAGTTTCTATTCACTTGTAAATTAGAAAAATAGCTTTTAGCTTTGCATGCCAAACTTGTCATCGTTGGTGTATACGAAATGCTGTATGCGCATTGGTTCAATTAGGAGGCTGTCGCCATCCTATTTATTTCACCCTTACAGCGAGGGGGGATCGATACCCGCGCCGTAAGAATTACAATATTTGTAATGGTCGTAGAACCATTACATATGTATTCAAATGAAGCGGAAAGAGCTAACTAAGACATGTATTATGATTTCAAATTGAGAATAACCCTTCAGTCTTTCTTTTGGTTTATACTGACATAATATCAGCGTTTTGATAGTTAAGCAGTTAAGTTCACTGTATATGTGTTCACTGAGAAAAGAAGATCGGCCGCAGCAGGATTCAAACCCAGAATATTCATCTTTCTCACACTTTGTGACTCTGAGACGTATATCGGTATTAGCCGATATCGCTCTCTAGCTGTAGCTGGACTTGACTTGACTTGGAACTGCAATATATGGCAGTTATGTCATGCATGACTGAATCGTGTGAGAAAATACAAACGTTGTTCATTTTTTGTGAGATATGGGACAATACCGCACATGTCTAATAAACAAGTTATTCGCCTAAAGGTTCACACATTATTCATTGGACGAGTGCTGTATTTTCCCATATCGGACTCAGATGAGCCCGGTTTGCATATCCTTCTGGCGCGACATAAGAGAACATGTAATCGAAGCAGCACAATAGCATGTACAATAAAGCTCTAACACACATGACGTGGTATTTTGCTTGATTCCTCTAAGCCCTCATCAGACCTGGCATATTAACCCTTTCAAACCTGAGTTTACTATTGTCATCTTCATCCACCACAAGCCGCGAATTGCTGTTGCAATTCTCGACTTGCAGTGGATGAAAATGACTTGAAGTGGGTGACAAATGAAGAAAATATACTGTTATTTTTAAAACAGTTCCATGAATTTTTTTTTTTAAACCACCAGGTTTCAGGAAATCAAGCCATTCTTCAGAGACGCGAAACGATGCTTTAATGCATCGTGAGGGTTTAAAGGGTTAAGCTGACTGATCTTGTAGTTAGGATTATATGAACGGATAGAGATGACCTTGATCATAGCCACTCAAGCTTATGCATCCACTGGTATGAGGCTTGGAGCTCGAGCAAAAGTCAATACAGCAGCCTTATTAACCGTTTATGTACTGTGACGTATATGTTCTTTTTTTCATCCTCTACAAGCCGCGAATTGCTGTCGCAATTCTCGACTTGTAGTAGATGAAGATAATTTGATCATCTTCATCAAGTATGTTTTCAGGAATGTAAAATGATGCTTTAATGCATCGTGAGGACTTAAAGGGTTAGCTAAGATTTCAGCATTGTACGGGTTTACATATCTACAGGTACAAACAAACAACAGGGTATTTTGTGTTTTAACCCTTACTACGCTGAATTATCATTGTAAAAATCATGGAGACTAAAGGGTTTCTTTCAATTTGAAATCATCATAAATTTCTTGGTTAGCTATTTATGATTCACTTAAATACCAATGTTGTGATTCTTTGGCCATCATACATATTTTAATTCTTTCAGAGCGGGGACAGCCTTTATACGTCAGAATCTGAATGAGGACAGTCCCCGCACTGAAAGGGTTAACCTTAGTTCCGTCGTACATAAATACGTTTCAGTTTAGTTTCAAACCAAGTAAAATTGATCAAATGTTTCGATGTCTTAGGCCTAAGTTAAATAATTCAATGTGAGGAATTTTACTAGTTTTGTCGTCAAGAGAAGCTGTAAATTGCGTTAGCAATTCCTGCCTAAATGAACGATAAAAAAGGAACAAACAATTTAGCATGACCATGGACAAAATGTCTGACTAACTTGGCCTTGTGGAGAACAGCTCCTGGTATTGGCAGGCGGGATACCTCTCATGCAAGGAGTTCCGTTGTTAATGGTTTTACCTTCGCCCACGAAGATGCCACAGAGATAATGCTGATGAATAAGTGCATTTAACGTTTAATTGTGCAGCTTGTAATGCTTGCTCACCTGATTTTTTTTATTCAAATGACACCGAAATTTCCAGATTCTGGTGCTCATGGAAGAAGGTTATATTGATATAAATAAATGCAGCGTCATGTCATTTTTGTGTACTCTAGGCTAAAGTGGATCAGAAAGATCTCTTTATGATGATATGACGAATCTGACCACACTGTCCACCAGATACAGTGCAGCCAAGCACGGTAGCTGGCCAAGTATTTTAAAAACATTGGTCTCAAGTATTGACGAGAATACTGAATCAATTGAGATCACTCACCAGGTGGCTCTGACGAACAACACCTTTGGCACAGATAACCGCCGAACTGCTGACTAGTGAATATATCAAGAAAATTATCATCAAGATCTCTTCTTTTCACATTAAATCAGTGTATGCTTGTTGGGGAATCGATATTTTTTAATCAGTTACTAAAATACATATTCACAATCTGTTGTACTGACATCTGACGATTATATATGTTGTCAAGCAAGTTTACCGCGAGATAAAATGTTACTGAGATTACAATAACATGCGATATATCATCTGTAAATGGATGTCTACAGGTGGTAAATTCTTTAACCCCTTAAGCTCTCATGATGCATCATTTTTTACATCCCTGAAAACAGAACTAATTGTCCAATAACTAAAGGTTTTAGTGGGACAATTTGCATGAAACTGTTTAACGAATACATTACATTTTTCTTTACTTTTTTACTCACTTCAAGTAATTTTTATCCACTACAATTCGCGACTTGTAGTGGATGAATATTAAAATGATAAACTCAGGCTTGAAAGGGTTCATCCACTTTGCTCACCATCGCTTGAAACCATAGTCCTACAATTTAAGATTAGGCAAAATTATTTTCTTATCCCCGCTGTACGCTTATATACATTACATTTGCGTATTTTATACCACTTTTGTATCTCAATTATTTTTGTTTTCTAGAACACGTAGGCTGCATAGCCAATTCATGAGCAACATTATTGTTGCTCATTCACTTTAGATGTTTTTGTTGTTTTCTTAATTTAACCCCTCAACCGCCAAATTATTCAATCTGAATTTTCACCCACTTGAAGTTGTGTCTCGCTGACGCGATCCACAACTTCAAGTGAGTGAAAATTATTCAGATTTGACAAAATGGAGGTCGACTGATTGTTATTTTTCATCAACATTTCTATGAAACCGCTTAAAACCCAAACAAACTTTTTGTATACCTAAACACTGGCTGAAGGACGATTGAATGATACTCTAGCCAAAATAATATTAATATGTAACACGAAATTATGGATTAGTCCACCTGGGGGTAACACATCTGTTACGCAAGGAGCGAACTTACTAAAGATTGAATTGCCAAAAAAACCGGTGGATACAGAACTCAAACTTATTCAAAGGATTTGTACATTTTAATACAGTCTATTTAGTTGGTGTGGTGTGTTTTTTCCCAGATATAAGTCATGGTGTATAATGCTTATATATGTTTTCTTTATTGAATACCCACGACATGATTTAACATCTGAATCTAGCACACCTATCGACACTGTGACAAAGTTCAAAATCATATATCACAATAATTATATTACAATGATAAAATAATATATATTTATCGCTGCATAGCGTAATATTCCCAAAATTTACATTTCAGGGTCATAGCAATGATAATAGCATCACATATCCACGTATGGACGAACCCCATGGGATAAAATACATCATTTCATATCAGATATTACAATGACAAATCTATATGTGTAAATAGTTATTTTTGTGTTATTAAAACGTATGCTTTAAAGCTCATTTCCTAGGCATTGTTGGATCTTCTGCCCACTCACGAAGACATTTTATCAGCTTCTTTCCACTAGCTGGCATTGCTTCTACAAATTCAATGATCACATCCGCTACAATAGATGGTTCTATTTGATCTGCAACAAACAATTAGAAAACGTCAATAAAACTTGTTTGTATTATGTTTCCACAAAGTTATATTTTACAAAACAGTTATTGTACACCATGATTTACATACAGTTATGCTACGTATATTTGTCACATCAACTTATATATTTTTTATGTGTTGTTTATAAATATAAATTTACATTATTCTAATTTTGCATTTTTTAAGTGAAATATAATTTGTCCTGTGCTTAAATTTGAGCAAAATGATATCGTTTGTGTCCCGTTCGTAACAGAGTATCCCAGCATATTTAGATTACAACACACGATATGCTATATATGTTTACATCAAAGTCATGATTTCATATTACATCATAAAATCATCAATCATTTTAGCGAACAATATTTAGAAACTGGAAGCAGAAAATGTAAACTTCAAATGACGATAAACAAAAATGAATCGTTGAAAACTAAGCCTAGCCACCTCCCAAATTGAATCATTTCCCTAAAGTAAATAATTGAGAGTCCACACTCAGCTTGTTGATCAATTACTTTGGTTTGAAAATGTGTACGGGCCACTTATCACAATGATTAGCAAATTGATGTGTAGTTGACCCAATAAAAACAAATATTTAGCAAATGATAACTATTTATTTTTTGTTAAAACTGATGATTATAAACGACAATTAGGGCCACAAGTCTACTTCGTCGCAACGTACATCAATGCAAAACGTAAATTAATCAATACAATACATAACAGTGCATAAGTAGAATTAATCGATAATATCACATGTAATAAAAGCACACTAGTGTTGACCTATGCAAAATGATTGATATGATGCTGACCTAAAAGTACTGCCGACCGAATTGTTTTATAAACTGATGTAATAATACATATTTAATATTTATTATTTATTCATCGTGTCTTAGACTTGAACATCTAAAGTAACTGCTTTAATGTGGGTGTGTTCAAGATTAAATAAAATTATCTGAAAACGCTAGCACTGGCAATTCATGACACGTGATGTGATGTGTACTGTTTAAATTAATATGCACCATTTAGTGATTGTTTCAACATATATTCAGTCACGTTGTCTTCGTTGCTACGGATCACAAAACAATGAGGTATCTGACCAGCATCAGGGTGGTTTACACCAACAGTGGCAGAGTCAACTACTCCTGGATGACTCAGTAATATGCTGTCTATTTCATATGGGAAGATCTGTAGTGTAAAAAACAAGGAGTGTGCAAACAAATACGTACATAGAAATAAGTTTTGCTTGTGGTTGATAAAACTTTCAATTATCTCTCAGCTATTAGCGATATCATTCAATATTGTGTATATATACACATATATCTAACTGTACTGTAATTGCACTGCAACTAAGATTGTATAGCTAATTGAACACAGACCGAATACTTATTATCAACACAATAATTAATCTGGGAATTTTAAAGAAACGCAACATTTAACAAATATATATAAACATAAAAAAAATATAGTATCTTAGAAACAAAAAATAAAGCATAAAGTTGTACAGGCCAAATGTGAATGAGGATGACGTATATAGCTAGACATGTCAATCTCCAGGAATGTGTTTGAGTGGCGCACGGCCGTCATCGGAAGCGTATTAGATTTTAAAAAAAGTTGAGGATCCCTTAATTACCTGGCGTGATTTGTGATTAATAATGTCGTTTGCGCGGTTTTGTATATAAATATTTCCATCTTCGTCAAAGTATGCCATGTCTCCTGTTAGAAAAACACACATGTATTATTGAGTTTATCTGAGGAGGGATGACCTACAATGCTCTGGTGACATGTATAACTACCCATTTACTGTAACTCCAATCCTAGATGTTTCCTTTGTTTATTTATGATGCACATATTTAGCAAGACACAAGGAAATATTATAACAGAGATATGAGATACAAACACTGATGCAAAACCTCACATGCTCATATTTGTATGCTTAAAGTGGCACACCCCTCCCCCCCCCCCTTCAACGGCAGTAGCACATTGGCAACCTTTCGAAGCCTAATTTTACCATTGAAATATGTTTTCGATACAAACATAGCTTGTAGTAGTCAGGAGGCTTAATCATATGTTTGTTCATATCGTCCCAAAAGCACCAGATTTGGGCCACTTATAGCCAAGGTCATATAATTTTGATTTTTCGTGGGTATCAAGCTGGGCTCCCGCTGTGGGCGCCATATTGTACAAATCCAAGATGGCCGCCATTCAAACTAGGGTCATGTCATAACTTGTAAACTAAAAGACGTAGAAACGCATGTAATACCACTTTTCTATGATTTTCGAATATTTAGAAGTGATTTGTGATGTGTTGAAGTTGTTTTGGAAACAATTTAAGGCACAAATATATTTTATTGGTATTTTCGTAAAAAAATGATATTTTCAATATATGCTAGCAATTTAAATGACGTAGATTTTCTATGAATATTTTTTTCACCAACAGATCAGTGTCAGGTATTTAAAATGACCAATCCATAACATTTTGCACCAGAGTCTGTCTTTGAGGTTCCTGTGTATCAGCCATATTAGACAATTTCTAAATGCTGCAAGCCGACAAAAACAATTGAAATTATTATTATACAGTGACTGAATACCGTGTTAGCAAGTCCAAATGCATAGTTGTAATGTTATTTACCAGATATTTGTTTAAAACTGCTTTATGATATTAGTTTGTTTCTAAAGTAAGTGGGACAATTGTGCATAAATCCGAAAATGGATTCCGTCAAACTCCAATAGACCTCGATAAGATACATTTTATTTTGAATTGGCATGGTGCAGTATCACTAAACAAATTTGCCATGGGCTATTCAACACAGCAATATTATTTTAAAAATTCAACAAGAACAATATCATGTAGTATGTCACATGTCAGGTATTGTATATCCATTATGCAGGTCAAAAGTCGAAATTGTGTATTTGTTTACCCTTTTAAGACAATATAAAAGACAATTATTTGGAATTCTAGATCTATACAATTTAGAATATCACCGTTTACTTAGGTTACATATTTTTAATCTAACGGTTTTCATATCGTAGTTTTTTTATTCATGGTAATCAACAAAGTATACATAATTTTATATATTTGTATATCACGTGGTACATATCACAGGGTGATTACTTATATTTTATGTTTAGATATCACAGTTACATTATATACAATAAATTTATTGATGTACTATCTTTCTATGAATATAATTAAAACAAGAAGACAATTATTTGGAATTCTAGATCTATACGTTTAACATATCAAGATAAAATATATAAGTTATGTCAAGAGGTTCGAAACGCATTGGATTTAGTTTCAAGACATGTATCTTATCAGTTTTCACATTTGTGGTGACTTTTTTGTATCTCTGTCCAATGACAATATTCAGAAACCTTAGGTCTGGATACATTTCTGATGCAACTTCGAGCTTTTGCACATTGAAGACAAGTATCAACTGATTATGGGAGCGATTCTACGTATCTCAAGTGGATGAACTCTTGTCTGGGCGCACTGATTCCACCCTAAGTGACCATCATATAACGTATTCAATTTACGTTAAACAAGTTTCAGAGATGGTGCTGACAAACAGTTCATTAAATTTTGATGTCAGAACACTACAACCGCACAGGGCAGATACATGTATATTTCAGCACATGCGCCATGCAAAATATCAAAGCTTTTGTATGAATGATCACAAGTGACATTGTTGTTCCAGCTATCAGCTTATTTAAAAAAAGTTAAGCTTCCAGAGTAGTGGATCTGGTTTGGTGTTGGCAAATACTATAGGGAAATTCCTTAGTATATTCGGAACAACAGCTAGGCTCATATTCATTATTTTAGTCAATAGTGTCACCGTTATTTCACATCTTAACAGATTGTAATACAACCTCTTACATTCAAACCTGTGACAATAAGAGTGCCAGGACTATTTTGCAAAACACTCCAGGCCTGATTGAGACATTGATTACTATCGCTAAAGATCGACAATGTTTGACTCTGGAATGTGTTCACGAGGAACCCATTGAACGATATGTTGTGTTGGTGTACGGCAACACAAGTGGCTCTATTAAATATGTTAAACATGCCAGATATATTTTTTTCCTTGACAATAATCGTTTATCTGAGAATATCCCGCCAACACTAGCTGCGCTCTTTGATCATCTGAAGAGATTTGTACTGAAAGCCTGTTTTATTTGCAAGCAATCAACTATTACCAAATAGATAATTTGACTTTGTTACATGGGGTGGGTATGGGATGAGCATAACAAAATATGTTTGTCGTTTAGGACCACCATTGCTTATTCAATCAAAGCATGTTTCATACTCTTACACTGTAAATCATGTAGAGCAGTACAAAAAATAAAGAATGACTAATATGTCAAAGGTGACATGTAAACGGTTTATAAAACGTTTCAAAGAAAACTTCTGTACTGGCTGAAAACTGGCTCCTACAAACAAATGAAATAATAAGCTGTTAATTTTGACGCCTGACACAATTATGTTGCTTCCAGTGCGCCAGTTAGAATATTTACTGCCTTCAAGCAACTAGTAAATATTTAAAATTGTTTTTAAAAAACGTAGAAAATGCTATCAAGTGTGTCTCTACTGTTATTAGTTGACAAGTTATGACGTGGGCTTGTTATGAACAGTGGCCATTTTGAGTTTATCTAATAGGGCTGATACACAGGAACTCTATAGACTGGCTCTGGTACGTACTAAATCTTATGGATAGGTAATTATCAATGCTTGACACACACGATTTTATTGATCATCTGCGTCATTTAAACCAGTATCATGTATATATTGACGAAAATAACTTTTACATATATTTTTGTGCTTTAAATAATTTCCAAATCAACTTCAAAACATCATAAATCAATTCTACATATTTGAAAACCATAGAAAAGTGGTATTACATTCGTCTCTACGTCTATTAGTTTACAAGTTATGACAAGACCCTAATTTGAATGGCGGCCATCTTGGATTTGTCAAATATGGCGCCCATGGCGGGAGCTCAGCTTGGCTCCCGTGAAAAATCAAAAGTATATGGCCTTGGCCATACGTGGTCCAAATTTGGTGCTTTAGGGTCGATTTGAACAATTCGGAAGATAAATATGGGTTAAGCCCCCTGACTATAGTGAATGAAGATGGGTTAAACCCCCCATTGATGTGACCATCACAAACACCAGATTTCGGAACATTGGGGGACTTAACCCTAACCCTAATATGCAATCTACGCACCGCTAATCGCGACTATAGTTGTTTTGAATGTCTTTTTAGTCGAGAAAATCACTGTTATTGAAAATATAATTGTCGTTTGAACATAAAACATGCTAATTGTTCATCTCAAAGTAATCAAATAGGATTTTTTCAATTTATTTGAAATTGTGGGTCGCTGTACATTTTTAATGTAGGGAATTACGTTTTAATATCACTAAGCATTTCTTAATTTTCAAAATGGTTTATGTCGTTATGAGTTGTTTTGTTCTTAATCCAGTAGATGTACGTGGAAAGGTATTGTTAAGTTAATTATAATGCTCAATTAAATATCAGACCCACACAAATTATACTTGCTCACACACTTACTAACAGTCATTGCATCTACCGCTCCGTTGTCATACCGTCATAAAGTTTATAAAACAATAAATAAAACTCAAATTTCACCTATCTATAAATACGCCAGCTTCAAACCCTTACCCTAAATTCACCTCTGGCTTTCTAAAAATACGCCAGATTCAAACGCTAACCTTAAATTCAACTCAGGCAATCTATGAATACGTCGGCTTAACAGCCTCATCCTAAATTTACCTCAGGCAATCTAAAAATACGCCAGCTTGAAACCCTAACCCTAAATTCACCTGGGGCAATCTAGAATATGCCAGCTTCAAACCCTAACCCGAAATTCACCTCGGGTAATCTAGAATTATGACTGCTTCAAACCCTAACCTTAAATTCGGCTCAAACAATCTCAAAATACATCAGCTACTGGGGGCCTAGAAACCATTCATGGCAGACATGACAGTACATTGCTATTTGGTGTAATAGTAAATTGCAAGGTAGACGATTTAAACAACATTAAAAATTCAATAGTCCTCATGGAACTGAATTTAATATAATACACAATACATTTTATTAGGTATTATGCAAATAAGACTTGTTCAGGTTAGAATCACACATACCTGTTCGTATCCATCCGTTGTCATCAATCACGCAATTTGTTCGTTCCTGCTGTTTGTAGTAACCCATCATTGATGTTGGTGTCTTAACATATAACTGTCCCGTGCTACGCGGTTTGACTATTTCCATAGTTTTATGCGAAACAAGCTGACAAAAAAGGGCAGAGTAAAAGAAGGAAAAAATAATCATCTGGGATTTTCAACAATAATGTACACATCGTTTCCTATTACACTCTCATTTAAACAAAAAATAATGTATTTGGTGATTTAAAGAAAGATGTTTTCAGCTCGCAAAGTTTGAAAGAAAAAAGAAAATTTGTAATATTTGAATGCGCTTTTACCTCCTCCATAGTTTTATAAAAAAAAGCTGGGACAAATATAAAGGCATAGATAAGTGATTTGTTAAATGTGAATAAAATCATTTCAATTTGTGTATCATTTGCAAAAAAATATATATTTTCACAGAAATGGACATCCCTGGGAAAGGGTCGACTGGCTCCTAGAATAGACCTACTTATTAGTAACACCGAATTGTACATAGTCTAGGAGACTTTTTAGGTTTACTGTATTTCTCTTCGCGTTATTGTGTGAGTGGAATTATTAACTGATCAGCTCAATCATGGCAATATCATGGCAGAAGGTAGCCCGAGAATGTGTCATTCGAGCCCGCATGCTACATAAAATGTATTTCACGAAAAAAAACTCTGATATCTCAATAACATGAGCTTTCGCTTTCTTATATAGCTTTGCATTAGGCCCTGACAGTCGTCTTCCAGTGATAATTATTCTACACAAATAAAAGAAAATGGACAAATTGGCCAATTTGATCCCGTATCTCCTGTTCATCTTCTAAGTTCGACTTTTCCGAAAACGAACTACTTTCCTGACCATAATTTCTCTTCAAAACTCAAAACATGAGTCAAATGAGTCAAATGTCACACGTGTTAAAGTAAGATCCACTTTGCATATATGTTATTATAACATCCATCTTAAATAGTATTCTATTACCTTTCCTTGAACTCCTGGTGTAAGTTTACCACACGACATATGATTCACAGATGCGTTATTTAGTAAAATGCTGCAAATCAAACCTGCTTCTGAGGTACCATACACTGCATACAAGAGATATATAATTACATATGTATAATCGTGATTCACGGTACGGTATGATGTGCATATTGGAATCAAATATAATTTGAGAATGCATTGAGTGATGGAGAGTTGGTCAAATCGTTCTAGGGGTCATGATAAAAATATTAAAATCATGCAACGAATTTACATAAATATCTTTATTATTTATTTGACTATTGATACTCCAATAGTGAAATTACCAGTAATGCTTAAAGGTGAGAAGTATGCTGATGGCTAGATAAACAAATTTATGCCCAATATGTGAATTAGATTATGCTAATACAATAGACAAAAAACAGCGAAGTTGGTGAATAGATCGATCAATCCGACTGAGCTACGCCGAGTCATTGATAGATCCATATGGGACTAACACTAAGCCAGCTATGGCCGAACTACTCTCTGGCTATTATCTTGACCTGACGCATTTCGTGATGCCCACCCACCCCCCTCAGTTTTTTTCACTCTCGTTGAAAAAAAATACTGGATAACACCTCGCTTTCTTGATAATATAATGCCATATATATATATACGAAGAAGGATGACATATATATGTTCACATATAAAACAGAATAATAGACAATTGTAAAACCGTTATAGTGATTTGTTTGTCTTTAGTAAATACATACTTTGGATGATTTCTTTCAGAGTAGGCAATCTTTCTTGTAATTTTCTAACTTCACCTTTTCTCTGAGAACAACCTCCGAAAATAACAAAACGTAAATTTGAGAAGTCGTAACCACTATCAAGTCCACACAATAGATCTCGCACTGTATGCATAACCAGAGTATCAGCCTGTTAACATAAGTGTATATGTATGGATATTATGACACTATGCGCTCTTAACTGTACTGAATAATAAATATGTGTAATATGTTAAATGTCATTTTTTTGCGACATGCACACATTTATAAAATAAAAATAAAACGTTTATTCATTTTATTCATGAATTATTTGGCTATTATAGTTAATGCCATGACACACCTTGTACATTTCGATAGCTCGGTAACAAGTAGAAGGCTGTAGCTCTGAAGGTAAAATGAAGGTTGTGCCGGCTATGACGAAATGACCCAACATCAAGTCCAGAGCATGAGAAGATGAGAAATGCGAGGTGACTACAAAGATATTCCCCGATCTGGCAACACTACACCGTTCATGACTGAAAAAACAACTAAGCTCAGAATGTAGTGTCTGTAAGTATACATGTATGTATCCTGTGCGTTGCAAATATATTGTAGCACAAAATGATAGAATATTAAGTGAAAATAACTGGATATGTGAACCCTTACGTATGGTCAGAGTCGCCTGGCTGCCCATGTGGGGATCGCGAAACCCTATGAATGGTCAGAATCGCCTGGCTGCCCATGTGGGGATCGCGAAACCTCTACGGATGGTCAGAGTCGCCTGACTATCCATGTGGGGATCACGAAACCCCTACGTATGGTCAGAGTCGCCTGGCTGCCCATGTGGGGATCGCGAAACCCCTACAGAGGGTCAGAGTTGCCTGACTATTCATGTGGGCATCGCGAAACCCATATGAATGGTCAGAGTCGCCTGACTGTCCATGTGGGGATCACGAAACCCCTATGAATGGTCTGAGTCGCCTGACTTGAGATCGCGAAGCCCCTACGGATGGTCAGAGTCGCATGACTGTCCATGTGGGGATCGCGAAACTACAGACCATTTTCTCCTTGATTGCTCTCATTGTCGTAAGTAATATATACAGTAGAACCTCGCTAAACGGACCACCCAAGGGACTTAGCAAAAGTGGTCCCATTAGCGAGGTGGTCCCCTTAGTGAAATTGTACATTATACCTTGTAATATATACAAATTGCCATGCTCTAAGTACAGTATGTGCACCATTACCTACGTGTATAAGAGATAAAACAAACACAAAACAAACACATGCAATAATAATTATCTTTATATAATTAGCAGTACAAATAATAAATAAAATAAAACCATTTATGTTACATTCATGTAAGTTTGCCGCTGTTTGTATGCTGCCTCTTACAGCATCAACACGCAAACTATCTTGAGCAGTAATCAACTTTTCAACAGTCTTTTTTCACAACAGAACTCTGGAATAGCATCTATCCATTCTGGAGCATCTAAAAATGGTTTAGCAGTAGAAGACAGATCTCGTTGGTCATCATATTTTTCATCTAATCTGCTAATTGTCGCTGACTGTGAGTTCAACACTGTACTATGACGTGTGATGTTGACCCAATGTTGTTTAAATGTTTGCCAACCGTCTGATATGTCGGCCCAACATTAATCCAACACTGGTTCAATGTCTAGTATTTGCTGGGTTATCCCTTTAGTTGATCAGAGCAGACCCTGCGAACGTTATGGCCTTGTTAATTTGGCGTATTACATGATAAATCACACGCTAATTGTTGCCTCTAAGTTACGAATACGAATTGTTATAGGTCATGTACAGATCAGTAATACAATTAATATAAAATGATCACTGCAACCCCGAGACTTAAAAACTAGTACAGATACAGAATTATAATTACATGTGGGGTACATGTTGAGCTCTGAGGGTCAAATTCCCGGCGGAAAAGACAATTGTGTTGCTACTTCCGAATAATCACGATAATCATATTATAATTTTACTTGGTAGCTAATTGTGATTCAATTTTCTAAAATAGTTACAAGAAGAACGGGATGCAATACATTATCTTACAAAGATACTTAATACAGTATCGTTATCAGCCTTACTTTATTAAAAGCTACCAATAGATTAAATAAAATTAACATGAAATAAGATTTATTCTGAGCAATCAGATGGTTGTCGTTTGTGTTCAAGCAAGCGTGAAGGCGCGACGTCCACCATATAGGGCCCATGGCAATTTCAATGCCTCACCAAGATTGCCAGATAGATATCACGGTTCAGGGCGTTCAGCTAACAAGGACCATGGAGGTTACAAGGTCTTATCCAGATAATCATTGTTTGTCTTTTTTTTGGCATCCAAGTGTGGAGGCGCGACTTTCACCATAGGTGTGAATGCTTTGTCACTGGTCCAAGAGGTGCGAAAATTTGACCCTTGATGTCCCAGGTGGTCCGCTCAGCGAGGTTCGCGACTGGTTTTGTGCTAAAAAAAGTGATCCGAGTCCCGAATAGCGGGGGTGGTCCGCTAAGGGTTAATCCTTAAGCATTACGTCAATGGGAAAAACTTTGAGACTGGACAAAGTGGTCCGAGACGCGAGGTGGTCCGCTTATTGAGGTGGTCCGGAACCGGGGTTATACTGTATTGTATAATTTCACCTTTTGTCCAACCTTTTACTCTTCCTCAAATTGACGGAAATGCTTTAATAAAAATAGTATGTGTAGTTATCTAATAAAGACACCTGCGGCGTGCCAAATGTCTACGTGATTATAAATTATAAGTAAAATATTTCTTAACATATTAAAATTACCTTATTTACAAACGTGTTAGTGTCTGTATAGCTGGTATACCTGTGTGTCTATAGTATTATATAAATTGCCGACTTTTAAAATATTGGGACACTCCAGGTAAATAAACCTGTTTATATACTTCAATTAAATACAATTAAATTCGATGTCTCTCACGCTGACAACCCTTTGTTAGAAACTGTTTTTGCCCACTCAAATGTAATGCTGACACTTCTTAAAATTATTTAATTACCGACTGTCAGCTAATGCACGATTTACAGTTGACCACGGATTTACCCTGCGAATGCTGCTAAACAATAGCTCATTTGTAAACATACACACCTCCTTCGTGCCACATGAGCAGTGAAATAAAAGTGTGGCAGGACGACACATTTAGGTATGCCTGTGGTGCCACTTGTGTAGTACATTGCAAAAGGTACTTTGCGAGCGTCAAAATATGGATCTATATCACTAACATCCTGACATTCCTCGTCTGTCATCACGGATAACAATGTGTCCAGCTCAGGTGTGGGATGATCTCCAGCCAGAAATATGGCCTAAATGAAGAGTGAGAAATATAAATACAAAATGTATTTATTATATATATCTGTATTTACATATTTACATATATTTTGTTTGCACTGATCTAAAACAGTACTGTATGTTCATAGCGTTCTACATTTCATACCACTGCCGGTGTATCAGCAAATTAATTTCAAACAGAGTTTAGGCCTAACTGATAAATTGTGTTTACGTTTCGTAAGTACTGTGTGACATTGTCTAAGATATCTGCCAAACAACCGTATGAATCCGATGACTTTAATGAGATGGCTGTATGTATTAACAAGATATGATTAACAATTTAGAAGTATTGATGATCATTTTTTTCAATGTATGTTCAATATACATGATTACGTCTTACTTTTACCGATTTCATTTCTGGAAGGATATTTTCTATTTTCAGAAGTGTTTTGTGATCAATCACCAAAATACTCGGCTCACTTGATTCGAGCTGATGCTGCAACAGTTCTGAAAACAATGATGGTAATTTAAGTTGTTTTATGACCGTTTACTATGGTCAATGGGATATGTATATAGTCTAGATCTAACACATCTCCACACATACAGCTTACCTATTGATTCGTCAGGGTTTGTACAGTGAAATACGGCACCAATCCTGGCTACAGCATAGAACAGGAAGACATGTTCTATTGAGTTAGGAGCACAGATGGAGAGGATTTCCCCGGGTTTGAGGCCATGCTTCAGTAAAGCTGCTCCTAAACGCTTCACAGTCACAATCAGCTCTCTGTAGGTCGTCTTTCTCCCTGTAGCATCCTCAATCTAAACAGGTTTGTAAACATCACTCACTCACTCACTCACTCACTCACTCACTCACTCACTCACTCACTCACTCACTCACTCACTCACTCACTCACTCACTCACTCACTCACTCACTCACTCACTCACTCACTCACTCACTCACTCACTCACTCACTCACTCACTCACTCACTCACTCACTCACTCACTCACTCACTCACTCACTCACTCACTCACTCACTCAAGTTACACAGAATCATTCGAACTATTATTTAATTTGTTCATATCAGTGTATAAACTCACCTTTTATGATGAACGTCTCACTTTAATATGACAATCCGATGAGCAAAAAAGGTGTTTTATGGAGAATTATCCTGCTATTACCAATGAAATTAAGTTTTGCTGTGTTTAATATTGGTACTTGTAAATAGGCCTGCGTGATCTCTGCGAGATTACCCTTTGATCTCCAATGTTTTATGAGATGTATAAAAAAAAATATAATTAAAATTGGCTCTGAATTGGTACTTAAATTGGCACAGAAGTTTGTATGGAGAATGGAGACGATATAGACCTATATACTTGCATTAAATTAAAACTGGATACGATATAGGCCTATATACTTGCATTAAATTAAAAATAACACGTGAATTACTCTTTGTGTTATGGCTACTAAATACATTTAAAATGTACCACTAACTTTGATGCTGCCCATAAAACACGACTGTTGAGAAATAACATATAGTCCGAAATGTCTAGCCAGAGGCTGAGATGATACTGACGCTAAATATAACCGGCCAGAAATATTTATACAATACCCGAAAAAAATATGTAAAAATACGGATGGTTGATTCCAAAAACCAGCAATTTGTACGACAAAGGTCGAATCATTTAAGCACGACAGCCGAACAAAATTATTCTATTTCTCCATTGAATGTATGCGGGTGCATATTATGTAGCATATACGTAACAGTCCAGATTTCAAATTACATATAATTAAAATAAATGTATAGTCTTCAACATTATCATTGATATTAATCATATAATTTGCCACTTCAATTAATTAGTAACGGTATCGAAATTATAGTTCGACTGAATATATTAAATTCTTGACAACTTTCAAATTAATCATTGGTTTTCTTTTCCTCCATATTACTCTTAATAAATCAACACTGTACAGTCATCAAGTCAAATCACGGTAGTGTACAGACAGGCACGATATTTTATCACAATATGGAGAATTTTGACAGTTATCTTGTGTAAAATTTGTAAAAAAAATATTTCATAATTGGCTATTAAACTTAGCACCGACAGGGGCAGGTGCTTAATTAGTTATTAGAAATGAATGAGCATATATATGTATTGATATGTTGTAAACTGTATGATCATACTCGCTTAATGCCCGTACTAAAAGAAAATAAGTTGATCGCTTGCTAACGCATGGCATGGCCATCGTTCAGCTTTTGCTAACTAGCCATGATCAGATGAAAATTTGTCAAGGGCAGAAACAATCATGAGCGAATTCTTGTTTTCAAAATTAGAGATACTGAGCCTAATGTTTTTTTTAACTTTATCACGTGTACACACCCTTTTTGTATCGCTAAGATTACTAGGAACATCCGCAAACTCTAGTTTGCGTTTGCTTCTGAATATCGAGCCGTCTTCAGTGTCTTCTTACTTGCTTAGAAGTTTCGCGGATGCATGCACAACGTTTGACTTTATCCACTATGGTTAGCTCGGTATGCTTATAAGTGGGAATGTAGTCTATGGGCTACTACCGTACGTGCGCCCCCCTGTTTATTCTAGAACACTGCTTCTGTTTTCGCTGATCCAATTTGTCATGCGTGTGCTCAAAATATGCATACAGTTCCATTTATTCATTCATTCATTCATTCATTCATTCATTCATTCATTCATTCATTCATTCATTCATTCATTCATTCATTCATTCATTCATTCATTCATTCATTCATTCATTCATTCATTCATTCATTTATTCATTCATTCATTCATTCATTCATTCATTCATTTATTCATTCATTCATTCATTCATTCATTCATTTATTTATTCATTCATTTATTCATTTATTCATTCATTCATTCATTCATTCATTCATTCATTCTTTCATTCATCATCAAAAATAGTACTCGTCCTATTGGGGTGCACTAAGCATGCCAATTATAACAAAAATGCAAATGATCGTGTGAATCAATACAGCAGTAGATGAGTTCTATTCTCCGAACTAAAATTTAAAATTTAATTCACAAATTCTAGGGGCCCCGTTTTGAAATCCAAAATCGCGGCCAAGCCGTGTGACTTTTAAGTGGCTCCAAATTTCAGGAGATAGTAATATAATAATATATTATTGTGCCAAGTTTGGTATTGTCTTCACCAACTCACAATTATGTTCAAACACCTTTCTGTGCCGCTGCACTATTGTATCACGCACCAGACCACAACACTGTAGACAAGTGTTCACAGCAGTGATGTTAATTGTGGAGCACTTCCAGTGTTTCTTCCTGCCCCAGATTAGGCCGTGTCTGGTCACAATATGCGTAAACTGTATTATCCATTTCAGGTACGATAAACTCCATTCATTCGATCACTTTTTAATCTTACAGTTGGATATATGAAATCAAGTATGTTACTTTTCCTATAAAAATAATTTGATATAAGTGCGCTTATCTGGCCAATTAGCAAATATATTTAAAAACATCGTGCTAGTAGAATCTTAATTGAAGCAACTGTTTATCCAAATTAAAGTAAATACAATTAGAGACCACACTAAAATATCTAGCTGGTGTAAAAATTAAACGATTGACAATTGCAATTTTAAAAAAATCTATTTTGAAATCCATCTGGTGGGAATTTTGATTAGCTTCGAATTGAAAAATATGGTCAGTAGAGTAATATAATTGTGCCAAGTATGTTTCTTTCTTCAAGAAACACACAAATAAAAAGCTTGCTATGCTGCTGCACAATAACCATCTACACATGTGATATAACATATATCAGATAATTAAATTCGTTCTCATGATTATATCACATGATGTAGTAGTGTAAATATCCGTCTATCCATATACGCTGAAACAAAACAAACTAGTCAACATGATAAAAGGAAACGACAAAAGCAAACGTAATTCTTGAACATAGCCATATATGGCCTTTGTTTTCTAAACCCCGATATGGGTAGGATTAAAAATGAGTGTTTTTTATGTTTATCAATGTCATATATTTTATTAATTGAAGCCTTTCATGAAAATGTGTGGGTTTACCCTAGGCTGAGATCTGAAACCTTGAACTTGTTTTTTACATAATTTGTATGTGCTGAATTCTCATATGACGGATAAATAAAAGCTGTATATTTGATTACTTTCATCTTCAAATTTGCAAACCAGAGAAAGGCCATCAAATTGTAGAGAAAGCCCTGTATTCTATATGGTTTGTCGCACATGAAAGCTCAATTTATGGTTTCTGCAATATTTTGATTTGATAATTTTTCTCCAATATCTTTGAAAATAAATGACCTTTAAATGCAAGACGTCTGCTGTTTGTATATTATGTACTTCAACTGTGAGTATACCGCTACACATGTTGACGATAATACGACTTATTTGTAATAACTTAGTGGACCAGGAATACTCGTTACTGTAACTTAATCTGTCGTATTACCTATTTTTAGATTTTCATTTGAGAACGTTGTTTATTATATTATAGTTTAGACGCACAAAAACGCATTTATTGGTGTGGTGGTTGTAATCATTTTGAATTTTCAGATCAAAGATAGGACCATTTTATTGGAAAACATGACACATAAATGTATCTACTCCAAAGCATGCAGAAACCATAAATTGTGCATTTATGTTAAACAAAAATATAGAAAAAATACAGTTTTGCTAATTTCTAATTAAGTTGCTAATTAGGTTGCTAATTAAGTTGAAGGACACCAGTTATAGAATGCCATTCTACACATTTGAATCCAGCACACCCAAATTATGTAAAAACAAGTGAATACAAACAACATTATACGTATTTTTTTATTTACATACTACATATTAAAACATGCATACTTTTATACAAATTAGTCATGATTATAAATAATGCAAATAATACTTGGTGATCAGAAACAATGACAGCATTTTACATAATATATACTAAACAACAAAACGTAATTATAAAGATGTGGTAGAGAAGTTGGTGAAACCATGTTATGTACCATATTTAAAATTCCATATTACCCGAAGTATGCTCTTAAATGTCAGACAAAGTTCAATGTTTCAGATTTCAGCCTGGGTTAAATACACACTTTAAAAAAAAACTGCAATATTTTTCCGTTAAGAAATATATATCACATTTATAAATATACATACCACTCATTTTTATGCATATATACATCTTTGTTCATATAACATTGGTCATATTTAGGTATGGCCAATAATAATATTTTATTGCCCATGTTAACTTATTATATACTCCACTTCATGCGATATAGCATCCCGCAAACGGTGATCCAACATTAGCCCAGAATTGTTTCAACGTTTCGTGTTATATGTCAGCGCGAACACGGTATGGATATGCGGTCTCTGGTCCAAATTATTATCCTCTGGAATAAGTGGAAAATTATTTGATGTGATCAGAAGTATATATAACAATATTAAGTCATGTGTTTATTTAAATGGTTCAAATTCAAGTTATTTTGGTAGCTACACGGGTGTTCAACAAGGTGAGAACCTGTCTCCACTTTTATTTTTGCTATTTATAAACGACATTGAAAGTTTTTTTGATACCAACGGTATCCCCAATCTAAAACTAAATGAACCGATAGTTGACACTCTTTTCAAAATGCAACTGTTACTATATGCTGATGACACTGTATTACTAGCCAATAATCAAACAAATTTACAAAATACTTTGCATTGATTGGCAGATTATTGTGATGATTGGAAACTGCATGTGAATACCGAAAAAACAAATATTGTATTTAGAAATCCGTATGTATTCCATTTCAATGGTTGTATTGTTAAAACAGTCGATTCATTTAAACACCTTGGTACTATTTTTAATTATATTGGGTCATTTGTAATGCACAAAAAAAAACATTGTCGCACAAGCACGAAAAGCTATGTTTTCTGTTTTGAAAAGATCGAGAGAGTTAGAATTACCAATTGATTGCAATATCCTTCTACCGAGAGGAACCTGTATTACATTTTGTATTGTTCCAATTGGTAAATAAAAATATGTTTATACTAATATCCTTCTATTTTTTTGCACAAACCGATGCTTGAAGCAATAGTTGGTATGGGTAAAATGTGTGGGGGTGCACGTACGGTGGTAGTAGCCTATGAACTAATGATCACACACACGGCTAATATGGACAGTCTCTCATTATATCCCCTGTGAGTAGATAAAACAAGGTTTGCTTAATGTAGGGCAAGCGTCGCAAACGGTGATTCAACATTGACCCAGAATTGTTTCAACGTATCGTGTTCGATGTCAGCGAGAACAGGTACTTGACACACAGTGTGGAGATGCGGTCTTTGATCCAAAATCTGATATAAGTGGAAAATTATTTGATGTGATCAGAAGTATTTATAGCAATATTAAGACATGTATTTCTTTAAATGGTTCAAATTAAAATTATTTTGGTTGTAACACGGGTGCTCGACAAGGTGGGAACCTGTCTCCACTTTCATTTTCAATATTGATAAACGACATGGAAAGTTATTTCGATATCAACGGCATCCGTAATGTAAAACTAAATGACCCGATGTTTGACACATTTTTCAAAATACCATTTTTACTATTATGCTGATGACATTGTATTACAAGCCGATAATCAAACAAATTTCCAAATTGCTTTGCATTGTTTAGCAGATTACCGTGATGATTGGAAGCTGGATGTGAATACCGAAAAATCAAATATTGTATTTTTGTAAACGAAAATCTAGAAATCCGTATGTATTCTATTCCAATTGTTGTATTGTTAAAACAGTTGATTCATTAAAATACCTTGGTATTATTTTTAATTATAATGGGTCATTTGTAATGCACAAAAAGCACATTGTCGCACCAACCCAAAAAGTTATGTTTTCTGTTCTAAAAAGTTCGAGAGAGTTAGAATTACCAATTGATTTGCAACTCGAACTTTTTGATTCGCTAGTCTTACCTATTCTACTATATGGTTGTGAAATCTGGGGGTTCGAAAATATCGAAATTTTAGAAAAACTAGATCTGTTTTTTTTAAATATATTATTTGCTTAAAACCATCAACAACAATGTGTATGGTTCTCGGCGAGTCCGGTAGATTTCCACTCTCTGTTTTAATTAAAAGCTGGATGGTCTCATTTAGGACTGAACTTATGTGTCAAAATAGCTATTACAGTATCCGCCTCAAATGACATCACTTCATTTAATTAAAAAGAGACTTAACGATCAGTATGTTATTGGTTATCAACTGTAAAAAAAATTACCTAAATGTGTCCTTTATAGAACATACAAACATAAATTCGCATTAGAACAATATTTGTGGATGCTATCACCATGTCTCAGAAAACTTGTATTTAGATTTCGAACATCAAATCATAAGCTCCCAATAGAAACAGGCAGATATAACAACGTTCCCCGCGAAAATAGATTGTGTACATTTTGTAGCTCCAACAAACTTTGTGACGAATTTAACCTGATTCTCGAATGTTCATTACTAAAAAATATACGCAGAAAGTTCCTACTCACATATTGTTTATCAAACCCAAATACTATTAAGTTTCAAAATGTATTGTCCCAGCATACAGATTTATAGTGTAAAAAGTTAGCGCAATACATGAAACAATCATTTAACTGTTATAACTTGTATATTTAAATTACTGTAGCATACATGTACCATGTATATGAAAACTTCATGTCATGGCTCTCAGTCACTTTTTATGTTAAAATCAGTATATTTTTCTCATATATGTTATATTTATACCGACAATATATTTGTGTTATACTCCATGCCCCATAAAGGCCTGAGTAATAAAATAATGCTATTGTCATTGTGATTGTCAGATGGTATTTTTATGAATTATAAATCTGAGCATAAATTACTGAGTGATTCTCGAATTATGTTAATAAGAACTGTAGATGACAGTTCAAATAAGTGTTTGAACAAGCAGCAATACTACTCTCTAACCTTACGCGTTTTTTACAATGTTTGTTCAACGTTAAAGTATGACACAGGTCCGTCAATGCTGGACACAAAGTCGTTATCTCATAGCAAGACATGGTATTCCACATCAATTATTGGTTTTAAAACTCAACACATAAATCAATTTATTTTAATCCGATTAAGGTCAGCTGTAAAATCACCTTCCTACACATGCCATGGAATATTGTGTTACATATAGACCAACTGCAGCATGCAGACAGTAACGTGTCTTAAATCGCGGCACGCGTTAGCAGCAAGTAATTAACCCATAATGCTGCTAATGATCGCTGTCAACATCTTGAAATAGAAGATTCAATATGAATATAATTATCATTGTATTATTTGTCTGTCAATGACATGCTATGGTTTGTTTCCTCTTGAAATTGATACTAATCTGATAATTGTATCTGTGATTTACATCCATTTGAAAATAACGTGCTTGCATTTTAGTTTTGCCATTGACATGATATAAAATATAGTTATCACAGGATCCACTGAAGTTATTATTTCTATACAATAAATGTAATAAAGGACAAAAAAAACATGTACAATTGTAAAAAAATAATATTTATAAGAAATTTATTAATACGATAAAACTCTACTCAGGACGTCAAATAGATTAATTATTTGCCAACAGACACACTGAATATGACAGTTTCTAGATACCAAATACAGTGGACAGTTTAATGTAAAGCGCATTGACCACCTACTATTTCTCCCTCCACAGACTAATATTTGTATAGATCGCCACAGATATATATGAGATGATGATCGATTCGATGTGATTAAAATCCTTTTAAATTTATATAATTGATTCCTGATGTGTTTGTGTAGTTTTATGGCGGTTCAATGGACCTCCATAAAACGACGCAAACTGATTACAAATCAATCATACAAAGCTAAGTAGATTTTAATTGCAGCGGATAGACCTAAATCATGTTTCACGTTGGTAATCCCATTTAAAACTGAATGGTAGCCGTGCATTATTTTTTATTTATTTGTTTAAAAGTTGAACAATGCTCATTATAATGCTGGTCACGCACTAAAAAATGGACATTTAACATCTAGAGTTGGCTATGTATGATATTATTGGATATTTGTCATTATGATTATCAATATGATATTGTCTCCAGAGTCATCAATATATTATTTTTCCGACACTTACAACATATATTTAATAGTTTAAATCAGTCTTTAAAGCTGCTCCTTGAGATGAGAATTTACATTTTTTTCAATTTTGAAAATTTACTTTATATGAAGATAAATTATAACCTACTGATCTTGAATAAAATACAAAAATGTAAAAAAAATGTTAACACACTGAAAAAGACAAAACAAGCTCTATTTCCATGACGTATACTGTCATGTGAACAAGTTTGTTTATAACATACCATATATAGACTGTAAATACTGACCATCTCAGACGGCATGATCAAAGTAGCCACATAGTTACATCAATTGCTGCTGCCCTTAATTGCTCTGGGAACGGATTGACCAAGGAGTTCCCCAGCAGCACCGATTTTCTGTTCAACGCTGGGCCGACGGCACCAACATGTGGCCCAATGCTGTAGGAACATTTAAACGTCCTTTGGCAGGTGTTCGAGTATACAAAAAGTTTCCGTCGGATTCATAAAGATGTGAATAAAAAATATTTTAAAAATCTAAAAACTGTGAGAAAAATAAAATCATGATCTGTCGGATACACTATTTCATTACAAAATAAAAAAACAAAAATTGATGTTATCTCAAGGAGCTGCTTTAAATATGTTTTTTTTTCTATTCTCACGAACTCAACTACATTTTATGAGAAACTTGGTGCAAACATGATGCAGACGTTGTTCACAATTTTGAAAGTGTAAATGTTTTTATAATCTATCGTATGTATAGAGCTACTAATTAAACTAAAATATAACATACAACACCAAAACGTAATAAAATGATAACATGAAACTTTTAGGATAAACTTGGGTAATGTGTAATTGAAATTGAGGTTTTTAGTGGAGCAGCAGGCAGTCTCTAGCTGCAGTATTTAAGGAGTTACCCAGCCACAAAAAGTAACATTATGTGTATATACCAAATTAAAGCTTAGCATCTCTGGAGTAAGGGAAGTGATGGGGCTAAGTTCGCAGCTTAGAGGGATTTTTGTAATCTGACCTTGAAGTACACTACCGTCGGACATAAAAGTGATCAAAATTTGACATGTCAAAATGACTGATACGCCAGTAAAGAGATGTATTTGCCTCCAGTGTCTACTGAATGCTCTCAATAACCAATAATTTATAGCCAGCCTTTGATTAAGTATCCCAGTAAACACAAAACATATGTTCAATGTTGGGCCAGCGCTGTAGACGGTGGTCCAACATTGAACCAATGTTTAGTTAATGTCCTTTTGCTTGCTGGATTAGTAATCAGATATTTTCATTCAATGTATCGATCCTGTAAACAAGAAACACACATTAAATACTTGTTTATTATTGCCACAGTGTCCCAGACGATGGCCCAGCAATAAACCAACATTAGAATAACGTCTTGTTTATATGGGTTACACATATCCTGACATTGGAAACAGTATATGCTTACATATATATCTAATTCCGTATGTTAGAATAATATAAGTTATGGTAGAAAGAGAGAAACGGTACAGATGGCCGGAATATCTTCGCAATAATATTTTATAGTTGGCATTAGAATAAACGTGCTTGTACTTATATTTTACGATGCACGTAGTTTTCGAAAACAAGACTTAGTGTATGTATTTGTATTCGCACACACTAAATATTTCAAAAGACAGGACATGCACTTCAAATATGATCTTGGAAAGACTATCGCAACATATATTAAATAAATTAAAACATATAAAGTTTTATTTTGCACCAATAATGGTATACACTGTAGCTTAATTAATACATTACTAATATCTGTATCATATTATTATTTAACGCGGCCTAATTTTATGCATTACATCAAAAACAATATAAATATAGATCATTTAATTCGTCATGCGAGAATTCGGAGTTGTCACAGTTTTTCCGCATTGTCAATTGATCTATTATATTTTATTGGTGGTTTCGAAATCGATTAAACAAGTTTTTTTTAGATGTGTATCTACAGAATTAGAATGGGGATAATTCAACATGGGATGCATCATATATAATGTATGAGTTACAAATCTTACATTATTATACAATGTTGCATGTGAATTATCACAAGCTGATGACAGAGTTGTTTAAAGTATCATAGTGAGCGACAAAGTCACTGAAAATGGGGGTGCACTTAGTTTTTGAAAACAAAAGTGCATGCATTTATATTCGAACATAAAATAATTTAAAAACATTCCCCAAAACATGCGATTCTCACTTATAAGTGCATGCACGTTTATACTCGGGGATACGGTATAATTACAGTATAATTAGTCATAAATGGATCTTTTCGAATATAAAGTCCATTTTATTATATATCACAATAAAGTGTTTTTTACAGATGTCAATTCAGATACTAAGCAAGAGACAAAGCAACTGCTTTGTATTTAAACAAAATAAACAGAAACATGATTATGTTCCTGAATAAAAACTATCCACCTCAATGAGTAAACTCGATGAATTTTACTCCACAAAAATGTTATAGCAGTGAGAAAATTACTAGTGTTGTTGCTCATCATCTCACTCTTCTTCGAGCATAACAAAAATGATATTGATCATTGAGATAATTTTTTAAGAGGATGTGAAAACTTCTTCAGTGACCAAGATCACTTTTCTAGTTGCTGAAATAAATTTTGAAGTGGCTGTGATGACTTCTTTTGTAGTCATTATCACTTTTGTAGTGACAGAGATCACTTTTTTAAGGACTGTCAATAGACTTTTACAGTGGTTGTAATCACTTTTTCAGTGAACAATATCACTTTTGAAGTGGCCGTGATCACTTCTTCGGTAACTAAGATCACTTTTGTAGTGGTCGAGATCACTTTTAAAGTGGCTGTGATCACTTCTTCAGTGGTCAAGATCACTTTGTAGTGGCTGAGATAACTTTTAAAGTGGCTGTGATCACTTCGTCAGTGGCCAAGGTCACTTTATAGTGGCTTAGATAACTTTTTCAGTGACTGACACCAGTTGGTTAGTGGCCAAAATCATATTTGTAGTGGCTGAGATAACTTTTAAAGTTGTTGTAACCATTTCTTCAGTAGCCAAGATCATCTTTGTATTGGCTGAGAACACTTTTAAAGTGGCTGTGATCACATCTTCAGTGGACAAGATCAGTTTGTTTGTGGCTGTGATCACCTTTGTGGTGGCTGAGATGACGTTTAATGTGGCTGTGATTACTCTGTCGGTGACCAAAATCACTTTTGTAGTAGATGAGATCATTTTCAAAGTGGTTGTGATCACATCTTCCGTCTTAAGATCACTTTTGTAGTGGCTGAGATAACCTTTAAAGTGGTCGAAATAATTTCTTCAGTGGCCAAAATCACTTTTGTAGTGGGTGAGATTACTTTTAAAGTGGCTATTATCAATTCTTCAGTGGTCATGATCACTTTTGTAGTGACTGAAATCACGTTTTCAGTGGTTGAAATCAGTTTGTTAGTGGCAAAGATAATTCTTGTAGCGGCTGAGATAATTTTTAAAGTGGTTGTGCTCACCCATTTAGTGGCCAAGATCACTTTTATAATGGCTTAGTTACTTTTTAATATGGCTGTGGTCACTTCTTCAGTGGCCTAGTTCACTTTTGCAGTGGCTTAAATATTTTTTTCGGTGGCTGACAACTCTTGTTTAGTGGCCAGGATCATCTTTGTAGTGACTCAGATAATTTTTAAAGAGGATGTTATCAATTCATCAGTGGCCATGATCACTTCAGTAGTGGTTTAGATACTTTTTAAAGTGGCTTTTATCAATTCGTCAGTGTCCAAGAGCACTTTTGTAGTGACTGAGACCACGGCTGACATCATTTTGCTAGTGTCAAATATCACCTTTGTAGCGGCTGAGATAACTTTTAAAGTGGCTGTGATCACTTCTTCAGTGGTCAGGATCACTTTTGCAGTGGCTTAGATAATTTTTAATGTGGCTGTGATCACTTCTTCAGTGGCCAAGATCACTCTGTAGCGGCTAAGATAACCATATCATTGGCTGACACCAGTTTGTTAGAGGCCAAGATCAGTTTGTTTGTGGCTGAGAACACCTTTTTGGTGGCTAAGATAACATTTTAAGTGGCTGTGGTCACTTCTTCAGTGGTCTAGTTCACTTTTGCAGAAGCTTAAATATTATTTTCGGTAGCTGACACCAGGTTTTTAGTTGCCAAGATCACCTTTGTAGTAACTCAGATAATTTTGAAAGAGGATGTGATCACTTCTTCAGTGGCCAATATTATTTTTCCATGAATGAGATAACTTTCAAAGTGGATGTTATAAATTCTTCTGTGTCCAAGAGCACTTTTGTAGTCACTGAGATCGCTTCTTAAGTGGCTGACATCAGTCTGCTAGTGTCAAAGATTACTTTTGTAACGACTGAGATAACTTTCAAAGTGGTTGTAATCACTTCTTCTGTGACCAAGATCACTTTTGTAGTGCATGAGATGACTTTTAAAGTGGCTATTATCAATTCTTCAGTGGTCAAGATCTCTTTTGTAGTGACTGAAATAACTTTTTTTTCAGTGGTTGACATCAGATTGTTAGGTGTTGAGATAACTTTTAGTGTGGCTGCGATAACTTCTTCAGTGTTCAAAATCACTTTTGTAATGGCTGAGATAACTTTTTAAAGTGGTTGTAATCACTTCGTCAGTGGCCAAGATCAGTTTTGCAGTTAATGGGACAACTTTTAAAGTGGCTGTGGTCACTTCTGTGGTGGCCAAGATCACTTTTGTAGTGGATGAGGTAACCTTTAAAGTGGCTGTGATCACGCCTTCAGCCTAGGCTCCCCACTATGTGAAAGGAACATACAATATTAAATTGAGATACCAGCTTATTACAGCCTAAGCTTTTTTAGATGTGATAAGCTGGACTAGTCTTAATCTACCTTTTTTTTAGAAATAAGCATATCAATCCATATCATGCATGTAGTTGAGCATGTTTAGGCCAGTTCAATTAACCTACCAAGGCTGGTCTGAGGCTAAGCCACAAAACTATGATAGGCCTATCCCATTTTATCTTCTGATCTAGCTTTACAGTAATTTAACAAAAATGGTCCTGATCATTTTCTAATATGTTGGAAACGCAGTTAGTGTTTTTAGTGTTTTTAATTGTGGTCACTAACTAACAGAATTGTTTAACTGTTCAGTTATCAACGATAGGCGTAATGAGCGACCTTACAAGAAAAAACATTTTTTCAGTAATGACGGCACTAATTTGCATACTATTTTTTACTGCAACACATCAGATCACTCCGAGCATGGTTTTATTGTCTTTATTGACCGTGAAAACATGGGTGTAGATACCATTTTTGTTCGTGATCTGGGATATTGACCGAACCATAAATAGATATATATTTTTCAGTAATGGCGGCGCTTATTTGCATTCTAAATTTTCTGAAACACATCAGATCACTCTAAAAATAGTTTTATTGTATTCTGTGACCCTCAAAATATTGGTGTAGACAACATCATTATATCGTTATCTGTTATATTGACCGAGCTGTAATTAAATCTACATTTTTTGATAATGGCGGTACAAATTTGCATAGAAATGACACGTGGGACATATTTCCAGCTCGCAGCTGGTTAACATAGCTAACCATTTTCTACAGGGTTTTTACAAGTTCGATACACCAAATAGAAGTATATTTCCGAGAGTGCACGGGAAACCCTAGGAGATATACTTAATCCCACTAGACTACACGTGTCGGCCCTGAGTCTCTTGAAATATGGTAATAACAGCATAAAAATATACATTTTTTGGTTTTAAGATATTCTATGCTAGCTAATATATCGATTTATTGGTACAACACCAGTAACTGGAAACTTACAAACTGCCGGCCACTGATAAAAATGGCACGGCTTGGAAAACATTCATATTTCGTTTTTTCAAAGATTAATCTGAATTTAGGAACAAATAGAAAATAAATTTAAAAATAAAACCGTGAGGCTGAAATCATAACATAATTGTGTGTCATCAGATTTGTGATTTTAAGTGAAATAGATGTTACATAAGGAGTTGTGACAGATTGCTTAGGTTTTTTTATGCTAGAATATCGCAAATAATGCATTTTTCGGAATAGACAGTACTCTACTTCAAGGTCAGATTACAAAAATCCCTCTAAGCTGTGCCCTTAGCACCATTACTTTTCCGAATCCGTAGATGCTAAGCTTTAATTTGGTATATAACACATAATGTTACTTTTTGTGGCTGGGTACCCCAAAAATTGCCCTGCACTATTTATTGTGGCCATGTTTCTTCCAGTCTATACTCTTAAGTTTTTCCTGCAGCTCACAAAGGCATCAACCATATAAATAGTGATCATTTAAACTGTTGAGGTGACTGCATTGTCACATCACAAATGATTGCTTGCACATAGGTTTGTGTTTCATCCCCACCCCCCATTCTTTGTTAGAACCATATACATAAATTTCAAACAATTTTCAACCTAAGTAAAATGACACTGAAATCAATATGTTTACTTTTTGTAAATATATATATTTGTCTGTGTTTGCTGGGTTTGTGTAGAACATACACAACTATCCGGTCACAGAACGGCATGGCGAGACGTTGAGCAAAAGAAAACGACTTAAAAATTTAAACAAAAGGTTTCTCAACGGTTTTCTATCCCACTGGATATAGTGAATGACCAAAAATATCTGACTAATAAAAGTTTAAAAATTCAAGATGGCCGCCATTGGCCGTAAAAATCTGTAAAGCCATCCTAAGTTACCTAAAAGTTTACACCTCAACTAGAGGGGACTATATTGCGAAATCCAAAGTCAAAGCTCAATTTAAAGGTAAAATAGGATTTTTCAACAAATAAAGGTAGGAATAAGTGTAATACCTTTTCTTTGTGTAATTTGGGCTAGAAAATCCATTCCTTATATTTGTGACATGACAAAAAGTCACCTTCAAGGTCAAGTATTTTTTGCTTTAGACCGTACACATGCTTTATATAGCAGCACAAGGGTCAGGCTGCTCTCTTGTTTCAATATAAAGGTGTATTCACCAGATGTCGCATTGCAGCACCCAGCGTCACCTGGTGAATATGAGTTCACAAATCACTTTGGTGAATTTCGCGAAGAGAACAAATTCGCTAATTTCAGAATCTTCGCGAATTTCAGAATCTCGTGAAAATAATTATTATAATAGCGCTACCTGTCAACGAAAACGTTAATTCGCGAATTTTAACTCCGTTAAAGTGCCACCTTCAGTCATCAAGTTGTGTGCGGCACGCAAACCATCGACGTTGTATCATTTTTCATTGTATCCTTTCTCCTCGCCAGGTTATTTTATTTTAATTTTTACCCACTTTAAGTTGTGTCACGCTATCGCGACATAGAACTTCAAGTGAGTGAAACTCACTCATCCTTTTTAATTTGAGACCAAACATGTCATGTGCAATTCGTGTGTATAAAAACATATTTAATTCTGAATTACTGAGGTCTGCTCAGCTGATAAAACAGATTAAAACTATTACAGTCGTGCTGAGCGCTTAAAGTACTGAACGATTCTTGTACAAAAATGTGAAAACAAGTTGTTTTTTGTCAATTTGAAATCATAATAAATTTCTTAGTTAGCTCTTTTCGCTTCAATTGAATACTAGTACCTATGTCATGGGTCTACGGAAATTTTAAAGATGTTCACTTTAACAGCGCGGGGGTCGACTTTTAGTCGTCAGAATCTGACGTCTACAGACGTCAGATTCTGACGTCTAACGTCGATCCCCGCGCTATAAGAGTTAAATGGTAGTATACCTTGATATGTGAAATAAAGTCTCAATACAAGAATCAATATTTGACTTGACCACGTGCTGCAATAAATACCACATAATAGAATGGCCACCATCGCCTACACAAAGCAAGAATGATAACATAGACCAGCATCACTAACCACACAGATCACAGCACAGAGAGGCAATATAGCACTGCCTGGATAGACCATGTAGGATCACCGCATGACAAATTATAATTCTTTTTTCGTTTGTAAAAAATGGTAAAAGTCCTGTTAAAATAACAATAAATTCGCTCAAGCTACAGTATAAACTTTCCCTTCACATCTTAAAATCCGTTCAGTCCAAACTTTTCTGAAATAACATGAGACATTGTTGCACTCATGGCAAGCAGGTACACATGAGTTGACCTGGGGGAGGGGTCAGTGGGGGATCATGTTGTTTATAAACCTGAAGTTGTAGAAAATAATAAATTTAAATTTAGAAGGGGTCGTCGACTCCGACCCATTCACTACCAGAGTGCAGATCACAGTTTAGTCGCAAAGTGATTTTTTCCCTTTCTTACACGAAGGGGGCGATATGTTTGCGCATTCATTCATTCATTCATTCATTCATTCATTCATTCATTCATTCATTCATTCATTCATTCATTCACTCATTCATTCATTCATTCATTCATTCATTCTTTCATTCATTCATTCAATTATTCATTCATTCATTCATTTATTCATTCATTCAATTATTCATTCATTCATAATTATGTTATTTTAAGGCTAGATTTCTTGGTGCAAATTTTATCCTTGCCATAATGATACATGTACTTTGACATGATAACAGATTATCCAGCCTATTTCTCACACCTATTAATGCTATACGTGACAGGTTGCGGGGCGCCAGCAAGCGGCCTTTGGCTTCGCACCACCGCAGCACTGACTCCATTGATGAGTTACCCAGGACAAGCCCACGTGCCGGATCACCAACAGAGAGCCTAGAACCTTAGCGCTTGTTTCGTCTCAGGCACCCAAACTTGCCTGTCTGCCTTAGGCTGTTATAGATGATGACGTAACTCTTGATCCGAAAACAACACAACACCGACCCGAAGAGCAACAACACACTGGCCGACTTGTACGCAGAAAGAGCACGAGGATTAACCCCAAATCAGCCAGCCGTAAAAGACGGTCCAAACAAACAAATAAAACGCGCACACAGGAACCAGTCACGTTGGTGCCCGAGACTCAACCATCTCAAGTGAAAAAAGTGAAAAACAAACAGACAAGAAATAAAAGAAAAACTACCGAATTGTACTGCTTACCAGATGGATGCCTCCATGGTCGCCAGAATTTGAACGAAATGGTTCAATGTTCTTACTGTGCGATATGGTTTCACATGGACTGCGTGGGCCTTGACTCTGAAGCCCATATCGGTGTGTGGCCCTGTCCGCGCTGCAGACAACAAGCGGACCTCCCTTTCAAATGTCATCAGATTCTTCAAGAGGTGTCAGTGCAAGTGACAGCACTACATGAACTTCACCAGAAAGTACGGAAAGATATGGCCCTGATAAAGAAAACAAAAGATAAAGAAAAAGAAAAAACCAAACAATTCAATATTATGAATCAATGCACGAAGACCGGAAACAAAACATCGCTGAAACAAGAGACGATAAACCAAAAAACAGAAAAAAAGACAGCTGGCAAAGGTAGTACACCACGAGATAAAAGATCACCACAAAAAGACCTTCTTATTGGGAGTAGTCTGATCGAGGACATTGAAGAAGACAAACTTATAAAAACAAAAATGATCTGCATCAGAGGTGCATCGCTCAGAAATATATCTGATGAACTGAATGACCTAAATTCCACCTTCAAGAATATTACAATTGTTGCTGGTGGAAATGATTGCTCATCAAATTCAACTCTGAAACAGATTGAAACAGACTACAATAAAGTGATTGAAAATGCAAAACGAAAATGCAGCGGAAATGTGATCCTATCCAGCATACCACCCCGAGTGGATAAAAACGAAACTCTGACCAAAATTGAAAAAATCAACAACTTTATTAAGAAAAGGAGCATACAGTCTAATTGTAAACTCATAAACAACGACGCTTTCTTTAAACTCGCTGACGGATCTACAAATGACTGTCTTCTCATGGCGGATGAAGTCCATCTAACATGGCAAGCTACAAACAGGCTGGCGAAACATCTGCAGCTTAACACACAAGGTGATTGTATTTCAAAATGGAAGACAAAGAGAGATAGTCAATCATCACGACATGCTGACGGTCGTAAGAAGGATACCTATGCACATACCAGTAACAACCAAACCAGTGGAAATCAAACAAGCAGACCACGATCAGCAAATTATAGGAGCAGAGACCAGTGGCAGTCAACACGTCAGAGCCAGCACCACCATACGAGCTCTAGGCATCACAACAACCAACGTCCACAAACCTCAACGACCCAGAATGGTAATGAATGGCAACGATGTGAACAACAAAAGAACGAGACCGATTATTGGTGCACCTACTGTAGAGTCTACGGCCATAGTAGCAGAAAATGCAGAGGATATTATTGATGTTCTTTGGAGGGAAATGTCAGTCACATAATTGGTGCTTCTGATGGCATGAATAACAGATACACTTTGCTACATGATCAGAATACAATGACGAATAAAGCTGATGACTATGCACACAATAAACCAAAAACTATCAAAAAAAAACATGTCATAGATAAGCCTACCCCGACTCGAAGAATAACTCGAAGAATAGGATTAAAAATTGGTCACCTGAATATCAGAAGTCTGCCTAACAAAATAGACGAAGTCAGAATTATTATGAATGAACATCATTTTAACAATCTTGCCATTTCCGAAACCTGGCTCTCAGACGATATACCCAGCGAAACTGTGCATATCTCTGGATACCATCTATATAGGAATGATCGCCGTAGCTATGGTGGAGGGGTACTCCTTTATATTAAAGACACAATACAGCATACCTACTGTCCAGAACTACACCAGTCATCTGATATTGAAATTGTATGGGCTAATATCAATAATGGATCTTCATATCCTTTTTATATCGCTTGTGTATATAATCCATCTCCAGACAATGAAAAATATTATAAGGCAATGTTAAATAATTTTGAGAATGTCTTGAAGAAAAATAAGGAAATTGTTATAGTAGGTGACCTTTATATGAATTATGACTTGGATGAAAAGAAGTATAATAATCAAGCTCATTATATTGAAATGTTGTTGAATTGTAGGCAATTATTATTAGAACCTACTCGTGTAACATTGAATACTTCATCTATTATTGATCATATATACACAACGATGCCGAATAATCATGTACAATCCGGTGTTCTGAAATACACAGTCAGTGATCATTACCTTGTATATACAATTTTAAGTTTTAAAAAGGATACCACACCAGGTGATATATTACACAACAAAAGTTATGATAAAATGTACACAGGAGCTTTTCTGAACGAACTTATGCTATCTCAATTATACAATATTGTTAGTCTGTCGGATAATGTACAAGATGCGTGGGTGAAATGGTCTGATCAATTTAATTCTATTGTGAATAGACATGTGAGTACCAAGCAAATTAGAGTAAAAAACAGACCGAATCCCTGGTTAACACCAAAAATACTTGAATAAATATATAAACGTGATTATACCCACCGCAAAGCAATCAAACTGAAAAACTCAGACATGATGGCTGAATATAAGCATCTACGCAATGAGGTTGTCTCTAATATACGAAAATCTCAGCAAGATTATTACAAAAAGAAAATAAGTCCAGATAATAAACCTCAAAATATATGGAAAGCTGTGAATGAGTCTCTTGGAAAAGACAAAAAATCTAAACTACCGAATGACATATCACCCGATGACTGGAATAATCACTTTACTCCTGTTGGTCCAAAATTAGCTAAAAAATTTACAGATAGCCAGAATCCAACTTGGAAAAATAACACCAGTATCTACCAGTACAAATTTAACTCAATAATGGAAGAAGACACTTTAAAAATGCTACAAAATTTGCCTTCTAGCAATAACATTGATGTATTATAATTTGATTCACTTCTTTTAAATCTTTCAATTGATGTTATTTGTAGTAGTCTAACAGTTTTATTTAATATGCCACTTAACACAGGGCAGATACCAGATGACTGGAAAAAAGCACGAGTTACCCCTCTCTTTAAAAACAAGGGCTCGAATAGCGACTCAAATAATTATCGCCCCATCTCAGTCATCGGACATATCCTTAAATGTTTTGAAAAAATGGTTGATGTGCAGTTTCGGGAATATTTACTAGCCCATGCGTTTATTACACAAAGTCAATTGGCATTTATGAAGCATCATTCCACCCAAACATCACTGCATCATGTTATAGACTCATTTTTTGATAATATTAACCATGGTGAACTCACTGGTGTTTGTCTCTTTGACCTAGCAAAATGTTTTGATACAATAGATCATGAATTGCTGCTATATAAACTCGGTAAATATGGATTGACTGAAACAGAATTACTATGGTTTTCTAATTACCTTTCTGACAGATCACAAATAGTAAACATAAATGGTCAATTATCATCACCTAAGCTAATAAAAACTGGAGTACCATAAGGATCTGTCCTCGGACATTTATTATTTCTATTATTTATTAATGATTTTCCTTCATGTCTCTTAAATGCAACATGTCATATATTTGCTGATGATAATATGGTGCATGTGAATGGCACGTCCATTGCCGAAGTTGAGACATTATTACAAAAAAGTGTTGATGAATCTGTGAAATGGTTTAGAATGAACAAACCTTCAGTTAATATTGATAAGTGTCATGTAATGTTAATATCTGGAAGAAACACTTCTTGGTACTCATTAAATATTGATGTTGATGGTGTGAAAATCCCTCATGTACGTAGTGCAAAATATCTCGGAGTTGTAATTGATAGTGAATTGAAATGGACCGACCATATCAATGAGCTATCCAGCCGATTATCGTCGAGGCTGTATATATTACGAAAACTCAGAAAAATTTTACCCTACAACAATTTCAACTGTATTTACTATGCTATATTCCAATCTTGTATAGATTATTGTCTTAGTGTCTGGGGATCGACTTCTGAAAAACATTTGAACCATTTACAAAAGCTGCAAAAACGAGCTGCCCGCATTGTAACCCAAAACTTTAACTGGGATGAATCGAGTATAAATATTATCAGGAACCTGGGATGGCAAACAATTAGAGAAAGATATGAATTCTTAACTTGTTGTATCACATAGAAAGCACGGAACAACTTGGCACCAAATTATATTTCTGTTTTTTTTTTCCTCCGTTGCGGAACATCATAGTGTATTAACTAGAGGCTCAACAAATAACAATCTTTATCTACCGAAACCCAATTTAACAATATTCAAATCATCGCTCAGTTATTCCGGAGCGAATCTCTGGAATTCGTTGCCTATGCACATCAGAGATTCGCCAACATACAATACATTATAATCTCGGCTAAAGAAATTACAAAAATCAAAACCACCTGTTTAAAATATGTGGAACAGTTTAAACTAAGGGTGTTAATTGTTTTATAGCGATGTATGTAAAACAATGTATGTATATTTAAAAAAAGCTAACAAGTACGTTATGTTATGTATATGTATGTGCGTATGTATGTAAATATATATTTATATTTTACTTGTTCTCATAGTAAACTCATTCTTTAAAGGAAAAAAATCATGTTTTAAAAAGTAATTTTGTACGTTGCTACGCTTTCCAGAGTGTATTTTACCTACTATTCATATTAATATTAATATATAATATATATGTAGTTTTTTTTATCTCTGGTTTTGGCGCGGGCAACATTTCTATATTATGTGTTTTAACAGGGCACATATGAAAAATAGCCTGACTGCTCATAATGTACACCCTGTATAAATATGTCTCAATAAATAAAAAAATAAAAAAATAAATAATAATTACATCTATTCATTATGCAAAACATAATGAGATTACATTTTACAAAAGAAAATAGATATAGAATAAACTAGGACAGTATTCTCCTCATGTCATGTTTTATCTCAACTGCTTAAGGTAATGATAATGGTGTGTGAACTATTGGTTTGAGAATACAGGTCTACTATAAATTAGTATACTTTTTAAATATGCCGTGTAGATTGTTGCTGCTCAATCTGGTACTATGACAATGTTGAAGTTCAGTAATTTTATTAAGCCGAATACCTGGAAATACTGATATACTACTTGGATCAAGTGTGAATGAATCAAAGTTGGAAATCATCATAATAAATTAAGTGTAATGTAATAGCCAGTTTAGGTCACTTATATAGTGGAGATGTATGAAATGCTAACAACTGACACACACATATAGATTAACTTAAAACAGCCCCTTGGGATGACATCAATTTTCATTTTTAGCTCCGTACTGAAGTAGTGTATCCCACGGATCATGTTTTTTTTTTCTGAATTTTCGTATTTTTACAAATATTTTAAATCAACATTTCTATGAAACCAGAAGAAACCCAAACAAACTATTTGTATACCTGAAGGACGATTGAATGTTTTCACAGCATTGGGCCACATGCTGATGGCATCGGCCCAGCGTTGGGTAGACAATCAGTGCTGCAGGTGTGTCGTCCCGTGTCCTGACTATGAGACACCAATTAGCGGCGAGTGGTTTGATCTTACCGTCTGATGCGTGGGAATATGTGATCTATCTAAAGTGCTAAATATTGCTGACTTGTTTTGTTTACATGGCAATATACGACCTGGAAATACAACTATTTCACTCTTTTCAGTGCTTTAAAATTGTTTTTTGACTTTTTCGTATTTTCTGTTAAGATCAGTAGGCTATATAGCTTCATATAAATTAAATTTTCCAAATTGACAACATTGAAAATGTCTCATCCCAAGGGGTCCCTTTAAAAATAGTACGTCTGTCAAAAGTTACAATCCAAACTACATGTACCCCCATGGTCCGACGTTACCTTTCGAGATTACAAATTGAGATCTGGCGCCAGCGATTAACATTTAAACGACATTTTAATTTTTTTTTCTTCAACATTTTTTTATTTCCACGAAAACATGACACAGATACAGTACACATGATGATGGTGACGGATGTACATGCTGATTATACGGATATACTAACATGATTAAAAAGCCACAGGAAACAACGTACACATCTGCGTACTCGAGACTCCGAGCCAATGTTGATCCGAGGCCGGTCCCCCGCCATCGTCGGCGGCTCAACCTCGAAGCAACATCGGTCCATTTGTCGCGTGCCCGCAGACAGTAAAATAACTAGGTTTCCATCCAAACGAAATGATGTACCAAACCACCGCCGCCCCAGTGCTGGGCTAGCGTCGTAGATAGTGGCCCAACACCAACACAACAGCGCCTCGATGCATTGCGTTGGCCGGGTAGCCAGTGCTGACCGGCTGGTGGCGGTGAGCCAACATCAGGCCAACACCGGTCTTAGCACAACGGTAAAATGCACAGCCTTGCATTTGACAATTCATATCAACGGATAATCATTATAATAGTAACAATAAATGTGAAACAAAACCTTCGACTCATACATCATTCGACATTTCAAACCAAACATCCACCTTATTTTTCATCTCGGCAACAAAGAATTCCATATGCTCAACTGCATCTAAATATCTAATAAATCTATCGTAGGTGGGTATTATACATTCTAATTGTGATAGATAAATAATTTTTTACATTAAGAAATAATAAAACATTCTTTAACATCGTCAACTCCTAGATAGACAGACAACCATTCACTTGCTCTTTTGTTTTAAAAATATACATCTGCCAGAGATGTTGGGTGAACATACAATCCCAGAAAACGTGACAAATATCTTCAGTCTCTTCATTGCAAAATGTACAAATATCATCATCTTTTAAACCCCATTTTAAACATTTTTGATAGAACCAAGATGTTTATACGAACATATATCACAGTGACTAATGCGTTTTGCGCACTTTATTTTATCTAATCGGCGTTGTATAAATGTAAATTTTAGTTTGAATTATCATTGGTAATGATCAATGGACATATTTATGCCTGATGTAAACCCACATGACACCTTAATGATACCTGTATGATACCTATAGTTATACCTTATCATCTGATCAATCATCACTAACACCCGCCTAACTCTTTAACCCTGACAGCGCGGGGATCGACTGTAGACGTCGTCAAATTCTGCTGTCTAAAGTCAATCCCCGCGCTGAAAGAATACACATAGTTTAATGGCCGTAGATCCATAACATACGTCTTCAAATGAAGCGGAAAGAGCTAACTAAGACATCTATGAAGATTTAAAATTTAAAAACGTCTGCATTGTTTACATAAAAATATTCAGCGCTATAATGGTTAACTGCAGCAGTACTATTTGATATTGATCATATAGTTTAGAAATCGCAAATTTTCCTTTTTCTTCAATGGTGCTCTTATCATGATTATACTAATAATACTCGCGAGATTCTAGAATTCGCGAATATTACGTATATTGGGGTATCGTGTGCGCAGGGTAGTGGCAGATGTGCCTTTTGTTTCCAGTGTTTTTTTATTATATTTGTAATTGGCATGTACACCCATCACCATCATCATGCACTGTACCTGATGTGTCATGTTTGTTTTCATTCAAATAACAAATATTGAAGAAAATAATAATAAACATTGTAAATATAGCCAAAGACCATCTACAATAAGATAGTTTCGTGAACAGAATTCACTTTTTGTTCACCCCACTAGCGGTAAGGCGTATTTTGGATTTTGGAATTATTGTGAGCTTCGGCTATTGAAATTATAACTTCACCTCATCAGACTTTTCATCATTTTGTATTTATCTATTTTTGTTTCGGAATTCATATATAATATTACATTAACTTCATTTCATTTCTTTCAGAGTTCGTGTTGTTCGTTTATTCTCCGTTCGCTCATCGTTTTATGCTCAAACCATTTATCAACTCTTTATTATAATTTTATATTTTCATCTCGGCGATAGTTATCATTGAGACATGACAACATGTTTTTTTATTCAAACTTGTATTATTTAAAAAACAATATTTAGTATACATGAGCAATATTATAACATTATCATATGTAAGTCTTCTCTTTCGGACCACTGCCATCAATGTCACTGAGGACTGGAGCGTTAGCATAATAATAGCATAATATTATCTTGAAAACAAGACACATTTATTTTTATGACACAATTTATTTATAATTGCAATAAAAAAATATATATATTTCTTTTTGCATTTCTGGTAATAATGTGTTCATTGTTTTCCAGCAGTACATGGTGTAGCCTATGACATGTATATGTAATATTAACGTGAAACATTCACTGATTTAGTGTCTGTGATGAACGTAATAATTTGATCTTTATTTATGACTCCTATTATATGTAGAATCTGTTCAGGTATATTTCTGAACCAATTAATTGTATTACGTTTTGACGTGGAACAAAAACCCGACACCCTGAATATTCGAATATTGCTTCTTAGAGATAAATGTATGCAATTTATTATTGGCATCAAAATTACTTTACACTGATCACATGCAGATCGCAACAAATATACCCACTGCTATATACAAAAATATCCTCCTCCTCAATGGTAATAACCATTTGTGGCGTGAATAATTTCAGCATTGAATAAGGTAATTCTGTGACAGAATCGCTCAGATCAGGTGAATCAGCAGTAACAGTAACAGGCTTTATATCAGCAAAATATTTCTGTTCGGGTATATTCCGAATGATAAACATGACAAATGATCATTAGACTATATAAGTATAGTAAAATTATGTTTACCTTTAATTGCCCTTATATTGGTTTACTTTGCTTGTATCTACCCTTGCACACATCGTCACCTGTTGGCAAATACGAGACGATGAACCAATGATGGGTAATGCTGGCCCAGCATTACAAACCTTGGACCAGGGTCACTCTATAATTGGGTCAACGTCTCGTTTGAGCTGGGCGTCACCTGTTGTTTTTAAACAATGAATATGCATACTTGTTTACACGGGCATATCAACCCCTGCAGTACCAAAAGGGAAGAAGACAATTAAAAAGTATAGATACAGTACTGCTCTTCCAAAGTTGAACACCCCATCGACCCGGGGTGTACCCCGCAGATTACCCCGGGTTACCCCATGTTACAACCCGGGCTGAGCCTGGGCTAAAAATAAATATCACCCGTGGCATTTTATCTGGGTTAAGCAAACCAAAAAAATGATGACTCGAGATTGCATGACTTGGGGCAACGTGTGGGGCAATGCCACGGGTTACTTTTCAGCGACAGATTTGACTCGAGATGTGGTCATTACCTCGGGTTAACGATGCATAACTGTTTTGCTTATTTTATTCATATTATTAATTAATAGAGAATGTTTATTATGTATTGATTGGTACCATGAAATTTTCGATGCCTCTGAATAACGGATATACTAGTCCATGGTAGGAGCCGTAATTTGTTGTGCGTCTATCATGTCATGCATATGGCCAGTGAGATTGGTATATAATTTTATAATGTCAATATTATATATATTCCAGTCAATCTAAAGTCAACCTCAAAGAACAGCACAAATTATTTCGGGTTCTTTTTGTCATAACTTATCCTTCAGCTAAATAATTATTCATTTCATTCATTCATTCATTCATTCATTCATTCATTCATTCATTCATTCATTCATTCATTCATTCATTCATATATTCATTCATGTATTCATTCATTCATTCATTCATTTATCCAATAATTCATTCATTCATTCATTCATTCATTTATTCATTCATTCATTCATTCATTCATTCATTCATTCATTCATTCATTCATTTATTCATTGTGTGATTTTTGTCACGGGTTAAAGTTAGCCGTGACAAAAGCTTGGGGCTCAGTATTGCACCGTGTTAACATGCGGGGCAGGACGCGAGCTAAGAGGCTTCCCGCGGGAGCGGGTTAAACCACAACTGTTTATACCGTGGCACTTTTAGCACTGCCCCGATGAGTTAGTTGCCACACCTCGCTTACCACGGCAAGTGCCCCGAGGTGTTCAACTTAGGACTGGCAGTACTGTAACTAACCACCAAATTATTGGATAAAAAATAGCAGTAAACCCCCATCAATACTTATTGTTCTGATTTTTATGATGTAGAGTATGTATTCTTTTTGGAGGATCAATGACATAATTACTTGTCGTAATATGGTAACATCCTGCTTGATAGATGGTAAAAGCATTAGTTCCAACCCCCAATACCGGGGGACAGCACTGAGAGAGATTTCACGTTTTGGGGAGAGTCGACCATCTTATTGTAGACGGTCTTTGATATAGCCTGCATATTGTAGATTGAATGCACTGCATATCATTGCTCGGGTCGTTTACGAGTTAGTTTAGACCTAGGTGACTGGATATGTAAAGAATTCGCTTGACCTGATATGAAATGAGACATGCTCATGACAAATTTCCTGACCATGATATGAGAACCGAGTATAATTTTATGACATTTCGCATACCGGACCCTCTGTGACTAGTGTTGATTATATCCAAAGAAAGGCTATGCAGCACATTGTGGATCACCCAGCTATTTAGATCAATTCACCTTAAAATCTAATAGTTTTATAAAATGCCCAGGTATAATAACTCAAATCCAGGCCCCCAGCGTGTGACAGAAATTCTCTATATGGCAACAATAATGTTGATAAACCGCTTTGTTAGAAAGAACAATAATCCATGATTGAAACCACAACGCTGATATGCTTCCAATACATGTGGTTAGTGTATCCTTAATGACATAAAGATATTGCGGTGACAAACGTTACGATATTGTTCTTTATAGGAACGGTTGACATATCGCCATAAGAGCCCCGAGATTAACTCGTCTGGGTTTGTTGAATCATCAGAGTTGATTTCCATCTTCAAAAGATGAACATATGTACTATATTGATAAAAATAGACATTTTCAAAAAAGAATTATTTGGTGAACTAAGCATATACACACAAACTATTTTTTGAAAGTTGCTCAGTAACTAATATTTATCACTCAATGCAGGGGTTTTAACTTCCCAGAAAACGAGAGACTAGGATGCAATGCTGGGGTTATGCGGTAAATTGATGACAGGCAATATCGCCAGCTATCTTTATTTTATCTGTACATATCACAAATTGGTGTCTTACATGATTTATAATTTTACTTTGGCCACCCTAGGCCTAGTCCCTACTTAGTCTATAGCCAGTATAGGCTATAGATCTATCTTCTATAATAATAATCATGAATTTAAAATTAAGCCCCTATGCCTAATCATCATAAATCATGTTCACAGACACAGTTCACTTCAGCCTGGGCCCTTGCACACAGCACACTGCACAGGCTGCAGTCCTGGACAGAAGTTGACAGTTCAAGTTCACTGACACCAAAGACCATGTACAATAAGATAGTCAACTCTCCCCAAAACGTGAAATCGCTCTCAGTGCTGTCCCCCGGTATTGGGAGCTGGAACTAATGCTTTTGCCATCTATCAAGTATGATTTTACCATATTAAGACGAGTAATTATGACATTGATCCTATTAAAAACAATACATACTTTACATCATAAAAATCGGAAAAATAAGTATTACCGAAGGTTTACTTCTATTTTTTATCCAGTAATTTGTTGGTTAGTTATCAATACTTTTTAATTGTCTTCTTCCCTTTGGTACCTCAGGGGTTGATGCGCCCGTATAAACAAGTATGCATATATTGTTTACAAACAACAGGTGATGCCCAGCTAACTCGAGACGTCGACTCAATTATAGAGTAATGCTGGTCCAAGGTTTGCAGTGCTGGACCAGTATTACCCAATCATTGGTTCATCTGCTGGCAGGTGACATGGGTGCAAGGGTAGATACGGGCAAAGAAAACCAAGATAAGGGCAATGGAAATAATATATATACTATAAAAATAATATTACTATATATTATAGTCTAATGACACGGATCATTTATCATGTTTATCATTCAGAATATACCTGAACAGAAATATTTTGTTGATATAAAGCATGTTACTGTTACTCCTGATACTGTCACAGAATTAGCTCATTCAATGCTTAAATCATTCACGCCACAAACGGGTATTAACATTGAGGAGGAGAATTTTCTTGCATAATATTATATATCAGTGGATATCTTTGTCGCAAAGTGTTGCGATCTGCATGTGATCAATGTAAAGTAATTTTGATGCCACTAATAAATTGCATACATTTCTGTCTAAGAAGCAATATTTGAATTCAATGTGTGGGGCTTTTGTTTCACGTCAAAACTTAATACAATTAATTGGTTCAAATGAACGAATTTTCGGAAATATACCTGAACACATTCTACATAGGAATCACAACAGAGATCAAATTATTATCATCATCAAAGACACTAAATCACGTGCAAGTTGTGAATGTTTCACGTTAATATTACATATTTATGTCCCCATTTGGCTACACCATGTACCGCTGGAAAACAATGAACACCTTAAAACCAGTAACGGCAGGATAAATAGAAAATTAATAAAATTCAACTATAAATAAATTGTGTCATAAAAATGAACGTGTCTTGTTTTCAAGATATTAGTATATACTGCTAACGCTCCAGTCCTCAGTGACGTTGATGACAGTGTTCCGAGAGAGAAGGCTCACATATTATAATTTTATAATATTGCTTTTGTGCCCTTATCTTGGTTATCTTGGTTTGTGTTATTAAATAATAAAAGTTTAAATCAAAATACACGTCCGCCAAGTTATGGTTATTATCAACGTTTTGCCCCGATCTCCTTTGTGGTCGCTATGCTTGACGACATATCGTCACCCCCCTCCCGTTCTGTGCCCACATATTTGTGTACTTTCTGTACACAGCTCTTCTGTTATTTAAATGAAGACATTTTAATTTCTAAAATTGTATGATAATATAACATGACTTTTCTGCTATATTAGCAGTTATTTTTGTTCCAAAAATAAATATTGCAGAGATATTGTCATAACTGTCAAACCTAGAAAAACATTTTTTTATTTGGAGGCTAAAGTGGTGAAATCCGTAAGTTGATCATCTTATTGTACAGGGTCTTTGATGATACATATGCCAACACCTATAACTCGTGAACAGTAATGTATATTGTCATATATTATATTATTATATAATTCAATTCACTAATATGGATAACAGGTCTCGAAGAGGTCGTCTCAGCCTGTTCCAGTCAACCAAAATTGATAACATGTTGGAAAAATACTCAATAGATAATAATTATGTTGTACCATTGTTTGCATGTTTTTAACTGGAAAGTCAAATAAATAAATCCCTAATAAGTTGTTGATTCATGTTGGCAAACGTCACAAGCGAGAAGTCATACAAAAGCTGGATAACGACTGTTATTGGGAGATTATTCCCAGTAAACACGGTACATTCAAATAATGTAGATTTTAACATTGGGCCAGCATCACAGACGGCGGCCAACGTTGAAACAACATTGATTGAATTTATAGTGTTTACTCCGCTCTGCGTAAAATCAACAAACTGTTTATTTTGTTATTTGATTTCCGTGTCAATGTAAATAGCAATAACAACATTGATTGTAAACATCATATATATATGCCTACTTACTTGGATATTAAGTATAATTATACTGTTTGTTTTGCCTTCCGTACAACGCAGTAACTGATTACTTTTATAGTTACTAGTGGTTTTTTTGCACGGCAGTGTTGACATTTAAAACGCTACATTAAAACTTAAAGTTATGTATCGCTACTAACTTCAAGCTCATAAAAAATACTTGAATATCTGTACAATTTGAATCAAAGTACTGAAGATCTGGTAATTTTCGCGTTTTTAAATTTTCGCGAATTTCTGATTTTTGGACTTTTTACAAAGTTTAGAATTCGCAAATTTTCATTTTTTTAGTAGCGCTTTGATAATAATAATTTTCGCGTGATTCTTGAATTCGCGAATTTGTCCTCCTCGCTAAAACGGCTATAGACGTGGCTAGCACTTTAAGGAGAATGTAAATCTGCTCTGCCTTTACAAGCCAATATCATGTAATGATCTTGGGCTGGTTCAATGATGGGAAACCATCGTAGACCGTGGTCTATTAATGATTAATTAGTGGAGATCATGTACCCATCACAGGATCGATTATCAGTAAATACGACACCGGGGTAATGCTGGGGTAATGGTGACCGAACGTCCACCACGCCGGCCCAACATTTGCCCAGCCTCGGGTCAATGCGTATGTTTGCTTTGAATATCATGGATCAATATCTGCCTTCGCCGATAGTTAATAGTAAATACTTCAGTCTGCAGGATGATGTTTGAGTTCATGGCCATCTATGTTATTTCACATAATGTTGGGGTAATGTTGATCCACCGTCTTTTTCGCTGGCCCAACATAAAACCACCATTTGAGTAAAAATATCATGTTTGAAAAAGTACCCCAGGAGGCGGGATACTTTGATCTAATGTTGGGCTAACGCTGTTCTACCGTCGGCGACGTCGGACCGGCATTAATTCAACGCGTCCCGTATTGGCTGGGACTTGGGGCTCACTTCTATAAGAAAAATATGATTTTAACTAATTTATCACAAAAAGGCAATATTATCTCATCCGTTATCCTGCTGATCACGACTGTAGTCGTTTTAAATCTTTTTTTATTAGTCGACCAAATCACTGTTTTTGCAAATGAAATATGTGTCAAAACATCAACATTTGCAAATATTTGTGCAATAATTAAAGAAATATGAGTAATTTTCAACCACTTGAAGTTGTGGGTAGCGGTAGCGAGACACAACTTCAAGTGCATGAAAATTAAAATAAATGAGCTGAGCAGGCTAGTAGGGGTTAACATTTCAATGATGAATGAATAAAAAATTTAATCGGATTTTCTCAGTGAAATGAGCCCCAAATCCCAGCAAACATGACATATTGATCCAGTGTTACAATGTAGTTCATGTAAGGATCACTCTATTTTCATAGGTTCATCGGGTCAACGTCCCGTGTAAAATATATAGTTATACCTATGCGACGTGTCTGTGCGGGTTTCCTATGGATTTTGTCGAGATTAGTTAGTAAGGGATATCCAAACAAACGCGACACAGTCACCCAATGGTGTTTTAATGCTGACTCACCGTCTACGATGTTGGCCCAACATTAAAACGACATTAATGTAACGCTTCAAGTTTAGTTAGTACCCAGCAAACACGGGACGTTAGACCTTGTGTTGGTTCAATATTGGCCTAACGTCTGCGACGCTGGCCCAACATTAAACCAACACAGGGTCAATGTCCCGTGTTTGCTGGGTAAAATCCAGGTGTATAGCTGACACCGCACCTTGTTGTGTACTGTGCGCATACGTTATATATTATCTTACATGGTTATGACTATATACTGTCACTGATATAAACCGTTCGGCTCATACAACAGGTACACTTTTAATACGATATGGAAACGTTGTTCATTTGAGTGCGAAACGTTGTTCATTTGAGTGCGATACGAGAAAATACAGTACCCGTTCCATGAATAAGGTGTGAGCCTTTAGGCGGACACTTTATTTGTGGAATAAGTGTTATATTTTCCCATATCGCACGAATAAACAACGTCTATATGTTCTCACACGATGAAGTCAAGATGACATAATTGCCGTACATTGCAGTTCATACTACAGCTGAAGTGTGATATGGGCTGACACCGATATACTTCTCATTGTGAAAACCACTGCACAGAGTGTGAGAACATCGACATTTTGGCATCTTGTGGTAATATTAATCATGGACGATATTAGTGCTAAACCGAGCACTTCACGCCACGGATCCATCAGCAAATCACGAAGTATGTCTCTTTTAAAACGAACGTCGGAGGTTCTTGAAGATACCAATGGGGTACACGAAGCAAATAATACAGTGCTAAAGAAAAGGAGGACCAACACCAAATTGGCATCACTAGATGTTGAAGATATACTTAAGATGGGTACATCTGGTGATATGGGTGAGGTGAGAGATGAGGCTGATATTACCTCATCAACAGCTCTAAACTCAGCATCTGTTATAATGGACAGCATCAAAGAAGGAGATACTGACGATAAAATACTATCGTTTGATAAAAACACTTTACCTGGAGTCAGTGGCAACGGTAAAGAACGCAATACCGGTGATATAACCCCATCATTACAAAAACAACCAAACAAAAATCCCTTTACCTTTCAGCAATCCGGTAAGGGTAAATATCTCTCACTTAAATCCTATTTATCTAAGCCTTCCCTGATGAGTATTAAATCCGTGAAAGATGACGCTGATAAACTGGCCAGATTACTGAACATAGATAACGTTAAGCTGATATATGATAAAATAGAGAGAAAGAGGGAATTTCTGGACAGAATTGATCAAGTGACGAATGATTTGTTGGACTCTGATCCCGAGGTAGATCCTGCTGCGCAGCTGGATCAGGACGTGAAGACCATGCTCGCTCTATTCCCGGACTGTGATCCAAAATTCTTAAGTCAATCACTGGCAGATAAACCGTTTGATTTCCAAAGAGTTCAAAATTTAGCGCTTGAACTTTTTGACAGCGGGTCATACCCCAAGCTAAAAGTCAGAGAAGAAAAGGAAAGATTGAAGGCTTTCAAAAACAAAGTGTTAGAAGACAACTTCGACGTAGACATTTTTTTGCAGAAATTTCCTAATCCTGAAATGTATTTCTGTCAGACGAGGAGAAAATTGGAGCACAACTACAAATCACATGCGAAAGTTCAGCTGGAGAACATGTTCCCGCTGATTCCGACAGGAAAAATTAAAGCAGTATTATCAAGATGTAAGCAAATATTCACACTGGCTTACAGAGAAATTCAATCTGGAATATGTAAGTATTTGCAAGACAATACCAGCAGGCCTACAGTTATCTTATTTCAATATAAACGATGACAGACAATCAGTTGTATTGAAACAATATATTTCACATATGTATTTCACACACGCAGGCCTTATACAACTGTCACTTATATTATAATATCCGATTTCTAACATGTTAAAATAAGAGCGATTTATGCGACCCTCACAAAAAATAGAATACTTATTTTGAACATATGTACTTTTCACCCCAGTTATTTTTTTTAAATGTTCACTGCCTGAAGTTGTGTTTCGCTACCGCAATCCACAATTTCAAGCGTGTGAAAATGACTCATACTGTAATATACTTTCATTTAGGTGTGCGGACAGAAAGTAACAGGGATAAAAAGTAAAGGACACAAAGAAAAAGTTTTCACTAGGTCAAAAAGTAACAGGGATAAAAAGTAACAGTTGATAATTAATGCTAAGATAATATGTTTAATTTATCGATTTCTCATTTATTGACGACTGTTTATTCATGATCAATAAGATAATATATAAAAATGTTAAAATTGAACTTTTTTGTTGCATTAATATAAGGCCGGCGTTTGCTACATAATGTAACCAACTATTTCTACAAGTAAAAATAATTGAAGATAATTATTTATTTACGATTTATTCCACTCTATTTGGTGGTTATTTGTGGTGTAAAAATGACCCAATTAAACTAATATATTGTGGGTTAATTTCGTTGGTATGAATTTTCGCGTAAACCCGATTTTTTACCGTTTCGCGGTCTTTTAATTCCGTGTAAAAATATTTTTTGTTGATTTTTTTGGTCTGCAGACATGCAATTGTTATCTCGTCGTAACGACTGTCATCACCCTTCCCGACTAGTAATCACTATGACGCAACGTCGTCTGTATAACTGGAGGGGGGGGGGGTGACTGACCATTGAGGCTAATGCACTTGACGCGCGTGCTCATTAACCCTAACAATCCAACAGGTTATCATTTAATTATTATTCTGCTGCTGATTTACTACATGTGTCGTTCCAGTGAAATATGTCCATATATATTTGACTTTAATTTGTTTTTTTAAAAAGCTTCTCGTATCTGTTTGATTGTGGGAATTTAAAATAGCTATATCTGTGCACATATTTGTGTAACATTTGCATAAATTTGGGAGTAACTACTTTCACCTCAGAAACTTAGAAAAACACATGCCAAGAAACGCGTTCACAGCTTCCTAACAACATTGAGTATCACGCCAGCACTGGATCAACGTATCGTGTTTGCTGGGTCACCACCCCTCAACTTGACATAGAAAAGATCAACGTTGACATCAAGACATCTATCATCAAACCCCCCTCATGCCCGCTGGTTATTAGGAGTCAGCAAATAAATCAAACAAAGAACATACGTATTATCAAGGCCTTTGTACAAGCAGGTTTGGAATAAAATGGGAATAAAATAAAAAATATTGGTACCAAGTTATGTTTTTAGTCATAATAAAAATATATTTCATATGTTGTCATTCAGCCGTTGTCATTCAGTCATTTAAATATAAGTCCTAGGACTTCAACTTTCACATCGCACGAATGGATTACATAACCAAGGTCGACTGCACAGCGTCAGTCAGACCCTTCAAAATCCACTCCCAAAGTTCACGAAACACTAATGGTGTGAACAATATTTCGCTTGGAATATGATTTGGCACTCACGGTCCTTGCGCGAAATGTGCGAAAATTAATTCCACGCGTAATAAAAGTATATTACAGTATTTGGTCAATTTGAAATATTTAAAAATATTAGTGCCTGAACACTCATTTTATTTCCAATAATCGTGATTTGAACGGCTAATAAACCAGATTAGCAAACGATCATGATCGCACCTGGTGCCTAAAGGATTGAAAAGCTGTGGAGTGAATTACATACAGTTTTTTTTTTAAATATCTATTATAGCTTAATGTGCATTTATTTTCAGGTGAACCAATAAGTACACGAGGTGCCTCTAGGCGCGTAGCTCCAAAACCAAGACCAAAGCAAGCACTACCTGACGATGCAGATGAACATTTCTATAATGAGTTGCTGTTCGCCCTGCATGAGGAGGATATAGAAGGTAAATCAAATAACACAATATAAACATACATGTCATGATAATCATTCCTTAACACTCTCAAACCTGAATTTACCATTATCATTTTCATCCACTACAAGTAGCGAATTGCTGTCGCAATCCGTGACGTGTAGCTGATGAAGATAGTTTGAAGTGGGTGGCTAATAAAACAACTAATATTGTTATTATTTAACAGTTCCATGAAAGATTCATTCTAAAACCCCTAGGTTTTAGGAAATTAAGTCATTCCTTAGTTATGCAAAAAATGATGCTTTGGGGCATCTTGAGGGTTTAAATGGTTAACCTGAATTTACCATAGTTATCTTCATCCACTACAAGCCGCGAATCGCTGTCTCTGATTTGATGTGGTTTAAAAATAAATGAAAATTACCATGTATTTATAAATCAGTTTCATGTAATCTTTCGCTCTGAAACCCTTGGTTCTAGGAAAATTAAGTATCTTCTCTGGGATGTAAAATGATGCTTTAATGTATCGTGAGGGTTTAAAGGGCTAAACATTTCGAAATGTATTGTTATAATTTTAAGTTGTGCCTCGTTTTGATGTCTTATTGCATGACAAATAAATATGCTATAGATGTGCTTATCACTTTGAGCCCCCACGATGCAATAAATCATTATTTACATCCCTGGAAACAGACTTAATTTCCCTACAACAAAGGGTTTTATAACGAATATTCCCATGAAACTGATTGACCAATGCATGGCAATTTTCTTTAATTTTTCACCCACTTTAAATCATCTTTATCCACTACAAGTCAAGAATTGCGACATCAATTCGCGGCTTGTAGTGAATGAAGATGACAATGGTAAATTAGGGCTTGAATGGGTTAATGGCTGACAATTGTAGCTTTTTATATATAGTCCCCTTGGAGTCAGAAGATGCTAAACTTCAACTTTAAAGTGTGACACTTTAGCACCTTCCAACTCCAAAGAGATAATATGTAATTACGTACATAGAAAATGTTATATTCTAATCTTAGAGTGTAACATGTCCCCTGACCCCGGATGTATGTTAAAGCCAGGTAGGGTAAAGGTAGGGAAGGTACATTGAAACTGCTTTGAGAATCTCTTCTGTAATTGCTGCGTTCTGATATGTCCTCAAAAGCTGGTGTCTCGTGACCCACACCTGACCCTGAAACTATGTCAAGTTCGATGATTCCTTGCACAAAGATACCAGCAGAATGTCCAAAGTGATGGTAACAACCACTCTTTGTTTAATGTTGGGACAGCATCTCAGATTGTGGATTAACATGAACCCATCGCTGGGTCATCGTTCATACTGGTGTGCAGTCTCAGTCAATATGACACTCTGACCACTGTGTTAGCCAGCGATCCGTGCACCCGTCTTTTGAACGGGTATAAAGTCAAAATGACAGGCAAAAATTGTCGAAATTACAATATAAAGGAGGAAATGCACGGACAGTTATGCAAAAATTGGGGTAAAAACACGGGCAGTTGTCTAATCCCAGCTAAGGCAGTGACTCTGACCCAATATTGGATTAGCGTTGGCCCATCGTTTGCGACGCAGGCCCAACATTAAGAAAACATTGGGCCGGTGTAGACCTATCTTGTTCACGTTGTAGGATTGACAATGCTGGATTATATCCACAAAATATCAGGCCAAGTTGAACACCAAATATAACATTTTAGATGTGATAATGTAGTCAAACAACCCCCCTCCCCCCCCCCCCCCCCGGGTCCACCCCAGGTGTAAAACTCCATTCATGGATTCATTCATATATATTTTTACGAATATTTTATGTTCGCGGCAATTGTTCTTATAAAGAAAATGCATCGTCTAGCATTTTTTCTAATCATGTCTGTTTTTTCCAGAATACGAGGACAAGAAGAGTCAAGATAAGGCCGAGCGGCGTAGATTAGCAGAGGATGCTGGTCAGCTGATCACCTGTGGCTGCTGCTGTTACGATGATATCCTAGAAGAAGACATGGCATCTTGTCCTGAAGGTCATCCATTCTGCCTGTCCTGTATCCGTGGGTCAATAGAAGAGCTGATAGGTCAAGCTAAGTACACTTTCCCGTGTCTATCAGGAAATCCCGGTTGTGATTATAACTCCACTGTTCTTCAAAAGGTGCTGACACCCAGGATGTTCATATTGGCTCAGAGGAAGATGCAAGAGGAAGAAGTGAAAGCCGCAGGACTTGATGACTTGGTGTCCTGTCCATTTTGTCCGTATTCTTCTGTTGTGCCAGACCAAGATTATAAAGTTTTTAGCTGCATGAATCCTGAGTGTATGAGGGAGTCATGCCGGTAAGCAATATGATTTATGAGGGAATGAGGGGGTTATATTGGTCAGCAAAATATGATGGAGTCATGAAGTAGTTATGTCAGTTATCAATATGAATCATGAGTGCATAAGGGGATCATATCGGTTAGCAATATGAATCATGAGTGCATGATGGGATCATATGAGTAGGCAATATGAATCATGAGTGCATGAGGGAATCATGTGAGTAGGCAATATGAATCATGAGTGCATGAGGGAATCATGTGAGTTGGCAATATGAATCATGAGTGCATGAGGGAATCATGTCAGTAGGCAATATAAATCATAATTGCATGAAGAGAGAATGAATAAATGAGTGAATGATTGCATGAATGAATGAATGAATGAATGAATGAATGAATGAATGAATGAATGAATGAATGAATGAATGAATGAATGAATGAATGAATGAATTAATAAATGAATGAATGAATGAATGAATGAATGAATGAATGAATGAATGAATGAATGAATAAATGAATGATAGAATAAATGAATGAATGAATGAATGAATAATTGAATGAATGAATGAATGAATGAATGAATGAATGAATTAATTAATTAATTAATTAATTAATTAATTAATTAATTGATTAATTATTGAATGAATAAATGAATGAATGAATGAATGAATCAATTAATTAATTAATTAATTAATTAATTAATTAATTAATTAATTAATTAATTAATTAATTAATTAATTAATTAATTAATTAATTAATTAATTAATTAATTAATTAATTAATTAATTAATTAATTAATTAATTAATTAATTAATTATTAATAATTAATTAATAAATTAATTAATTAATTAATTAATTAATTAATTAATTAATTAATTAAATAATTAATTAATTAATTAATTAATTAATTGATTAATTGATTAATTGATTAATTGATTATTGGTTATTGAGCTATCGAAACTGTATTGTAATCATATGTAACCATATATATTATTTTTTGTTTGGCATAAGCACATTTCAGACAAAATAAGATGCCATTGATAATAATACAATGTGTTTGGGATAGACGATTAGTTCTTGAAACAATTCAAATTGTGATATATCTGTATATCTGGTTTCATCAACATAACTACTCTGTACCTGTCGTCAATAGAAGCTGGATATTTCTTTAATTCAATGAAAAAAATAGACATATAAGCAATTCAGTACAGATTCTGACATCTAAAGTCGATCCCTGCACGAAATGAGTAAACATATTTCTAATGGCCGTAGACCCATAACCCAGGTATTCAAATGAAACAGAAAGTCCCAACTAAGACATTTGTGATGATTTCAAATTAAAAAAACCTTTGTTTTCTGTGGTTTATGCATTGTTAGTATTAAGACTACCTAATGCCTGCGGTTTACTTTCAGTTTATGTAAAGAGGGGAACCACGTGCCTCTGAGCTGTGAGGAGCTGGTCAGAATTAGAGAGGCTGATGTGAAGGACATGAGGGGGTACATACAAGACCAGATGTCAGAGGCCATGATCAGGGTATGCTACAGCTGTGGCAAGAGATTCTACAGAACAGAAGGTTGTAATATGATGAGGTGTTCATGTGGAGCCAAGATGTGCTACGTATGCAGAAGACCTGTCACGTCGTATCAGCATTTTGGCCGCAGTCGTTACAAGTAGGTATTATCTGATCCTTATATATATATGCAACTCTGCTATAAATTGGGCAACAGAAAATAAGATGAGAACACTTGTAGTTAAAAAATAGCAACCCGTAATGTTCAGATATATCTTAATGGTTATGCTATATACCAGAGGGTGATTTACTTGGAACATAAGAGTAATTAATGGCTCAATTGGATTTTAAAGCTTCTTTCACATGTTTATTTGATGGATCATCAACCGCCCCAAGGATTAGCTAAGTCAATAACGTGACATATTTTTAATTCAGTTTGATATCAGTTACAACCGTCTTGTCCATTCTACGGACCAATCTTCAACGATTATTTTTTTGACAATTCTACGAATTTTTGAAAACAAATATTTTATGCTATTTCCAATTGCCGTTTTTACTTTCCGTGAAAAAATATATTTAATATTAATAGTAAATAATCATGAGTATATTTATAGAATAATACTTGAGCAGATCATTAAAATAATAAATTATAATGGTTCAAATATTGAATAAAATATCATGATTTTTTCGGGGTGAATTAACTATTAATGTCAGATGCACACTTTCTTCATGTTCTGTTGAAGTATTAACTGGTATTTTTCATTCTTCTGAAGCTGTAATTCAAACGCAATTTACAGCTGGACATAAATGAAACAATATTGATAATTATGAAAAATGAACCTAATTGAGCCATAATTGAAATATCTCATTAACAAAAAGCATCTATCACTAAACATATTGTATACCTTATTGATAGCATGCTTACACTTATCTTTCTAGGCCCTTTTAGAATATCACGTTTTTAAATTGTATTTTATGTTTCAAACTGACTTAAATTACACTAAAGTTAAACACTTTTTTTGTGCATAATATAAGAATTAAACTAATTGATTTAACCCGTACTGTGCGGGGATCTACTTTAAACGCCAGAATCTGACGTCTGTATACGTCATATTCTGACGTTTAAAGTCGATCCCCACTATAAGAGTAAAAATACTTGAAATGACCATAGACCCATAACATACATAATTCAAATGAAGCGGAAAGAGCTAACTGAAACATAATTACGATAACATCAAATGAAAAAAAAACTTTGGTATCCATGGTTTATAAGATATTGCAGTATTGTAAGGGGTAATATTTTTTACATTAAATCTAAATATATGACGTCATTTGAATCAAACTTCGCGTCAGTAATTTCAGCGGGTTTCCAGTCATAACAACAGTATACCCTTAGATATGAAAAGGTATGTCTACCACTTTGTGAAGTGGCAGATACACCCTTTCATATCCAAGGGGGCGAGTGGTTGCATGGTAGTCCGAAGCCCGCCTCGGTCGGTTGAGTCCATGCATTCTGACCTCAGAGATTATATCTCTGATACCACACGCTCATTTCGCCGTATGCACGCATGACGATTGACCAGATTTATCAGCCGTTAGTGAGCGTTACCACGTGATTTTATAACCATTCCTATAACCACGGAACTATTTTGGTGTTCACTTCAACTCATTACTTATCCTTTTTTCAATATTTAATTTGATTTTAGAGTTTGTTACAGGTGAGGGCTATTTATTCTGTTTAGTAGTGGATAAATTGAACCAGCACAATTCGCATGTCATTCAGTAATTTATATTTGCCAGTGTTTTGAAGCCGATTGTAAATTCTGTCAGAAAAACGTAAACATGGACCTTCTCACAGCAGCGCGTAGGCAGAAAAAGTAATCCATTGAATGTTTTCTATTTCTATGTGAATATAAACTCATATGTGGCGGAGTAGTGGTGTTTTATATTTGCCATATATATTCAGGACACTCAAGCGTGTTTATAAGCCTACAGTTGTTATATCAACAAAACTGCTCAAAATGAGCAGTTTTTGTCGAAACATGGCGTGTGGTTACAGAGAGAGAGCGGGGTTGACCTGAGCGACATCTATGTGTGGAGAATGGAGTCCATGTGGATCGCTTGCTCTCGAGGCGGTACTGGAGGATCAAATCACTCAAATTGATCATTATCCTGCTGATCACGACTATTGTCGTTTCTAAGCTGTTTTATCAGTCGACCAAATCAATGCTATTGGGAATGAACAGTGTGTCTATACATATCATTTCAAATAGTTGTGCTCAAATTAAACAAATACTGTAGATCTGGTAATATTCGCGAGGTTTTAATTTTCGCGAATTTCGCGTGGAGGGTAGATTCGCGAATTCAACAATCACGCAAAAACGATAATTATTATTATATCGCTACTGAAGAAAAATAAAAATTCGCGAATTCTAAACTTTGAAAAAAGTCCCAAAATCAGATATTCGCGAAAATTTGAACAAGCGAAACTTGTCTGATCTACAGTATTACAAATTTTCGGCCACTTGAAGTTGTGGGTCGCGGTGGCGAGACACAACTTCAATTGGGTGAAAATCTAAATAAATCCCCCTAGCAGGAGAAGGGATAATAAATAAATTCATCTAATTTATTTAGCCACCCAGTGGGTGGAAATTACTGTCCCATTTAGCAGGAACACGTCAAATTATATGTATATACCTGATATATACATTCTAAATTGATAGGGGATGATAGATCATTAATAACAAAAATAACACAAAATACGCCACTGCCCCCCCCCCCCACCCCCCATCTCCTCGGGGCACCCACATACCGCGGCGTTAACGCGACAGAGGGCGGGTGCACTGATCTGGTGGAATCCGCTGCTTGTCTTTGTATTTGTGTATTGGTTCGAAGCCCCGCCCCGGCATTCTGGTTTCAAAGACAAATATGTTTCCTCCTTGTCCACTCATATAATATATTATTCATTATTGTGTGGAGACTCCGTGGCCGCGAGGTCGCTTACTCAGACTGATACGACTGGGGACCTAATTTTAAATTCCTTGTCTTAAGGGCGGTGTCATCCGATTCATCTCATCATCCTCCCGTCCAATTTAGTATATATATATATGCACCAAGTAACTTCCTATTCCTATTCATTTATTAACGCTCTAACAACACTTTTAGCACGGGGATTGTCTTTACACGTCAGATTCTGACGTCTGTAAAATATTTATAATGGCCGTAGACCCATAACACAGGTATTGAAATGAATTGGAAAGATTGAACGAAGACAATAATATTGTCATGATTTGAAATTGAAAATAAATCTTTAGTCTCCATGGTTTATACACTGCACTGGTCATCGGTATATAAACCTCTACCTTTTTCGCATAAACATAAACATCAATGACACACATAGCATTCTTCATGATGTGTATTTCAAGCTCACTGAACGTTGGACAAATGCATAACCACATTACATGTGTTGTTTAACCCTTCCAGTTCTGAATTTACCATTGTCATCTTCATCCACTACAAGCCGCGATTTGCTGTCGCAATTCCCGACTTGTAGTGGATGAAGATGATTTGATGTGGTATAAAAATTAAGGAAAATTACAATGTATTGGTAAACCCGTTTAATGGAAATTTCCATTCTAAAACCCTTCGTTGTAGGAAAATTAATTATGTTTTCATGGATGTGAAATGATACTTTAATGCATCGTGAGGGCTTAAAGGGTTAAACTTGGGAAAATTATGTTGAGCTTCACGCTTCAGCACGTACGAAAACCTATTCCTATAGGTCACAATGACCTCCTATAGGTCACAATGACCCACAGGAGCCTCGTATGAAACGTACGATCCTCCGTACTAAACGACGATAGGATCAATTCTAACAGTGTATTTGTGAGTACGGCGTTTATAGGCTACGGGTCACTGAAGTATATAGACGACCTGCACATTTTTTCCAAATAAAATATGAACCGCACACCTACACACCTAAAACACACTAATGCATTATAAGACACGTCAAGAATTTTTATTTGGAGAGTAATCGCTCATATCACTCATAACAGTTTACATAATTTTTTATTGATTATTTAAACTGACTTATAAGCCAGAAGGCTGGGTACTTTTGTATTTTCTTGATTAAATATTCATGTGTGATTAATGTACATGTCAGTCAAATAAACGATACCATACCATACCATATAAAAACACTATTAATTGATCCCATTATATTTGAAAAAAAAACATATTATTAGCTGTAAAATGCAAGTTAATGTCAGGCTGAGAAACGTAAAAATTGATGTATCAGATGTTGTCTGCACTAGATTTTTGGATTTTTAAAGATCTATTTTTATTGATATCCCATCGAAGAATGAACAACTCTGTCACATGGATTGTTGAGATATATTTCAACCCTTAAAGTGATAAATTAAATACTTTAAATTTTCACCCATTTTAATTTCTGTCTCGCTACCGCGATCCACAACTTCAAGTGGTTGAACATTACCCATATTAGCTAAATTTGAGATGAAATATTTGCAAATATTGATGCTTAAACAGTAATTTAATTCCCAGCATCAGTGATTAAATCGGCTAACAAAACAAAATGAAAACGACTATAGCGTTCTTAGTGCTTAAAGGGTTCAGTGAATCAGTCTGTCAGCTGGCGGGAATTGAACCTGCACCCTTTGTCACATAAAATGTGAACTGCACGCCTACACACCTAAAACACACTTAGTATACATACACTACTTTTTGATCTGATTAATATCTGACATGATTAGCTATAAAATGCAAGTTAATTTCTGGTTGAGAAACGTGAAAGTTGATGTCTCAGATGTTGTCTGCACTGGATTGTTGGAGTTTTAGAGATTTATTTTATGGATTCCCCATCGAAGAATTACTAACTCGGGCACAGGAATTTTTTATATAAATTTTAACTTTTAAAACGCCAAATTGAATCCTCTAAATTTTCACCCACTTCTTGCGTCTCGCTACCGCCCGCCACAACTTCAAGTGAGTGAAAATTACACACATTTGTTTAATTTAAGACCAAATATTTGCAAAGCTTGTTATTTAAACACTAAATTCATTCTCAACAAAAATGATTTAATCTGCTAACAAACAATTTATAAACGACTATAATCGTACTTAGGGTTAAGTGATTCCCATTCCAGAATGACGTAATCTGTCTGATGGCAGCTAATGGCCAACCGTCATTCAGTTGTTATTTAAATAAACCATAGCACAATACTTGGTACGAATTCTTTGCTAGGGGGAATTTGTAGAAAATCATATTAAATCGCTTATGTAAGTTATGTAATTATATTTTTGAAGATGACAATGGTTAATGCAGGCTTGAAAGGGTTATTGCCAATACAATTGACCTCTCTACATGATTGTATTGACAGATATCCTCAGTACATGCATCTTAATGCCAACATCATTCACTTTTCTACGTTATTGTCTTGCGAGATGCCCCCAGTACCATTTAACTTTCTACATGATGTATAGGATAAAACCCGATGAAGTCCACATTCTTAGCTTTAAAAAAGGCTGCGGCCGAAGGCCGAGGCTTTTTTTAAAGCTAAGAATGTAGACTTTCGCGAGTTTTAACTGACTTAAAATACATCCGACAATAATGAAAATCCCTCATAATCAAGAGTTCGGTCGCGCCTGACTGATTATAGTACCATATAGACCTACATGTACCATGATAATTGGTCTGTACATGATGAACAATAACTCTCCATTCCTGGCTGAGAATGTCGTGGTCATCATTCACCTTTTTACGTTATTGTATTGTCAGACAATTGTATCTTAATGCCAATATATTTTACCTTGTTTACATTGTTATTGTATTTCCAGATGCCCTCAGTACATGGATGTGGATGCTCTACACGAGCAAGAAGTACAAAGAGGGGCTCAGAAAGCCAAAGCTGATTATATAGAGAGCCATCCTGGATCCAGCAAGATGAGACTTGACTTTGATCCCATGAAAGATTTAAATAAAGAATAAAAAAAAATAATAATAACAGCATTCATCAAATAAGATTTTAAACATTTGTTATTAATAATGTGATATTCACAAATCGTTGACAGCTAGTCGATCCTAGCTATTTTTGGCAGCAAACAGTAATAAAAAATACCTTTATCCAGAGCCAGCTAGAGTACACAATTAATTACAGCAGCAAAAACTATTTAAACATATTTGTTTTTAATAATGTGATGTTGACAAACCTAATGACAAAGCTAATCGATCCCAGTTCTTTTTTTCATAAAGCAGTAATACAGACTACTTTCATCCAGAGACAGCTAAAGTAGATGATGCTGGTGCTTCAAGGATGCTATGTATATCCCAGGGATCAATATACTCAATGTTAGTTTAATGTTAGGCCACCGTCTACGACGATGGCCCAGCATTAAACCAACATTGGGTGGACTGTTCGTGTTTTCTGTGTAACGCTGACCCCGCATTTTGAGTTGTATGATATCAACGCGTACTTTTTATTTTACCGTTGGCAACTTTAACTCTCAAAGCGCTGAAATATGTTTGTATGAACATCGGAGACCAAAGGATTTTTTCAATTTAAAATCATCATTAATATCTTAGTTAGGTCCTTTTGCTTCATTTGAATACCTATGTTATCGGTCTACCTATGTTATCGGCCATTATAAATATTTTTCCTCTTACAGTGCGGAATCGACTTTAGACGTCAGATTCTGACGTCTAAAGTCGATTCCCTCGCTGTAATGGTTTAAGAATATAAGGGTACAATTATCTGATAATGACAATATGCACGTCACTCTGTCTAATAAGGACCCCCATCTCATGCCATACTTCATCTCTTTTTATCTACATTTCAAAAACGTTTCTATACATTATGATATAATATTATTGTTATCATAAAAAACTATAAAAATAAATCTGTTTTTATACTTGACAGATTGCTTTAGCAAATTATCAACCGTTTCCTTGAATACTCTGTACATGCACATCATGTTAGCTTTACATTTTGATATATTCAAATTTAAAACATTTTAAAGGTGCATATATCGCTATATGTTATGTAAATTAATATATTTGATTAAAAAAATATATACCAATGTCATCTCTCACTTGCATCATATATTTGTCAGTGTTCAGTAGTACATTTAAAGTTTGCCTAATGCGTATTTCTCTAAGTTAGGATATAGTCGGTAGATTGTAGCATATAGTACTCCAAAGAGTTTGCTGATTAGTGTTTGTCGCGCCTCTGTCATCAGATCATCGGGCTTTTTACGCTTTTGAGGTATTTTGCTATTTAAGTATGTAAGGCCACTGTGTTTTAGCACTCTGTTTTAGATTCAAAATCTAATGATGGAGTGCGGCAAAGAAGAACATTTAAGAAAAAAAACATTAAACATATTTTTGGAAAATTTTATGAGGGCGCCTAAATAAAAAAAACATTTGACAAATTTCTAGAAAAGTTAATGAGGGCGACGAAATAAAAAAACATTTTAACTTGTATTTTAACGAAAAGTTAATGAGGGCGACAAAAAAACAAGCAAAATAAAAACATAGCGGGAATTTTTTTTTGTCATCTCCTGAAATAAACTTGTTTTTTCGAAAAAAAAAATTATATCCCGGAATTTACTGGTTTTTTTCGGAAATCAGAAACAATCTGATGCGCTCGCTAGTTTATTTTTTGGTATTGCGCGGCCCAAATCTAATGCGCGCGCTCATCTAAAACAGAGAAAAAAACATAGTAGCCTAACCGTCTTAGAATATTCTATTATATTTTTTTATTTTCTACTCTAATTATAATTTTTTTTTCATTCTATTATTTTCTAATGCATTGTATTTTGTTGTATTGTATTATTTTTAGTTACCAATAGTTTATATTAGCCTCCTGCACCCCAGATTTATAGCGCTATCTGTATTATTATAGCCTATTTACTTGAAAAATAATATTGCTTCCTGGTTATTTATTATTTATTATTTTGCTGCTTCGGTGAAATATATGGTAATATGTGGGCTTGCGTGTTAAGACAACATTGGCACCTGATCAATTGTGTTTTTTTTAGATACTTAGTCTTTGTATTTATTGCATATTTGATAATACGACGTCAACACGATCTATGATTAACCCTTCCACCACTAAAGCCCGTTTTTATGTGCTGAATGCTATGGCATTCAGCACATAAAAACGGGCCTCAGTGGTGAAAGGGTTAAGGGAAGTAAAGCGATGTGTGTTATCTCATTTTAACCCTTACAACGCTGAAATATTACTATATAAACAATGGAAACCAAAGGGTTTCAAATTGAAGTCATCACAAATATGTGCACATATAGGCTAAACTGGTACCTTCTGAGGATGGTGCGATGAATAAGATGACACTGCCCTCCAGACATAGGATTCGAAATTCGAGCCTTGGTGGTCTGAGGCCGGGCACGCTACCTCTCGGTCACGGAGGCTCCCCACAATATGTAATCTTTACGGGTGAGCGGAAGAAAGATTTTCTTTCTTTGAAACTTGAAAGACCAGAAAATAGTTCGAGCACGTGACTTTCCAAGCAAGCAGCTTTAAACACAGCACCACAGCACCAGCCCCCCCCCCCCCGCCCTCTGAGCAGAGGACTGCTGCAGCTGTCCCTCTTTCGCTTCAGAGCAGGTTATTTCTTGTCCGATTTGAACATGACACAGAACTCTCAGCGCTTTGACAGGGTTCCCACTGTCATGGAAAATCATGGAAAACCATGGAAAATGAAAAAAAAATCCAGGCCTGGGAAAGTCATGGAAAATGAACATTTCGCAAAAAGTCATGGAGAAGTCATGGGATTTAGACTTTTTTTAAAAAATGTCGCTTGCAGTGCTTTTGAGAAAAATGTGTTGATTACCTTTTCTTTTGACACACAATGACACTGGCAGTCCACTTATAGCTGTAAAATATTTTGCATCCAAAAAGTAAGAAACCGGCGACACCCGGTTCTACTTCGTTCAGACCGATGTGGTGATATATTCGTTTACGAAAAAAATGGTCATGGAAAGTCATGGGATTTCATTTCCAGATCTTTGTGGGAACCCTGTTTGAGGGCTAGCATTGGACCAACGTGGACACATATTAAACAAAAGGCTTTTTCGTAGAATAGAAGGCAGTGTAGGCTTTTACCGTTATTCTGTAGATCTAGTAATTTTCGCGTGTTTCAATTTTCGCGAATAGCTGATTTTGTGACTTTTATTAGAATTTGCGATTTTTTATTTTTCCTTGGTAACGCTATTGTAAAAATAATTCATTAAATTCGAGAATTTGTTCTCCACGCAAAATTCGCTAAAATTAAAACTTCGCGAATATTGCCAAGTCTACAGTATTATCTTAATAATTATATACATCTTTATCTATCCGGTTGTCTGCTACCGGCAGTGGTAGTCTGACGGTCTGACCTGACTGGGCAGGGTGAATATATAGAGCATTTTGAGAGACAGACTTTGCGGGTCACAGCAAGGAAGTGACGAAAAGTAATTTAGATAAACAAGTTTTGCACTTTTGGCTATTTTTAGCTTACAAAATACATTTTGACACTCGTCGGTGGCGGGTTAAGCGGTGTAAATGCGGGTCCCTTGGGATCTATGCATAATTATGCTAAAGTTAGGTCACAAAGAACCATGATAACTCTTAGAACACTGATATGAGCTAAGAAATTTAAGTTTTTATCCACTTGAAGTTGTGTCTCGCTACTGCGATCCACAGCTTCAAGTGACTGAAAATGTGTGTTATTTGTGAAATTTAAATCCCAACATATATCATTGTTTAAAGATTGTCCTCGAATCATTATTATTTATTACCGACTGTTTATACGGGTGTTAGCAAAAACAACGAATGTCTACTGTGGTAGACATCAGTGTTCTAAGGGTTGAGTATATGATAATCATTGAAACCAGTATCCCCTATTGCGATACACGTGAATATAGTCCGCTGCATATATGGTCTGACACTTAACCCTTCAAGCCCTCACGATGCAATAAAGCACCCTTTTACATCATTGAAAACATACTTAATTTTCCAACAACTAAGAGTTTTAGAATGAAAATTTTCATGCAACTGGCTTACTAATATATGGCAATTTTTCACTCACTTCAAGTCATCTTCATCCACTACAAGTCGTAGTGGATGAAGATGACAATGGTAAATTCAGGGTCGAAAGGGTTAAAGACCAATAGAATGACCAATAAAATTTATATATTTGGAATCAGCATTTATTAACCCTGAAACCGCTTGTACCGAGTATATTCGGGTTTCCCCATTTTTATTAGCATATTGCATATCAGCTTTTAAACATATTGAAGATAAAACGTGACATCAATCAGCAAGAATTTAAAAAAGTAAACCTCCATTTTGTCAAATTTGCATAATTTTCACTCACTTGAAGTTGTGGATCGCGTCAGCGAGACTCAACGTCAAGTGGGGGAAAATTCCAATTGAAGGATCTGGCGGTTAAAGGGTTATTTTTTTTATTTCCAGTGTGATTTAGATGACAATACGTCTGATCTCTAATTTTAATTAATATTTTTGTGAGATTAAACCCCATATATCTGCGTTATATTTTGTTTATATCATTATACTTGGCAATATAAGGTATACTAATAATCAGTAATAATTTGAGTACAGCTATGACTATATAACCAAATTTTAATTGTTATGGATGTTTGTGACCTTCGACCCTATATAGAGGTCAACCTACTATTAGCCATGTTTTATGTCCACACATTATATAATTAAATTTTATTGTCAAACTTCGACAACCCTACTCAATATTAGTTAGCTCCTGTGGTAATAGACAACAAAATGCAATGATGAAGGGAATTATTCTTATAAATTCCTTTAACCCTTTAACCGCCAAATTATTCAATTTGAATTTTCACCCACTTGAAGTTGTGTCTCGCTGACGCGATCCACAACTTCAAGTGAGTGAAAATCATTCAGATTTGACAAACTGGCGGTCAACTCTTTTCAAATCTTTCTGATTGATGTCACATTTTATCTTTAACATATTTAAAATGGGGTACTTAATGTGCTTATAAAAATTGAAAACCCGAATATATGCGGCACCGGCGGTTTAAGGGTTAATATTCGTAATTTGCCGGCTTTTTTTCCACTTTCTTGAATTTCAAAAAAATGTATTTTGACCGCGGTGTGTGTTGAAGGCCCTGTCACACCTTGGCGATCACTATCAACAATCGCGTAACAAAGTAAGTACCAAAGTCCAAAACAAGTGAAAATACATAAAAAATGGGTCATTCGAATGCCTAATTGGAATTAAAATGAACCATTTCAGAAAAATAATTACAATTTTAAATATTTGGCTGCCATCTTGGACGCCATCTTGAACATTTATATTTCGTTATGGTTAGATGTCGGTACACTTTTATTATTAAGCACAACTGCTACCACAATTAACATTTGAGAAACCTTTCGTAGGACTTTTTCACAGCGAAGAATGTAGACAGCTAAGAGCTTATCGGGCTTTATCCTATACGTGTGTACTTGGTCAAAAACAGAGACCTGTTCTAATTATCTGGTCAACAATAACTCTCCTATCCCGGCTTGGAATGTAGTGGTCAACATAATGTAGTGGTGTGTTTTAACGTACAAATAACTATTTGAAACGGCAAAACGTATAGGAGAGAGTGCGAGATGGTCTGATCTCACCATACGTCTCGTATAGTAAGCCAGCATCAGGGCAAAAATAACATACGCACCAACTGTTGGAGTTTTAGAGATTTATTTTATGGATTCCCCATCGAAGAATTACTAACTCTGGCACATGAATTTTTTATATATATTTTAATTTTTAAAACGCCAAATTGAATCCTCTAAATTTTCACCCACTTCTTGTGTCTCGCTACCGCCCGCCACAACTTCAAGTGAGTGAAAATTACACACATTTGTTTAATTTAAGACCAAATATTTGCAAAGCTTGTTATTTAAACACTAAATTCATTCTCAACAAAAATGATTCAATCTGCTAACAAACAATTTATAAACGACTATAATCGTACTTAGAGTTAAGTGATTCCCATTCCAGAATGACGTAATCTGTCTGATGGCAGCTAATGGCCAACCGTCATTCAGTTGTTATTTAAATAAACCATAGCACGATACTTGGTACGAATTCTTTGCTAGGGGGAATTTGTAGAAAATCATATTAAATCGCTTATGTAAGTTATGTAATTATATTTTTGAAGATGACAATGGTAAATTCAGGCTTGAAAGGGTTAATGCCAATAAAATTGACCTTTCTACATGATTGTATTGACAGATATCCTCAGTACATGCATCTTAATGCCAACATCATTCACTTTTCTACGTTATTGTCTTGCGAGATGCCCCCAGTACACGTAGCTTAATGCAAATACCATTTAACTTTCTACATGATGTATAGGATAAAACCCGATGAAGTCCACATTCTTAGCTTTAAAAAAGGCTGCGGCCGAAGGCCGAGGCTTTTTTTAAAGCTAAGAATGTAGACTTTCGAGAGTTTTAACTGACTTAAAATACATCCGACAATAATGAAAATCCCTCATAATCAAGAGTTCGGTCGCGCCTGACTGATTATAGTACCATATAGACCTACCATGATAATTGGTCTGTACATGATGAACAATAACTCTCCATTCCTGGCTGAGAATGTCGTGGTCATCATTCACCTTTTTACGTTATTGTATTGTCAGACAATTGTATCTTAATGCCAATATATTTTACCTTGTTTACATTGTTATTGTATTTCCAGATGCCCTCAGTACATGGATGTGGATGCTCTACACGAGCAAGAAGTACAAAGAGGGGCTCAGAAAGCCAAAGCTGATTATATAGAGAGCCATCCTGGATCCAGCAAGATGAGACTTGACTTTGATCCCATGAAAGATTTAAATAAAGAATAAAAAAAAATAATAATAACAGCATTCATCAAATAAGATTTTAAACATTTGTTATTAATAATGTGATATTCACAAATCGTTGACAGCTAGTCGATCCTAGCTATTTTTGGCAGCAAACAGTAATAAAAAATACCTTTATCCAGAGCCAGCTAGAGTACACAATTAGTTACAGCAGCAAAAACTATTTAAACATATTTGTTTTTAATAATGTGATGTTGACAAACCTAATGACAAAGCTAATCGATCCCAGTTCTTTTTTTCATAAAGCAGTAATGCAGACTACTTTCATCCAGAGACAGCTAAAGTAGATGATGCTGGTGCTTCAAGGATGCTATGTATATCCCAGGGATCAATATAATCAATGTTAGTTTAATGTTAGGCCACCGTCTACGACGACGGCCCAGCATTAAACCAACATCGGGTGGACTGTTCGTGTTTTCTGTGTAACGCTGACCCCGCATTTTGAGTTGTATGATATCAACGCGTACTTTTTATTTTACCGTTGGCAACTTTAACTCTCAAAGCGCTGAAATATGTTTGTATGAACATCGGAGACCAAAGGATTTTTTCAATTTAAAATCATCATTAATATCTTAGTTAGGTCCTTCTGCTTCATTTGAATACCTATGTTATCGGTCTACCTATGTTATCGGCCATTATAAATATTTGTTCTCTTACAGTGCGGAATCGACTTTAGACGTCAGATTCTGACGTCTAAAGTCGATTCCCTCGCTGTAATGGTTTAAGAATATAAGGGTACGATTATCTGATAATGACAATATGCACGTCACTCTGTCTAATAAGGACCCCCATCTCATGCCATACTTCATCTCTTTTTATCTACATTTCAAAAACGTTTCTATACATTATGATATAATATTATTGTTATCATAAAAAACTATAAAAATAAATCTGTTTTTATACCTGACATATTGCTTTATCAAATTATCAACCGTTTTCTTGAATACTCTGTACATGCACATCATGTTAGCTTTACATTTTGATATATTCAAATTTAAAACATTTTAAAGGTGCATATATCGCTATATGTTATGTAAATTATTATATTTGATTAAAAAAATATATACCAATGTCATCTCACACTTGCATCATATATTTGTCAGTGTTCAGTAGTACATTTAAAGTTTGCCTAATGCGTATTTTTCTAAGTGAGGATATAGTCGGTAGATTGTAGCATATAGTGCTACAAAGAGTTTGCTGATTAGTGTTTGTCGCGCCTCTGTCATCAGATCATCGGGCTTTTTACGCTCTTGAGGTATTTTGCTATTTAAGTATGTAAGGCCACTGTATTTTATCACTCTGTTTTAGATTCAAAATCTAATGAGGGAGGGCGGCAAAGAAAAACGTTTAAGAAAAAAAACATTGAACATATTTTTGGAAAATTTTATGAGGGCGCCTAAATAAAAAAAACATTTGACAAATTTCTAGAAAAGTTAACGAGGGCGACGAAATAAAAAAACATTTTGACTTGTATTTTAACAAAAAGTTATTGAGGGCGACAAAAAAAACAAGCAAAATAAAAACATAGCTGGGAATTTTTTTTGTCATCTCCTGAAATAAACTTGTTTTTTCGAAAAAAAAAAATTATATCCCGAAATTTACTGTTTTTTTTCGGAAATCAGAAACAATCTAATGCGCTCGCTAGTTTATTTTTTGGTATTGCGCGGCCTAAATCTAATGCGCGCGCTCATCTAAAACAGAGAAAAAAACATAGTAGCCTAACCGTCTTAGAATATTCTATTATATTTTTTTATTTTCTACTCCAATTATAATTTTTTTGTCATTCAATTATTTTCTAATGTATTGTATTTTGCTGTATTGTATTATTTTTAGTTAACAATAGTTTATATTAGCCTTCTGCACCCCAGATTGATAGCTTTATCTGTATTATTATAGCATATTTACTTGAAAAATTAAATTGCTTCCTGGTTATTATTTATTTATTATTTTGCTGCGGTAAAATATATGGTAATATGTGGGCTTGCGTGATAAGACAACATTGGTACCTGATCAATTGTGTTTTTTTTAGATACTTAGTCTTTGTATTTATTGCCACCTATATGATTGCATATTTGATAATACGACGTCAACACGATCTATGATTAAGGGAAGTAAAGCGATGTGTGGTATATCATTTTAACCCTTATAACGCTGAAATATCACTATATAAACAATGGAAACCAAAGGGTTTCAAATTGAAGTCATCACAAATATGTGCACATATAGGCTAAACTGGTACCTTCTGAGAATGGTGCGATGAATGAGATGACACTGCCCTCCAGACATAGGATTCGAAATTCAAGCCTTGGTGGTCTGAGGCCGGGCACGCTACCTCTCGGTCACGGAGGTTCCCCACAATATTGAATCTGTACGGGTGAGTGGAAGAAAGATTTTCTTTCTTTGAAACTTGAAAGACCAGAAAATAGTTCGAACCCGTGATGACCGACTTTCCAAGCAGGCAGCTTTAGCCACAGCACCCCCCCCCCCCCCTGCCCTCTGAGCAGAGGACTGCTGCAGCTGTCCCTCTTTCGCCTCAGAGCAGGTTATTTCTTGCCCAAATTGAACATGACACAGAACTCTCAACACTTTGAGGGCTAGCATTGCACCAGCGTGGACACGTATTAAACAAAAGTGACGCAACACCCCGAAATCAGGCGGAATGCGCTGAGAGGGATGTGCCAGGAATCCAACGAGTAGATTAACTTTGCCATTTTTGGAACAATGTTATCATTTTGAGATTCTGACATCAATAAATACCTTAACATGTTTTATATCATCTAGCTTGGTCTAATTAGTGGAAATAAAAGTTTATTTGTATATTTTGTATGATTTATTAGAGCATATCGATTTGGGACAGTCAAAAAAATTAGGTACGTCACAATTCGCCCATTTGGGATTTGACAATGAATGGGGATTTTTTCGCTTATTTTGCCGATGTTTTTTAGGCCACTTCTCCCTCATTTCTAATTAGATCTCTCTAAAAAATTGAGCTCCTTCGCAATTCATGTTGTTACGATGACGTCACAAATTTTCAGCAAGATTTATGGTTATATGGCTGAGATATCGCGCTCACAAATGTAACGCATTTCGCTCGCGGCGTCGTATTTTTTAAGCGATGTTACCGATCTTCTACTTGAGCGCGTATCCAGAGTTTTAAAGATACGGACCTGAAATAAATTACAACGCTTTTAGTTGGGGTCTAAGAAACGGGGACTCGTTATAAGCGGATCGCGCTATAGCGAGACGACCGTTCTACCGCTAATGGTAAAAACATTGGGATACCAGGCGGTGATGTTCGATATGCTAGCTATGTACTAGATATTACCAGGTGACACAGCAGTATTGTCTAACCTACCGTGGAGTAAAAACTGTCCAGTAGGTTATAACTTCCCGGTATCGCCAGGAAGCGGGTCGTTACTACTCTCCGGTACTGTATTTAGCACGGGGGAAGTAGAACAAATTGTAGGGCCTATACATATTTTAGACATTTTGGGTCATTATATAGGGCACGTACTTTGCAATATACCATATTGAGAACTGCAAATTATACAATACTGCTCTTGATTACAATGTTTATAACATACATATATTACTTTGTTCAAAAGAATATCTATCTATCTACAAATATTGAACTATGTATTAATACTCGCGAGATATGATGACATCTTGTGCTCCGTAAAATCACTTGATGTGTAGTTAACAGATTGAGAGCGACGTTGGGCCGGAATGGAAGGCGTGAAGGATCTACACCGACCCTGTGCATGCTATGGGATCACACAGTGCGTAGTTAGAGTAAATATTTTAATAACAAATACATGTACGCTGCACTATTTCGTGCGAAAAAATAGGTGTATTCTTTAAACTGATTGACAGATATAATGAGAGGGTGGGCGTTGTATTGTATATTCATGAGGCCACGATGATATTTGCTAGAATTATATCTCTTTCCAGACTATGATTCATGTGGTCACAATAGATGTAAACAGTTTAGCGTTCACACGTAACTGTAGCACAATGCTGTTTTAATGCTGGATCAACATCGTGATAGCGAAATAAAGTTTATATGTTGCGTAATTCGCCGTCACAATGGGAGACTTGTTAAGCTCCAATACTGTTAACGACGTACACAGACGTCCAGACAGTTAATTGTCAGCGGCGATTAAATAGGGAAAATGTGTACTTAATAAATGTGTTACATACACGCAACAATTGTTATTGTCCTCCTTGCTTTGGCTCGTTTCCAGGAAAATAGGGCGGGGGCCCTAGGGTAGTGGTTAGCACCGCTGCCTTTCACGCCAGAGTCCGGGGTTCGGTTCCCGGTCTCGGCGGTTTGAAAAAAACAAAAATTGTTTCTTCCCCATCCACGTGTGAAAGTTAGTATTGTGGGGAGCCTCCGTGACCGAGAGGTAGCGTGCTCGGCCTCAGACCGCCAGGGCTCGAATTTCGAATCCTGTGTCTGGAGGACAGTGTCATCTCAATCATCTCACCATCCTCAGGAGGTTCTCCTGGCCCAGTTTAGCCTATATGTGCACAAAGGTGGCCTAAAGCCCGATTCATTTCATTTCATTTCCTTGCTTTGCACAAGCAAAACATCTCACGGGTGAGTTGCAAAACAGGAAAAATCATCAAAAGATCTACCTGTCATTCCTCGATTAGGCTATTGGCGATACAAATTTAAATGAGCACATACCGGAGATAATTGCAGGGTGGTTCACGCTAATTAACTGAAATAATTCAATTTCTCTCTATAAAAAATAATATAGCCTATATTTCTATATCGCGGTAACATGATGACCACATACCGCTCACATACTGCGTATAACAGAATCATCATATAAGGCGGTGTAACAGCTAGATAGTCATATACCGCGGTATAACAAGATCATCATATACCGCGGTATAGCAAGATCATCATATATAGACAATATTACCCGGTGTTTTCAGTATTGGCACTAGTATTTTGTTGAGGTGGCTCGTATTTTGTCGAGGCCGGAGGCATTCGATACGACGCCAGCCAAAATAACTTTTATTGCACAGGGCAGAAACTATGTTATTAGGGCAAATAACAGCATATGTATAAAATAAACCGCGGTATAACAAGATAGTCATAATATTATACCGGGGTATACAACAAGATCGTCATATACCGCGGTATAGCAAGATCATCATATACCGCGGTATAACAAAATCGTCATATACCGTGGTATAACAAGATCGTCATATACCGTGGTATAACAAGATCGTCATATAGCGTGGTATAACAAAATCGTCATTTACTGCAGTATAGCAAGATTTTCATATACCGGGGTATAACAAGATCATCATATACCGCGGTATAACAAGATAGTCATATTCCGCGGTATAACAAGATTGTCATATATTATCGGTATAACAAAATTGTCACATATTATATACCGTGGTATAACAAGATCGTCATATACCGGGGTATAACAAGATCATCATATACCGCGGTATAGCAAGATAGTCATATACCGTGGTATAACAAGATCATCATATACCGTGGTATAACAAGATCGACATATACCGGGGTATAACAAGATCATCATATACCGCGGTATAACAAGATAGTCATATACCGCGTTATAACAAGATTGTCATATATTATCGGTATAACAAGATTGTCACATATTATATAGCGTGGTATAACAGAATCATCATAGGACCTATACCACGGATCGTTACTTTTTATTTCACTTTGAACAGTAGCAGTCAAAATGCTAATCCGACGCGTCGTCAGTATTAGTGTCTGTCTAAAGTGTGGCCACGAATAGGGAGTTGTGCAATGATCACATCATCCACGGATGACTGGTCAGCACATGTGAACGTGTGCGGGCGCTGTTTCAACACAGACCGGCGTTATCAAGACTAAATACACCCTTTTCAATAACAACACGTACGCCACACGGCGAGCGACGCTAAACTGTTTTAATCAGACAACTGTCACATTTCAATGACAACACGCCACACAGTGAGCAACTCCGAACTATTTTAATTAGACAATTGTTTACGCGCAAACTCGTGCAAGCAGTCTATAAGACACCTTTGGTTATTAGGTCAAACTTAACCTGGAAAAAACGGGGTCAATGCGCGAACCGCGTTAACCGATATCGCGGTCTAACGATTCGTGTTCTAACAGGATTCTACTGCAGTAGCAAATATACCGCAATATGCACATAACAATCAGAAATTTGGGCATAGCCTCCGGCCCCTCTTTAGCTTTTTTGCAAGTCCACGAGGAGTTCTTGGAAGAAAAATGATGATGGATTTTCATCCTTATGGCCAAGAATCTCAATTCTTAGTTATTCCCACATTGTTTTGTCTAAACGGCCTTAATGATGGCCTCCAGAACTTCCTCATAGGGCAGTGAAATTGATATATTCTTTTGTGACACCAAGTAGGCCTACACTTGACGAAACAAAATCAAAACATTATAAATAACATTGTATTGTATTTTTGCATTCATAACCTTTTGACCTTTTTCTATATATCCCGATTGTCTCTGTGATGATATCAGTCTAAGATTACCAGTCAATGTAGGATGCCTTTTGAATCAGGTTCAAATCTTATTTGAAAGTGAGAGATTTTCTGTGCAATTCATGTATTTTTCAGTGATTTATATGTAATGTAGGGGTTAAATTGGTTACCATGGCAACCATTGTAAAGTTTTATTGGCCCTCTGTAGGTAGTAGTTTTGAGTGGGGCTCACTCCAAACTTGTGACAACTTTTTGGCCACTCCTATATCAGATTTTGGCTGACTGAGAAAGATCTATTTCAGCGTGTACAGCTAAATATGTTTGACAGCGATTTATGTACCACTTCCGATTAAAATTTGTTGCCAAGTACTGAATATTTGATTAACATTTTGCCCCTTTTATTCACCCCTAATGACTTTACTATCATTACAAGACTAATACTAGTCACATGTAGAATACATTTTGAATTTGATTGGTAGCATTTTATAGGATAGTGAGAGCTTACCTGTACATTTCACTTGTTTCTCAGTGAATTTCATGGAATTGGGGTGGTATTGGTTTCCATGACAACCATTGCAAAGGGTAATTGGCCATCTGTAATAACTCTGCATGGTGTTTACCCCAACCTTGGGATTAGTTTTTGGTCATCCCTATATCTGATTTTAACTGAGAACGGTCTATTTATATGTTCACAATTGCATGTTTGACAGTGTTTTATTTACCATTTTTGATTAAAATGTAATGCAGAGTTATGTAGGTTGCATGACCTTTTGACCCTTGTCAATACCTTTATTGTCACTGTGGTGCTTTATTATTAGTCCAAGACTAATACTGATCCCATGTAGGATGCCTTTTGAATCATGTTTGTGTCATTTTGTTGGCGAATGAGAGCTTTTCTTTAGAATTCATGTACATTTCAAAGAATTATATGTATTTGAGGTAAAATTGGTTACCATGGCAGCCATTGTGAAGGGTTATTGACCCTCTGTAATAATCTGAGAGGTTTTTGCCCCAACCTTGTGAACATTTTTTGGTCATTCCCATATCTAATTTCAACTGAGCAATGTCTATTTCGATGTGTACAATTGCATGTTTGGCAGTGATTTATGTACCATTTCCCATTGAAATGTGGTACCATGTACTAGAGTTTTGCATGACCTTTTGACTCTTTTCTTTACCAATAATGTCTATGTGATCCTTTTTCATCAGTTCAAGGCAAACACTAATCCAATTTAGGCTGCATTTTGAATCATGTTGTTATAATTTATCGGATAGTGGGAACTTTTTGTGCTTTTTATGTATGTACCAGTGTATTTTGTGCATTCGGGTGATATTGGTTGCCATGGAAACCACTGTGAAGGGTTATTGGCCCTCAATTATAATTATGATTGGTGTTCACCCAAACCTTGTGACCACTTTTAGGTCATTCCTATATCTGATTTTAAGTGAGAAAAGTCGAGTGAAAAGTCAAGTGGGAGAAATCAAGATTGCATGTTTAGCAGCAATTTATATACCATTTCCAATTGAAATATGGTGTCAAGTACTGAAGTTTGATGACCTTATGACCCCCCCCCCCCTACTTCAATAGCATTATAAGATGCTTCACTATGTGTCTTGAGACCCGTATATTTCCGTGTGGGTTAAACTGGAATCATAAATATCATGCATATTGTGTGTTTTTGTCTAGAATTCATATAAGTTTCTGGGTATTGTATGTACTTATGATAAAATTGGTTGCCATGGCAACCATCTTGGAAGGTGATGTCCTTCAGGCAAATTATATGGGTTGGCCCCAGCAATGTGTGGACCTAGACATGTAGTTTTGTATTTTCTAACCCTAGCTAGGACTATAACTGCCGAATTTCTTTGAATTAGAATCACCAGAACAGGCAAAAAATATATTTTCCCCATATTCTAGAGTTGAGGGTGGTTCCGTTGCAACTAAATACGGACTAGAAGGTGGCATACGGAAGTTTGTGCCCTACCTTTCCCTAATATATATATAAACTTCCTAATCTTCTCGGATGATTTGTAATTTATGGTGAAATATTGCTTTTCTGCTTAGGCCTAACATTTTTAAAATGCAAAAAAATGACAAAAAAAGTCAGAGTTAAAACGAGTTTATGAAATGTGCTAACATGTTTGAGTAGCATTTACTCAAAACTCCTATTTTTAATCACAAATGCACCTAATTTTTTCAATTGGCTGTAACTCCGGTAGTATTAGACCGTTTTTCATGAAATTTATACCAAAATGTTCAGGACAATGTGGGCTTTCTAGAACGGCAGAAACCTCAAAAACATTTTTTTCACACTCAGCCTGATTTCGGGGTGTTGCGTTGTGATTATTTAAAGGCTTTTTCGTAGAATAGAAGGCAGTGTAGTTTATTATCGTTATTCTGTAGATCTGGTAATTTTCGCGTGTTTCAATTTTAGCGAATATCTGATCTTGTGACTTTTCACGAAGTTTAGAATTTGCGATTTTTTATTTTGAGATACGGTTGCGGTTCACAGCCAGGAAGTGACACAAAATAATCTAGATAAACAAGTTTTGCACTTTTGGCTATTTTTTAACTTAAAAAGTACATTTTGATTCTCGCCCGTGGCGGGTTAGGCGGTGTAAATGCGGGTCACTTGGGATCTATGCATAATTATGCTGAAGTTAGGTCACAACAAACCATGCTAACTCTTAGAACACTGAGTTAAAAAAAAAATCATTCACTCGAAGTTGTGTCTCGCTACTGCGATCCACAAGATTCAAGTGACTGAAAATTTGTATTATTTGTGAAATTTAAATCCCAACATATATCATTGTTTAAAGATTGTCCTCGAATCATTTTTAATTATTACCGACTATTTATACGGGTGTTAACAAAAACAACGAATGTCTACTGTAGCCGACATCAGTGTTCTAAGGGTTGAGTATATGATAATCATTGAAACCAGTATCCCCTATTGCGATACACGTGAATATAGTCCGCTGCATATATGGTCTGACACTTAACCCTTTAAGCCCTCACGATGCATTAAAGCATCATTTTACATCATTGAAAACAGACTTAATTTTCCAACAACTAAGGGTTTTACAATGAACATTTTCATGCAACTGGCTTACTAATACATGGCAATTTTCTTTAATTTTTCACTCACTTCAAGTCAACTTCATCCACTACAAGTCGTAGTGGATGAAGATGACAATGGTAAATTCAGGGTCGAAAGGGTTAAAGATCAATAGAATGACCAATAAAATTTATATATTTAGAATCAGCATTTATTAACCCTGAAACCGCTTGTACCGAGTATATTCGGGTTTCCCCATTTTTATTAGCATATTGGATATCAGCTTTTAAACATATTGAAGATAAACAGATAAAACGTGACATCAATCAGCAAGAATTTAAAAAAAGTAAACCCCCATTTTGTTAAATTTGCATGATTTTCACTCACTTGAAGTTGTGGATCGCGTCAGCGCGACTCAACGTCAAGTGGGGGAAAATTCCAATTAAAGGATCTGGCGGTTAAAGGGTTAATTTTTTTTATTTTCAGTGTGATTTAGATGGCAATACGTCTGATCTCTAATTTTAATTGATATTTTTGTGAGAGTAAACCCCATATATCTGTGTTATATTTTGTTTATATCATTATACTTGGCAATATAAGGTATATACTAATAATCAGTAATAATTTGAGTACAGCTATGACTATATAACCAAATTTTAATTGGTATGGATTTTTGTGACCTTGGACCCTATATAGAGGTCAAACTACTATTAGCCATGTTTTATGTCCACACATTATATAATCAAATTTTATTGTCAAACTTCGACAACCCTACTCAATATTAGTTAGCTCTTGTGGTAATAGACAACAAAATGTGATGATGAAGGGAATTATTCTTATAAATTCCTTTAACTCTTTAACCGCCAAATCATTCAATTTGAATTTTCACCCACTTGAAGTTGTGTTTGCTGACGCGATCCACAACTTCAAGTGAGTGAAAATCATTCAGATTTGACAAACTGGCGGTCAACTCTTTTCAAATCTTCAAAGATTGATGTCACATTTTATCTTTAACATATTTAAAATGGGGTACTTAATGTGCTTATGAAAAATGAAAACCCGAATATATGCGGCACCGGCGGTTAAAGGGTTAATATTCGTAATTTGCCGGCTTTTTTCCGCATTCTAGAATTTCAAAAAAATGTATTTTGACCGCGGTGTGTGTTGAAGGCCCTGTCACACCTTGGCGATCACTCTCGACGATCGCGTAACCCAGTAAGTACCAAAGTCCAAAAAAAGTGAAAATACATAAAAAATGGGTCATTCGGATGCCTAATTGGAATTAAAATGAACCATTTCAGAAAAATAATTAGAATTTTAAATATTTGGCTGCCATTTTGGACGCCATCTTGAACATTTAAATTTCGTTATGGTTAGATGTCGGTACACTTTTATTATTAGGCACAACTGCTACCACAATTAAAGGTGTAGTCAACTGTTAAAATTCACGGGACAAGGGTCCCCCAGAAGGCAATAGTGCCCATGGGTAGGCCAAGTCCCTATTCCATAATAATACTAAATATGCGTTTCATACCTAAAGCCTCATTAAGAGCAAGTTCTCAAATCACAGCAAGTTCATATATACTTGAGCGACATCTATGAGTTTATAATTCAAAGATCTTGGCCCTTACCCCTACTTGGTCGCTTGCTTGCAAACAAACTGACTATATTACTGCGGGGATGTTGAAACTGCTTGACCCAAGCTTGTATTGACATGCCCAGTAAACACAAAACATTTGTATGACTTTATGCAATGTTGGACCAACGTCGAAGACGTTGTGCCGACGTTGTATAAATGTTATACAAATGTTTCTCTCAAACATTGTACATTTATTCAATGTTGGTTCAATGTTGGGCCAGCGTCGCAGACGTTGGCCTAGCATTAAAACAGCATTGGATCAAGTCCCGTTTAAGTAGTATCTTGTAATCAGTTCAGTGGCTATATTAATGCCGTCAATCTGTACTCAATAGGCTACTGTTGGCCTACACTTGACCGTCCCAGGCATGCGCGTCTTGCAGTTGAATCATTCTGTAACACTTGAGAAACCTTTTGTGGGACTTTTTCACAGCGAAGAATGTAGACAGCTAAGAGCTCATCGGGCTTTATCCTATACGTCTGTACTTGGTCAAAAACAGAGACCTGTTCTAATTATCTGGTCAACAATAACTCTCCTATCCCGGCTTGGAATGTAGTGGTCGGAGAACAAACATAATGTAGTGGAGAGAGTACGAGATGGTCTGATCTCACCATACGTCTCGTATAGTAAGCCAACATCAGGGCGAAAATAACATATACGCACCACACACAGCGTACGCGATCGCTCACGCTGGACCTGCGTTGGTCCAGCGCTGGGTGAACCTTAACCAGGGGTCTGGCCGGACGAACGTTTGCCAACTGGTGGCTTCGTCACGAAGCCAGCATGTATTCGTACGGAAGCTCATTGAGTAAGGTGAAACTGTGGTGAAGAAAAATAACTTTAACTCTCAGTAAACACAAAACATGTATATAACTTTTATATAACGTCCTTAACGTTAGTCCAACTGTATACATGTTGGAAATGTTGTGTGTTTACTGGGTAGCACTCTTCACGAGGCCCAGCCGCTGGTCTTAGACCACCAGGGCTCTAATTTCGAATCCTGTGTATCCTGGCCCAGTTTAGCCTATGTGTTCACACAGGTTAGTACAGCAGCAAAGGGACTAAATTTTCGAGGTACCTAAACCGGCGGTATAACATTTGTCCACATGTCTAGAATTGTTCTCAGGGATCTCTAGATACAGAATCTGGTTGATGACATTGTCTGAAATGGGGACGGGCTAAGAATTTGACACTTGTACACCTACCCGATTTTTAGAGAAAATATCCGCTAAGATATGATTTTCGCGTCATTCTCACTCTATTATAATGTTGGGCCATTTAAATGAAATATTGTTGGATTTAGATTTTTCTTTTGATCAGGTCATATATCTGTGGAGATAAAATAGTTCAAAAAAATATAATTTTGCACTACTATCCTACCTCTAAGAGCTATTTTGGATATTATAAATATGTCGCAAAATGTAATTTTTCCAAATTTGCATTTTTTTCTTTGCATAGAGTTTATGACAACAGGTTCGTTTCTGCACGAAAATCTCCATGAGCGATATCATGTGGTTCACATGCATCCCTTAAGTCAGAATTAAGTTACCAATGCTTGATTTTTCGAGTAATTGATCATTGTGGTCAATTTCAAAATGGCTGACGTAAAATCCATTAGTTATCCTGAAATGTATTATCAAACATGGTTTTCTTAAATTTCACATCACAATCACGCTTAAGTATTTACAAATGTTGTAATGTGATATTTACCACCGAATCCAGGATGGCCGCCAGAAAATGGCGAAGAAAATGCTCAAAATTTTACTTTTTTTGCAAATAGTTTATGAACACAGGCTCTAATGGTGTACGAAAACCTCCATGAGCCGTATCATTTCATTGAGACACACGTACCCATGAACAAAAATCACGTGATTAATGCTTGATGTGTTGAATAATTAATAATTATGGCCTATTTCAAAATAGTCGCTGTGAAATCAATTACCGCTAATTCTCGTAAAATGCATTATTGAACATGTTTGTTACACAGTTATCTCACAGACACGATTAAGTGTCTAATCTTACTTTTTAATCCTCACCATGTCCATTAAAAGTATAATAACATGCGAAAAAAGTCGAAATTTACGAGGAAATTCAAGATGGCCGCCGCAACATTGTCAAAATGTCGCACCATTTTACAAATAATTTATGAGCACACGCTCTATTCTATATCTGTATGAAAACTTCCATGAGCGGTATTGTTTATTTCCGAGACGTCCTATGAGTCAAGATCAGGTTATTAATGCCTGATTTGTTTAGTAATTATTACTTAAGGCCGATTACAAAATGGCCGCCATGGAAATAATGAATACTCCTGAAAGGTTGTATTGTATATGTTGTGCATACTATAATAGTCATCTCACAAACACGGTTTTGGTCTATAATCTTGCGTTTAAATTTGCAATGAATCCACTAAAAGTAATGTTAAGTACTTTAAGGTAGAATCAAAGATGGCAGCAGTGAAAAGTTTTCTCAACCACTACAAAAGTGCTCTTGGCCACTAAAGAAGCGATCACACCCACTTTGAAAATGATCTAAGCCACTACAAAAGTGATCTTGACAACTCAAACGGTGATTAGAAAACACTTTAAAAGTTATCTTAGCCAATACAAGGTGATCTTGGCCACCGAAGAAGTGATTAGAACAACTTTAAAAGTTAACTCAGCCACTACAAAAGTGATCTTGGCCAGTGAAGAAGTGATAACAGCCACATTGCAAATTATGTCAGCCACTGCAAAGTGATCTTGGCCACTGAATAATTGATCACAGCCACTTTAAAAAATATCTAAACCACTACAAAAGTGATATTGACCACTGATGAAGTGATTACAACCATTCTAAAAGTTATCTCAGCCACTACAAAAGTGATCTTGACCACTGAAGAAATGATCACAGCGATTTTAAAAATTATCTCAACCACTACAAAAGTGATCTTGGCCAGTGAAGAAGTGATAACAGCCACCTTGAAAATTATGTAAGCCACAAAAAAGTGATCTTTGCTAATGTAGTATATTTTTAGCACCAGATCGAAATTCCCGATTTCTTATTTCGGACAAAATAAGAAATACGGGAATTTCATCTCTATCTCACTTACCTGGCAAATGCGCAGCACAAAAATAAATAAACACTTTTTACAGTTCTAGTCTATGGACATGTTTACATCATATGGTCATATTAAGAAACCAAAGGAAAATGACCGATTTTTAGATGATTTTAGCCTGATTGTGTCGCTTTAAGATATTACATCAAAACCGTGTTTATGATATGACAACATAGGTAAACGAAGTTCAATAATGCATTTATTTAACGGCGGCCATTTTGAAATAGGCCATAATGTTTAATTAATTGACAAATCCAGAAATAATCACCTGATTTTGACTTAATATATGCCTCTGAGCCAAATAATACCGCTCACTGAGGTTTTCGTACAGAACAAAACGTGTGCTTATGAACTACATGTATTTTCAAAAGTTTCGAAAATATTATTTTTACGGGGGCCATCTTAGATTGGTTCTTAAATAACGAATTATATCACCTAAAATATACATAGATTTATTCAGTGGATTCATTCAGCATTAAATATCAGAATAGACACAAAAAACGTGTTTCTGAGATAAAATGAAGCAAACCATTTTGAATTATGCATTCGAAGATTAAGCATTTATTTCACGGTGGCCATTTTAAAATCGGCCATATTGATTTATTACTCTACAAATCAAGCACTAAGCATATGATTTTTACTCAAAGGTTGTCTCTGAACCAAATTACACCGATCGTGGGGGTATTCTTACATGATAAAACATGTGACAAGAAAATGTGAAAGTTTGAACATGTTCTTGATCATTTCTGGCAGCCATCTTGGATTGAGTCTTAAATATCACATTCCAGCATTTGTAAATACCTAAACGTACAATAAAATGTAAGAATATACACTGAAACCGTGCTTGTGACGCGAAATTGAAGAAAACCATGTTCAATAATACATTTCGGGAAAAAACATGGATTTTACGGCGGCCATTTGAAATTGGCCATAATGATCAATTACTCGACGAATCAAGCATTAGTAACCTAATCCTGACTTAAGGGATGTATCTGAACCAAATGGTACCGCTCATGTAGACTTTCGTACATAAACGAACCTCTTGTCATAAACTATATGCAAAAAAATTAACAAATTGAAAATTTGGAAAAATTGCATTTTGCGACATATTTACAATATGCAAAATAGCTCTTAGAGATAGGATGCTAGTGCAAAATTGTATTATTTTTAACTATTTTATTTCCACAGTTATATGACCTGATCAATAGAAAAAACTAAATCCAACAATGTATCATTTAAATGGCCCAACATTATAATAGAGTGAGAATGACGCGAAAATCATATTTTAGTGAATATTTTCTCTAAAAATCGGGTAGGTGTACAAAAGTGACAAATTCTCAGCCCGCTCCCATTTCCGGCAATGTCATCAACCAGATTTTGTATCTAGAGACCCCTTGGAACATTTCTAGACATGTGGACAAATGTTGTACCGCCGATTTAGGTAACTCCTTAAATATGGCTCTTTTTGAATGTCTGCTGCTGTACTAGGTGGCCTAAGACCCCACTCATTACATTTCATTTCATTGCACAAACAAGCAAACACGAGACGTTGATCCAATATTGGTTTGATAATGGCCCATCGTTTGCGGCACAACATTAAAATAACATTGAATCAGCGTGTAGTGTGTTACTGCAGCATTCATAATTTTGAAAACAAGGAGGTTATATAAAAATGATTTGTTTTAGACTTCTCGGCCGATATATGGAGGTTAACCCTCTAACTTTAAACGTGTCCTCTAAATTTCAACTTGGTGAGCAATCCTAGTAAATGTCGAGTGTGAAATATGTTATATTGTCAATTTTGTTCGATTATGAAACAATTTAGATTTATAAAAGGGGCTGGGTCTGCGGTCTATTGGATCTGCAACTGGTATCCTAACAAACAAGTCTACGACGGAACAATGCTGGTTTATTGTTGCCAAACATTAATTTATACATTGGACTTCTTTATCACACAATGAGCTTTTTTATTTGAGTACATGGTTTATTGTCTGTATTCTCTCATGCAATGACGTTTGAAGTAATAAATAACAATATCGTAATAAAAAGACATAAGGTAAACGTCCCGTGTGGATTTTATCGTCTTTAATCAATCTCAAAGAACACCACAAATTATTATTATTTTTTTTTTTAATAATTTATCCTTCAGCTAAATGATCATTCATTCATTCATTCATTCATTCATTCATTCATTCATTCATTCATTCATTCATTCATTCATTCATTCATTCATTCATTCATTCATTCATTCATTCATTCATTCATTCATTCATTCATTCATTTATTCATTCATTCATTCATTTATTTATTTATTTATTTATTTATTTATTTATTTATTTATTTATTTATTTATTTATTTATTTATTTATTTATTTATTTATTTATTTATTCATTAATTGATTCACTCATTTACTCATTCATTCCTTTATTCATTTATGCACTCACTCACTCACTCACTCACTCACTCACTCACTCACTCACTCACTCACTCACTCACTCACTCACTCACTCACTCACTCACTCACTCACTCACTCACTCACTCACTCACTCACTCACTCACTCACTCACTCACTCACTCACTCACTCACTCACTCACTCACTCACTCACTCACTCACTCACTCACTCACTCACTCACTCACTCACTCACTCACTCACTCACTCACTCACTCACTCACTCACTCACTCACTCACTCACTCACTCACTCACTCACTCACTCACTCACTCACTCACTCACTCACTCACTCACTCACTCACTCACTCACTCACTCACTCACTCACTCACTCACTCACTCACTCACTCACTCACTCACTCACTCACTCACTCACTCACTCACTCACTCACTCACTCACTCACTCACTCACTCACTCACTCACTCACTCACTCACTCACTCACTCACTCACTCACTCACTCACTCACTCACTCGCTCACTCGCTCGCTCACTCACTCACTCACTCACTCACTCACTCACTCACTCACTCACTCAATCACTCACACACCCACCCACTTACTCGCTCGCTCGCTCGCTCGCTCGCTCACTCACTCACTCACTCACTCACTCACTCACTCACTCACTCACTCACTCACTCACTCACTCACTCACTCACTCACTCACTCACTCACTCACTCACTCACTCACTCACTCACTCACTCACTCACTCACTCACTCACTCACTCACTCACTCACTCACTCACTCACTCACTCACTCACTCACTCACTCACTCACTCACTCACTCACTCACTCACTCACTCACTCGCTCGCGCATTCACTCGCTCGCGCATTCACTCATTCACTTTTTCCCTCATTTATTCACTAATTAACTCATTCATTCACTCATTCACTCAGTCAGTTATTCGTACAATAGATGACATGATTGATCTGGGATTAACGTGAACACTAATATTATCCGCCAAACACGAGGCCGTAAATTCACACAATGTTGGTATTGTGTTAGACCAACGTCGCATACAGTGAACCAACATCAAACCCAGCAACACTGTGCAATAACCTAATACTGGTTGAAGGTTGGGCCAGCGTCGGAGACCGAGGTCCAAAATTGAATTAGCATCAGGTTATATTAGTGCATTTGTTGGGAAAGTCATCCTAAAGCGACGCAAAACAACAAACACGGGGATTTGAGCCACGGGTTGTTTTGATGTTGGGTTAGCATCGCAGACGGTTGACAACAATAAAACAACGTTGGGTCATTGTTTTATGTCTGCAGGGTTCGTCCTTGATAGGATACTCCCAAAAAACAAGAAGCAGCTACGTAATTGTATTGGAACTCATTCCGCATGCTACAAAAATGACTTTACAATAGCCTCTGAGCATCAAAGGATAAATTAGGTAAATACATATATAATTAAACAAATAAGTTTTTGTCAGACTGCCGCAATCCACAACTTCAAGTCACTGAAATGAATCGGGTTTGTGAATTTCTAGACTGAACGATTATCAGTGTTTCAAGATTTAACCTTTTAACCGCCAAATTATTCAATCTGAATTTTCACCCACTTGAAGTTGTCTCTCGCTGACGCGATCCACAACTTCAAGTGAGTGCAAATTATTCAGGTTTGACAAAATGGAGGTCAACTGTTTTCAAATATTGCTCATTGATGTCACATTTTATCTTTAACATGTTTAAAAGGTGGTACATAATGTGCTAATAAAAAATGAAAACCCGAATATATGCGGCACCGGCGGTTAAAGGGTTAAGGCATATTTTACTTTTACCAACTGTTCGCACACGACCTTCTAAAGACTCATTCTCATTCATCAGATGAACTATCCTTCTACTAGCGCTCGCTAGTGGCTCTGATCGATTGCACTATAGTATGTGTTCTGTTGGAGATATTCATGAGCTTGAATTTAATGGACCCAATTTTCTGTCTGGCCAATCATCACTTGTTTATAAATTATGTCCTTGACGTTGTAAACAATAAGCTGGCCACCAACGTTGCTGTTAAACTATTGCTGCATGAGTGACACCTGGAAGGATGGACTATGATAGGGCAAGTTGATCTAATTGGCCAAAGCAGTGTCACATTTGACATTTGGAAAGCTGGAAAGGGCAAGCTCGGGGGCACCGGACTGTTGTTCTGTACGCCCTATTAGGACGCGGCATCACATAACAGAATCTCAAAGCTCTGTAGCAGAGCCACATAGCTGTGCTAATCTGGCCCTCAAAAGAAGGCTGGTGGACTTCATCAGACGACATTGCGGGACCGTGCATGGTGTAACATGTAGCCTAGCATGTGACGAAGAATCCACTTTCAGTTCACAGGGATGTATATAAATATAACTTTTCTTTTTTTAATATACCAAAAGACAAAAGTGACCGTAAGCCATATAAAGGCTGGATATACTACAATTACCAATTACGATTGATATTGTATACTTGTACATGTTGCATCTGTCACTATAGTAATATGAACATATTAACCCTTTAACCGCCAAATTATTCAATTTGAATTTTCACCCACTTGAAGTTGACGCGATCCACAACTTCAAATGAGTGAAAATTATTCAGATTTGACAAAATGGAAGTCAACTCTTTTCAAATCTAGCTGGTTGATGTCACATTCTATCTTTAACATATTTAAAATTTGGTACTTAATGTGCTACTAAAAAATGAAAACCCGAATATATGCGGCACCGGAAGTTAAAAGGTTAAAGCTACCTGCCTGGAAAGTGAGAACTCCCAGGTTTGTCGCCGGCTCCGGCTGTCAGTTTTTACATGTTTTATATCTGCAGGGGACGTCTAAATAAGTATATCAAAACTCATTCTCTTGGTAAAATGACTAGACTAGAGTTTTTAAAACTCAAAGGATAAATTAAATAAGGTAATACATTATATATAATTGTTGTCATCATGGTGTTTTGTCAACTTGGTTTTTGTTGTCATGGTTATGATTTGTTATCGACATTTCATGTAAAGCCATGGTTTTCTCTGTTTTTAAAAGTTCCTTCGTTGTTTGTTCGTTGTGGAATTTTCGCACTCGATCTCTTCTCCAGAACACCACGGCAAAATACACCAGCGAGCAGAATAATCCGACAGCACCGGTTAACAGGAATGGGGCGTTTGGGTCACCCGTAGCCTCCATAAGAGCTCCTTAAAGGGAAACAATCACATATATAAGAAACATGATGATAAACAGGAAATAAGTTATTGGGTTTTTAGAGGCGCGTCATAATTATATATTCACTACATGTCAAATGGTCTAACTTTTGGACTATAAAATATGTTTCTACAATTTTTGTGATAGATGAGAAAATACTATAAAATAGTGTGGTCGAAATGTCATGAAAATCGCTTGAAAATTGACAGACTAATCAACGAAAAGCTAACGTTCGTTTTGGACGTTTTCTCCATCGCCGGTATACCAGGGAAGCGGAAATAGCTAACTAAAAGGCCCACATTTATGATGTTAAAATTACACCCAGTTTCAAAAGAAACTAAAACAGCTGACCAAGATATTTATGATGGTTTCAAATTGAAAAACCAGTTGGTCTCCATAGATTAGATATACATAGATATTTCAGCGTGGTATTCGTTCGAAGGCTGAATTAGATAATTTTAATTTACACTCATTTGAATTCGTGTCTCGCTACTGCGACACACCAATTCAAGTGTGTGAAATAATATGTGTTTTTGGTGAATGATTTCAGCCGATTTCTTGATCAATTTTAAACCAATTCTCATGAAATTTTACAAACTGTATTTTCTAGTGATGCGGCTACTACCGAAAATTTGCATATTTCAAAAGTTAGTTTTTTTTAACAAGTAGTAAATTAAAAAACTGTCGACCTCTATGAAGCCATTAACTTCGTCTCAGAATTTCATTACATGTCAAATGGTCTATTTTTTTTTAAATACCTTCTGAAACTTCACGAAATTGTGAGAGTAGTAGCCGCACGACTCGACAAAGGCGTGAGCAAGATGTCATGAAAATATTTGCAAATCTTAATGTTAAAGCATTCATTTTATTCTGAATAACGGTTATGTGATCAGTGCTGATCGGCTAATAAAACAAATTTACAGCGACTATATATAGTCGTGCTTAGCTGTCTAAGTATTAACCCTTTCAACCCTGAATTTATCATTGGCATCTTCATCCACTACAAGCCACTTGTAGTGGATGAAGATGGCTGGTAAATGAAAAAAAATATTACGTCATATTAGATCAGTCCCATGAAAATGTTTGTTCTAAACCCCTTGGTTTTAGGCAATTGAATCATTCTTTAGAGATGCAAAATGCTATTTTGATGCATTGTGAGAGTTGAAAGGGTTAATTAATAATTATCGTACCTCCAGAAGGAGCATTCGCCAGATCAGCAAAAGCGCAGAACGCCATCGTTCCTGTCGTCGCCTCATCTTTACTTTTCATCCCTACAACGGCCGCTACTATGTACATGTACGTGCTGAACACATAGGCTGGAAATAAACAAAATTGGTGTATATTAACGAAGTTAAAGTATCTTTAATAGTACTGTATTGGCGTATGATTATTATTATTTCTCACAGTCTTTACATATGTTCTTGATATAAAGAAAATTGGATATTCCGTACGTATTAGATCAGTTAAAATAACTTTGTATTAATAAAATTATTAATGTGTCATTTTGTCTTATTGTCTTTTTGTACGATATACTTTGTAATTGTGTATGTAAATGAGTATGTAAATGAGCTATGAACTTACATATGCGTGTGCTTGGATATTCTGTATGTATTAGATTATTTTCGCGCATGTAAGTGAGCAGTACGATTATGAATATATACGTGGATGGTTTATTACGTATTACATTATTTAAAATGGTCTTAATAAATGTCATATAGTTGTTATACATACATTTACTCTAGTTATATCCACTTGTATTTATTACATATTGGCTTTTATGCTATTATTTCTTAGAATATCACACTATTTTTTTTATCATATTCTTATGTATATTTTACATCATTATCTATCTTTATTATATTATATACAGTATAACAATTGCATTACTCGTACTGTTTAAGTCTGCCTAGACTTCCTGTCATTAATATCTTTCAAAGCCCACATAGCCCTATAAAATATCATATAAATATGTGCAGCATTCACTTAAAAAGTTATACTTTTTTTCAGTAGTCGATTCACAGGAAAAAATACCAGGATAGATTTGCATTTCATCCACAAGTTATAATATATCATCATATTCATTTGATATATAAATATTATGCGCATATCACATATATTGTTAAGCAGTTGAGCGGGGGCCCTAGGGTAGTGGTTAGCACCGCTGCCTTTCACATCAGATTTCGGGGTTCGGTTTCCGGTCTAGGCGGTTTGAAAGAAACAAAAAATGTTTCGTCCCCATCCACGTGTGAAAGTCAGTATTGTGGGAAGCCTCCGTGACCGAGAGGTAGCGTGCTCGGCCTCACACCGCAAGGGCTCGAATTTCGAAGCCTGTGTCTGGAGGACAGTGTCATCTCGATCATCTCACCATCCTCAGGAGGTTCGCCTGGCCCAGTTTAGCCTATATGTGTACAAAGGGGGCCTAAAACCCGATTCATTTCATTTTTTGTTAAGCAGTTGTAACCAGTGGTATCAACTCCCACAATATATCCTTTAGTATCGTTATTATCGTTAGATAGTGATTCCCGTATCGCCCTGATTGGAACAACTATTTTGAGTTGTAAAACACAATAAAAAACCAAAATTATGTTGTCCTGATTATTGCATGTGTAATGTTAATGAAACAAACATATTAAACCAACTTCACTCAACATTATGTTTTGACAGAATATGTATAAATAAGAGCGTGATAAAACCTAAAATCTTCAATCACAACAGTGATAAGGATACACGCATTATACACTCACATTCCAGTATGTTTTTTATGACGCGCATTATATTAGAGCCGCGCATTACCAAAATATGTGTGGTTTTTTTCTGGCCAGCGCGCGCATTGGATGTTTGTACAGGACATGAAAAGAAACAACGATCCTGCTAAGTTTTTCTTTTGTTTGTTCTCGTCATCGCCCTCACTGACTTTTTCAAAAATTCATCCACTTTTTTTTTATTTCCTCGCCCGCGTTAATTTTTCGGAAAATATGTCAAAAGTTTTTGTTATTGTTTTATTTTACCGCCTGTCCTCATTAGATTTTTTCTCATCTAAAAAAAAAAATAAACGACCTTGTGGCCATGCTGATATATCACATAGGCCACCGCGTATCGTAGGTTAACATTATATAACATTTCATATCAAACCTGTAAGTGTAGAGTATTTTTAAATTGTATACGGACCACGCAACACAAGGGTTAATCGAATTATTTAAGGGAGATATCTTCTTTTATACATCTTTTTTCGTCATTTGAAGCTGGAAATTGCGTTGACACAAGGGTTATATATAAGGACCTTGTAACTTGAGGGTTATACTAAAACCCATCCAGCAAACAATGTCTGGTGAATTTTGACCCACCACTTGCGACGTTGCCCCAACATAAAGCCAGCATTGCTTCCATGCATCTGTTTATATTAATTATTAATCTAAGTAAATCCCAGCAAAAGCGACACCAATAACAAAATGTTGGTCCACCTTCTGCGACTCTGGCGCAACATTAAAACAACATTGGTTCAAAGTATCAGAAGTAAATATATATATATATTTATCTCCCAGTAAACACAAAAAAAATTATAACATTTATACAACGGCGGTCCAAATTGTGTAAATGTAAATACCACACTTCCCAGCAAACTCGATATGTCTATCCAATGATGACTTAATGTTGGCCCTCAGTCTCTGACGCTGGCCCAAAATTAAGCAATCATTGGTTCAATGTGACCTTAACCCAACGAATACGAAACGTCAACCTGATGATGAACTCTATACCAAAATTGGTAAATCAATGTATCGTTATCACTTTGATCCAAGGATGGTTTAATGTTGGTCCAGTATCTCTGACGCTGGCCCAACATTAGTCCTACATTGGTTCAATGGTACACTCACAGTGCGGGGGTCGACTTTAGACGTCAAAATCTGAAGTCTGTAGACGTCAGTTTCTCGCGTTTAAAGTCGATAGTAGGAGTAAAATATTGTTGATAGCCGTAGACCCATAACACAGGTATTCAAATGAAACAGAAGAAGCTGACTAGTCCATTTATGATGATTTCAAATTAAAAAAAACCCTTTTTTCAAAAATATTCCAGCGTTGTAAGGATTAATAATATACTGTAGAGCTGGTAATTTTCGCGTGTTTAAATTTTCGCGAATTTGTTATTTTGGGACTTTTTGCGAGGTGTAAAATTCGTGAGTTATTGATTTGGAAGCGCTATTATAATAATAATCTTCGCGAGATTCTTAAATTGGCTAATTTGTCCTCCTCGTGAAAAACGCGAAAATGAAAAGCACGCGAATATTACCAGATCTACTAGCTACATGTACCACTCACCTAGCGTACTTCCAAGGAGAGCGGCATACACACACAGCGTATCGTAATTGGTGAATAGAGATATCAATGTGGATATAAACCCAGCAAAAAACAAAAACCCTCCTGTCAACAGCACAGTCACCTTGAAGTTCGTGGAGGGGATGACCAGTAAAACAAGTCTCATTGCTATCCCCGAGAGCCCGAAGAACACCAGAATTGACGTGGATTTGAGGGCGTCGATGCCCAGTGACTGGGCGTGAAGAGGCAGGAAGATGTAGGGGGAGTCATAAGACCACGTAAACCCGAAGAAACCGATTCCAAACAGCAGGAAGTCCAGTCGACAGTACAGCTGCCAGATCTCCTTCAGTCGATGCTTTAGTTTCTCCCGCGTGGATGGTGTGTCTTCATTTTTAAGAAGTGGGTCGTTTTCCTTAGCGTCCTGCAGCTTTTTACATCTGATCGCGGGATCTGATTCCGGGGCTATTTTTGGTAAAGGTTTAAAGACAACCAGACCACAGAGACCCACGACTGCCGTGATGGCCGCCAGTACCCTGAGAGCCTCTCTCCACCCCAGGTGGTCCATCAGGAGTTGTATGATGGGTCCAAAAGCCATCAGACCAACCTCAAACCCCAGGGTTATAACCGTAAACGCCATCTGCAGCTGATCGTCCCAATAGTTTACAGACACTATAAAAGACAGCATCAAAAAGATTCCCAGACCAACACCTGTCAAAAAAGAAAAACGAGTCAAGTTAGACTGGTATATACATGTATATATATCAACATCTATAGCGCCTTTGTGTCCCGATTTTTTAACAATAAATATATTGATTTAATATCATTTCAGTGAGACAATATAGTTATATTGATTCACAGGGCTCATGAGATCCGTTTTATCAACCTTTATTTCCTCGCGAAAAGCGGTTTGTTTCGAAAAATGTCAACTATGGCTTCGATTGGGTCGGAACACCTGTTTTGGCTGACTACATGATAAAGAGAGAACAATCAATTAAATAACATGAAACTTAATAAATTCAACTGAAATTTAACTTTTCTCTGTTGGGGAACGATGCCATGTAATGTAAATAATTGGACATTTTAGTTCGTTGTTTTTATGTTTTTCAAGAAACTACATGTATTCACAGTGGAGCTGTGGAGGATTAGAATAAAAACATTGGTGTATTATCACTGCAAGAAATCATATTTATATCATAGACAACTTGAAAAACGTTCGAAAAAACTACAAAAAACGCGAAGAAATAGTGTTAAAGAAAGTTTTCACTGTTATTTTATATGTCTACAGATATAAGGAGATGATTGGTAACTAGCATAATTTATTTCTCATCAGTAATTATTTCTGTAATTTTCCAGGAATGGTTTCTTGTTGTCGGAAAGATAAAGTAAATAACATTACTAACTTGTTCCTAGATGACACTACTTAGGACGTTCCCGTAAATACAATGCTTTATTTAATTTACTGAAATTATAAAAAATAAATAACTCTACTTCGGTATAAACAATATGTATATAATTTATGTCATATTCACCAAAATTCTTTAAAATAACAACTAAAATTAATTATCTGTTGATTCACCATCAATGTTTGTGACAACAATGGCAATACCTTTATAGTGGACTTCTGGAAAAATTAAAATATTTCCAATGGTCGTAGACCCAGACCATAGGTATTCAAATGAAGCGGAGGACACTTGTGATGATTTCAAATTGAAAAATCCATTTTGTTTCTATTTTTATATAAAAATATTTTATCGTTGTAAGGGGTAACAATATGCGGAATATATTTAAATATCCCCACAATACCCCACTCACCTGATAGTAAACCGTAGGAGAAATAAATGACGTAGAAATCGCTCATGATAGATGTGAGTAGGAGACCAGAGACGGATAATACTATAGCAAAGATGCTGGATAGACGCCAGCCTATTATCTCAACAACTGGCAGCATCAAAGCTCCTAAAGACAAACAAAAATATTGTATAATTCATAGCAAAGATACAGGAAATCGCCACCTTATTATCTCACCAACTGGCAGCATCAAATCTCCTAGAAACAAAAAACAAATATTTTATAATCTACTTTTCTCTAATCAAAACAATCACTGCCGTTGTTTTGTCAATTTAATTCATGTCTATTGACTAAAATACTGTACTTAGCCCATTAATAATGATAATTAAATGTGACGATAACGAAAATGTTTACCCTTGTTTATAGATGCTTAGTTAATCCAATGCTTCAACATTAGAGATGCCTATTTTTCATAAATATAACTTTTCTTAGTCATTGGAAGTTGGAAATTGCGCTGGCAATTCCAGCTTCAAAAGACGAAAAATAGAAACAATCAATTCAGCAGCACGAAATAAAATTTACACTTTACACAATTCCACTGAATTTTCCACTCATGAAAGTACTTTCTCACGTTCCTCAGGAGGTTCTCCTGGCCCAGTTTAGCCTACATGTTCATAAATGTAGCCTAAAAGCCTTTTAATTTAATTTTCATTTTCTCAAGTAGGTCAATAAAACTCACTCGATGACCAACAAAAATATTGACTCTGAAAATAAAATGAATGGGGTTTTAGGTCGCCTTTATGCACATGTAAGCAAAACTAGGCCAGATATACTTTGAAAGTATCTTACCTGTGACATAACAGAAGAACTGTTCAATGCCTGCCGCCCAGCCGGCATCGGACGCCGTTATATTAAACTGCTCTATAAAAGTGGGCATCAACACTCCGTAGTTCTGGCTGATTCCATCGCTGACCATGATCATGAGGAAACTCACGATAAGCACCAGCACACGGTGAACCTGCTGAGATGATGGAATCCATGAAGGTGAGGGGCTGAGGGAAACCTCGGAAGATGCTCGAGAAGCTGATGGCGACGTGCTGGTTTCCATCACGTTTGGTACATCATTTGAACTACCCATTGTGCTCATAGAAGATGTCAACTAGTCACTAGTTTTGTCTTTCGTGGCTATAGAAAGGTTCATTTTCAATGTGGCCGATATCCTCATATATTTACATCCATGTGTAAATAAAACATGCTAATTAGAAGTGTTGTTCTAAACTTCAGCGGAATGATGGATAAATGGTTATGATTAAAACCTGGGGTTCGCTGCCTACGGGATCATCTACAATAATTATAATGTCATTTTCCATATATTCATACGTTCTTTACATTCTAGAGTATAACTATATTATAATACCACCGCCAGGAGTAAATGATGAGGGTTACTGCATTAAGCATGAGGGTGCCATATAAATATATGTATATGACAGAAATCCGTATATATGTATATGCCGTCTATTTCAGATACTGAATCTTGTTTGTGCATGAATAAAGTACATTTTTGAATACGATTACTACGGGAACTGCAGTTGGAAATGTTGGGGACTAAATTCAGTTGATTAAATCTAATTTACCGTGGCCCTTGCATTATAATTAAGATTTATAGTCTAGTGCCTACATACAATTCACGTTTTATTGATCGATTCTCGCTGACTGAGTTGTTATCCTTTAACCCTCGAGGTAATTACGGCACGTTTAATGAATAATCTATAAAACCCGTATTCATTGTATTTCTTCACAAATAATAACAATTTACCACATATTCTAGACGATTTGTTACATGTAAATTGTTCTCACATACATTGATGTGTTATTCAAATGTGTTTATGCGATTTTATGGTATTTGCTTTATATTCATAAAATGTATGAGATGAATAAAAAACAAGCCACTGTCACCATAAAAGACTAAAGAACTAATTTAGTGAAATATTATTACTAATGACAATTGTTTAAACGAATACTACGGCTGCATATGTATATAACTATGCATTTTAATGATCACATAAAACATTACGCACTTTCGTCGAACCTGAAACCAATATACAAAAGATACTATTATAAAAAAAATTAATAATGATGTATTTGTGACGTGACACTACCAAATCAGACATAATGCAACAAACTCGGCTTTCCTCACAGAATTATCTCTTAATTTTTTACCTACTTGAAATTGTGTCCAGCTATCGCGATCCACAGCTTCAAGTGCATGAACATTAATTATATTTGTTTAATTTGAGACGACAAATTAGCAAATTTCGATGTCTAAACACTCGTTTCATCCGGAATACTGAGAAGATTAAGGGAATGGGTTTTTTAAACAATAATTGTTATTTTAATAGCTATTTTGCTTCGGAATTGTGTTTTCTCTGAAAATCGAATACTGAAAAATGCTAACGCTAATTATGAAAAAAAAATTTACACATAAAAATTGTGCATAAGGATTTGCTCAAAATTAATTAAAAAATGTGTAGGTTCTTTTGAAAAATAGTAGAAATAATATTACGTTTTTTCATAGTATATATACTTTGAAGTTAATATACCAGGGTAATTAGATATCTATGTCGAAATAAGACTTATATTAAATAGAGTAGTGGTTAAGCTTCCATAATAAAACAATTGTGTTTTTTATGATTAAAGCATAAAACTTCTACCATATTAGTACATATCCTGAAGTTTAATTTAAGATGTGGAGGTTGTATATGACCTTAGATGACCTTCAATCACCAAAATAATACTAATAATGGATTTGCCAGTCAAAAATCCATGAAAACGAGGTACAGTATTACACATATTCCTAGCATTATTTGCTGGAAATCATATTTTTGTTTACGTAACATGCGATTTGACCTTTGACCTTGAGGATGACCTTGAATCACAAAAATAATATAAGAAATGTTTTTTTCCTCTTAAAATTACAAGAAAAAGAGGTATTACACTTCTTCCTACCTTTATTTTCTGAAAAATCATATTTGACCTTGAAATTGACCTTTGACCTTGAATTTTGCCTTGTTCCGCATCGAATATTTCTTAATGTTTTTAGTATGTAAATCTTGATGTATTTGTGAAGTCAAAACACCTAAAATTATTTCCGTTTCAATTTGTTTATGTTCACTAATACTATATATGTAATGTATAGATGTGACACTAAGTAATTAGCATTATTACGAACTCGGGCAAATAACTGCACTTTAAAGCTCGCTATTAATGTTGATGGAAGATATTTTTTGTTTTATTGTATTTCTTGATAGCAAGAGCATGTGGTTTGGCAAAAAATCAAGTATTTTATTGATCAAGAGATAATACTTTTACATATTTCATTACGGCTATTTAAAATTAAAAGAAATACAGCAATGGGTAATCCGAAGAGAAAAACCTCACTAGTTTTATGATCACTTGTTCCTAATTTTAATTGTAGATAATTTAACATAGTCGTGTAATCAGGTGTATTTGCTTTATACGTACGCTACTTTTTAACAATAACGTGGGATGATTTGTTATGTGAACGTTGATTTAGTAGATCGATCAGTCCCTGTTTAAGCTGTTCACTACTTTGAAAACTAGAATCGATTTGCCAAGCACTTACCCACCATTAAAATATGGCAAATTTGTTGAGACATTATCAAACAATGTTTAACGGAGATTATCGTATAGAGAGCAATTTTAAACAAAATGCTTCCCATCTTAAATATCTACGTTACATAATTTACATATACGTTCATTCAAAGGTAATTTAATGTCTTCAAACCTCAATATTGAGTTAATGGTCAATTGTTCTTACGTTTGGAAGCTTTTCTGTGCTTAAAATTCGATAAATTCGATACATGGTGTAGATAATTTACCGTAGTTGTGATATTAAGTGAATTCGCTCTATACGTACGCAATTTATTGGCAGTGCCCATCTTAACATTATCGTCGATTAATGTGTTATGTGTTCGTAAATTTAGTTGATCGATCAGTCCCTGTCTAAACTGCTGAATATTTAGCAAATTAAAATCGTTTTTTCGAGCACTTCACCAACCATTACATTCAAGTGTGGTTCTAATGCTGGTCAACCACACTTTTGTGTTGGATTGACACCATGTTAGCCTGTTTCAATAGTTTATCATTTGAAAATGAAGAGATACGTTGCCAATACTTTATAATGTGCTTTTTAAGTCTAGTTCTTCTTAGCTCTAAGCGAGCCGCAATATTACTGCTGGTCCCAATATATATTTACAAAATAAGTTCGTATCAATGGATTCTTTCCTGAAAACATGTGAATGACACTTCCTATAATTTCTTCATGCAGCCGAACCCAAAACTTCAAAGCTTTAATTATATTAAACTAATAGTGGACATGCTAAGAGCATGCGCATTGCACTTTTTAGGGCAAGTATGACACTTGGCATGGTTGTTCATGAGATAAAAGTAAAACTGTTTATCTAAAAAGGCAAGTTTTCTCTATGTATAATTAGTCCAAAATTAGCGTAATTTATGATAATTAGCTAAAACAAATGGATTTTTATAGTTTTTCCACAAATTAATTAAGAAACATGTAAGTAATATGGACTTGGGCTAAGTTCACAGTGGGGAATATATTTGTTGTATATCATTTTAATATTTAGGTAACATCTGCACCTTATAATCTAGTATTAGGGCCATATATTATTTTAAAACAGACTATGCTACACACTCTGATACTATGGTTGAACTACTTCCCTTATGTGGGAAACCTATTTCTTGACATAATGTTAGGCTTGTTTGCTATATTTTGTCTTATTGACACAGTTTTCAATATACAGCTGACATTACTTAATAAGTGTAGGTCACTTGCTGTTGCTAGCTCATTTTTACCAGCAGTAACAAGGTGACAATGTAATACCGTCTTTTTTATTTCTAATTCAGGTGTTGCGACTTTCCGTAATACATTATGGCTACTTCCCACCATATTGGTATGCCTATTATGTTATACTTGTAAGCTGACTACTATTTTTTGGATGCAATAATTCAAGATGACAGAATCAGGTAGCTATGGGCATATTACTTTAATTGGGGCAAATGTTATATATATGTCAGTCTGACAAAAAATAACAATTTATTAAATCATCAAAATCTATTAAATTCCGTGTTCATCCACATATCGTTTCAAGAGATGCTGAGTAATATTGCATAGCTAAATGACTTAGGGTAGTTGCCAAGCCCCGAAGCTGTAGATGGTGGTGGTAGAGTAGAACTAATGACTGAACACAGTGAAAAATGGCACACAAACTGTAGAAGGGGAATGAACAATCAAATGGTTGAAAGGGCTACAGTCAAACAAAGATCTATGCCCATTCTGTGGAAACCCGCCGGATGCGTTAAGGAACAACATGAAGAAGTAGAGTTAATTTATTGTCCAGAGACAGTAATTTGCCATTTTTGAAAGACACCATCTGGTGATAAGAAGAACGGACGGAAATCATAAACATTACATCTAAATGAAAACGTGACAGGTTGCTGACATAAAGTGTGTTTGTCCAAAGGGGGTATGACGGCAAATAATACATAAATATTGGTATCCCTATTATATTATACTTGTAAGCTGACTACTATATTGAATGCATTAATTCAATATGACAGAAACAGATTGCTATGGGCACATTGCTTTAATTGGGGCAAATGTTATATAAATGTCAGTCTGACAAAAAAATAGCAACTATTAAACCAGCAAAATCTATTAAATTCTGTGTTCATCCACATATCATTTCAAGAGATATATATGCAATATTGCATAGCTAAATGACTTAGGGCAGTTGCCAAGCCCCGAAGCTGTAGATGGTGGTGGTAGAGTAGAACTTATGACTGAACACAGTGCAAAATGGCACACAAACTGTAGAAGGGGAATAAACAATCAAAAGGTTGAAAGGCTACAGTCAAACACAGATCTATGCCCATCCTGTGGAAACCCGCCGGATGCGTTCAGGAGCAACATGAGGCAGTAGAGTTAATTTATTGTCCAGAAACAGTAATTTGCCATTTTTGATAGACACCATCTGGTGATAAGAACGTACAGAAATCATGTACATCTAAAAAAACGTGACAGGTTGCTGACGTAAAATGTGTTTGTCCTAAGGGGGTATGGCGGCAAATATTACCGAGTATCACATATCGTACCTGAATGGGCACTACAGAAGTCCTTTTTCAGATGCTACAGCTAACTGTGACTTCTGTGAGGGACTGTGATGCTATCAAGTTATTTAATCCTAGAACATGCCTTCAAACAGGTGATAGATTATGCGGAGGGTCACAGGGGGTCTGGTGCTGTTTTTCTTAACTTGGCTGATCTGACACTTAGGTGCAATAAATGTCAAGAATCCCTTGGTCACACATACCACATGACTTGGCAAATAAGTTATCTGCAGAATCTATGATATCACAGATGTATGCCCTACAGATTTCAACACGACGTTGGCAGCTGATCTACCAGAAAAAGAGGCAGTTCAAGATCTCAAGAAAAGCAGCTGTGAGGATCTTGGCACAAGCTGCTAAGATACTGCAACAGAAAACTCTTGGTAAGAGACAAGTGTTTTCAGGCTGATTTACAAGTGATTCAGAATCCGATACATACAGTAGATACAAGGGGTTCAAATTCAACTATGCATTTCACTAGCCCAGAGCGAAATTCAACTAGCCCTTACCATCATTTACCATACATTTCTGTGGCCGAGCCCCCTCCCAAAGAGTCCTTAAATATTTTTTTCATAGCTCAAATTATTCTGCATAAGGAAAGGCACACACAAGAGAGAGAAACTCCGCTGCCACTAGAATTATCCATGAAAGTTCATATGAGAACAGGCGATGAGCCAATGTAATGGTGAATATGCTAGCTGAGCGTGGGCTAAAGATGTCGTATGACCCCTTGCGTCGAGTGCAGGTTTGATCACCTCATCACTTTATGAGGGCAATTTTTTTAGGTAGTACCTGTCTACGCCATCTCAGAAAAATTCGCCATTGATAACATTCGCGATTGATAACCCTCGTCAACAATAGCAGCACCGGATTCTGTGTTGCACGGCACTAGCATCAGTCAGCTACATCACTTTACAAATATTGGTGTTAAACAAGGGTGTATGCTGAGCCCCACTTTGTTCAATATATATATATAAATGACCTCCCAGAACATTTGACAACAACTGTGAACCACCGTTATTACAAGACATGCCGATAAACTAGCTTTTATATGCAGACGATTTAATTTTACTTTCTCAAACACAAAAAGGCTTTCAGACGTCGTTAAACAAACAAAAGGAATTTTGTAAAAAATGGAAATTGGAAATAAACACAGAAGAAACCATTTTAATTTACCAACAAAAAACGTATAACAAAAAAAGACTTTAACTTGGGAAATTTCATTCTTGAAATACGACATCATATGCTTACCTAGGAATAACTATTGATGAATATGGGAATTTCACGAGCGCAATTACATACCTCAGAGACAAAGCAAGAAAGGCTATATTTGCTGTACAAAAATCAACATTCGACGTTAAATTGAAGATGCATCTGACATAAAGACTTTTTGACCAACTAATTCGACCGATACTAACATATTGCTTCGACATTTGGGGCCTATTTATTTCACAAGTAAATAAACATAAAGAACAACTTACTAACATATCTACATTTTTTGATAATTACTTATTTGAAAAAAATACACCTAAAATTCTGTAAATCAATCCTAGGTGTACACGCAAAAGCAAGCAATGATGCTGTTCGAGGAGAGTTTGATAGGAGGTCCATACTATTCTTTATCCTAAAATCAGCAATGGAATACTGGATTAGATTACAAGCAATATATGATAAAAATACACTACTTTACAAAACCTTTAGAGAAAATGTGGACCTAGCATTACACAAGAAATGCTGCTGGTTAAGCAACATACAAAGTATATACAAAATCAAGATTAAACAAGAAACATGGAGAAAAAATGAAGGGAAAATAAACAGACTACCACATATATTTTACAATACAGTCACAGATACATTTGACACAACATGGAAGCGGAACTACGAATCAAACACAAGCAAACTGAGAATATACAAAACATTTAAGAAAAAAATTAAACTTGAAACGTATCTGTTACTATTTGAAAATTATAAACACAGAAAAGAATTAACGAAACTAAAAAAATCCCTATAAAAGAAAGGTTTCGTTTACACTGTACTGAGTGTGAGCTGGTGATGTCGAAGATGAGATGCATTTCCTCATGAAATACTCGTCATTAGCAGAGACAAGAGAAACTTTAATAACAGATATATGTCCAGCTTTTCCCAGTTTACGAAATTTGCCCAAAACCGACCAATTTATTTTTATTATGAAAGCAAATGATCTGGATATTGTAAACCATATAATAAAATTTATGAAAATTTATAAAAAAAAGGACCACTATAAAACCATGATGTTCCAGTGATAGTATATTTTTACAAAACTTATTAATTTTAAACTATTACCATTATTTTGTCATTGTGTGAATTTTATTTGTTTGATTGTAATGTATACTGTTTTGTCTTTCACTGTTTTTGCAATTTTTTTTTTTACAGATTCAAATAAATATTCTTCTCTTATCCTCTTCTCTTCTCATATGATCAGGACAATACACCAAAACCTTATGTCTTTGATATAAAAAAATGGGAAAGAATACGGTTACGCATTTGCCAACATCCCACCACATGGGGATGGTCGCAGGAGAGACCAGCTGCACCTCTGAGTCTTGTCTACATCACCAGCCCTCCCATGTCACAAACTGCCTGTACGTTCCCAGTGTGGCTGTACAAGAAACTGTAAGCCACCCTGCAAAGGTTTTATCAATGCGCGCATTTCTAAATTGCCACCGTAAAGTAATTAGTTACATGTATACCTCAATTGGATGAACATCTTTTTGCTACTGCAAAGTTATATATGACAGTTTAGTTGTTTTCTTTTTGTCTAGTATATTAAAATATACTTTCCAATGTTATAATACTTTTTTGGTTTGTATAAATTGCAGTAACAACATTGAATGACCATCCTAGCCTTAAAAATATATTTCACACTTAATATAAATATAAATCAATGTCAGACACATATATGTAGCTCCATTGTTACCAAATGTGCAATCTTCAAAACATTAAGATGGTGTTAATTCAGCCGCCATCTTGGATTTTTAGGTTACGATGGCCACTAAATCATAAAGTAACATCAGAAATCAATTTCCCTAAATTAGTTTAAATGATTATGCTATTTGTGTTTTTGTGTGAGCTGGTACTAAAGTTATAAATGATTTGAATTTTACTATAAAATAACATATTTTTTGGTAGTTCTGCTAATTTTGAAGGTCAAGGTGGTGACGGAATGTTTAACTAATACCACAGATCGATTCCTCACTGTCAAATTATCCCAAATCCAAACTTCACTCATGTTTCTGAGTGAAATAGTTTAAGAGTATGATATCGCATTTTTTTTAGTAATTAGCATAATATATGCTAACTAGGGCTAATTTGATATGGATAAAACTCGTCCCTTTGGATAAAAAGTTTCGTTTGGATTATCCATACCAAATGGCATGCTTGCTCTAAAAAGTGCAATGGCTGGCCATATTAGAGCCCTTAGCATGTCTACTATAGGTTTGATGTAAGCATGAAGTGTTAGAGCGGTTCCAGGTTTAATTGCGAAATATCGATTATTTCTTAATAATATACAATGCTGAACTGGCTTTTTGTGCTTGTCGATGCGGCGTCGGCGTAAAAACTCCATTGTAGACGTAAACGATCCCTAGGTGGAGGTCTTAAAATTAATATTGTTGTATGTAAAGGTACCGTCTGAAGGCACCTAAACGCATGACATTACTTGAGAACACTGCTTTGTTGGCTAAACTTGTTGCAGGACATATGATTGCAATGGAGGCCGGTAAATATTTGACAGCAATGTGCAACGGTCTGTTTGAGTATTTGGCACACTTGAAAATACAAAGATATTTTATGGATCTTGTAATACACGATTTGCACAAATTGTGGGCTTTGCCAGTGTTTATTTTGACCTATCGAGATCAATGACCTCTAAAGATCACCAGAGATCAAATCCAGTTCACCTCCACATCTTAAAATGGCTCTTAGAAAATGTTGTACAAGTGATACAATATGCATGCTTTAATAAAAAAAATGCAAAATAGGTTGCCTTATCTCCTCAACTAAAAATCAAAAAATTGTGTTTAATGTCGAAATGTTAAAATTGTAACAACCATGCTAACCGTAAGAGTATATGCATGTCGTAAAATGTTTGTGAAACATTTAATCAGGAAGTCAGGAATGCTGGCAGCATGCATGCATTCATGTAGGCTGGAAGACAGGAATGCAGGCAGGCAGAATTTCAGCAAAATCAATCTCAGCCAAAACAATCTCACCAGTAGTATAGCTGATTAGAAAAAAATGTTATCGATCTGCTAATGGCATAGCGAATCAGAAATAATGGAGTATCGATTTGCTAATCGTTGTTAGCTATTACTTCTCTTTTACTGATCTTATGAAAACACGCATGATGTCAGCCGAGGGCTTGATGCATCTTCAAATAAACTCGTTACATTATTGATTGACAGAGTTTGAATTAACTTGAAAAATAAATGTTTTTTACCTGTCACTTGAGTTTCTGCATAGTTGAATACATAGTGTCCTCTTTACGTCTGGTTATATCAAAGTATCACACGCACTAGGCTTTTAATGGTCTCTCCGACCATACGACGAATACGACCATACGAATTCCAGAATCAAATGATAAAAAATATATATATTTCTGAGAAATATACATCTCTAATATTGCTTTATTGGATCAACAATCAAAGATAAAGCGTCTGCAAAAACTACTTAATTATATGTACTGATATTTCTATTTATATAACACATGCTTAAAACCGATTATATTCAAGATAAATAAGATATTTCCGTCCATAGTAAGCAGATGCATGTGGTTTTAAACCACTAGTGTGTCCGTATAGGCTAAACCGGTCCTATGCAACATCCTGGGGATGGTGAGATGCATCAGATGACACCGCCATCCAGACACAGTATTTAAAATTTCAACACATCCAGTCGATCGGGCTACCTCAAGTGCAGCTTCCAGGATATACATCATAGTAGATGTGAGTTATATACCATGCACATATTTAAATAAATGATCGCAATCGACAATGCACATAGTGTTGTCAGAATACTCTTCATTATGATGATCCTCCCGCATCGTATGACTCTTGACCATTTTTACCGTGGAGCTGGTGTAACCCTATATACTGTAAATCTGGTAATTTTTGCATGCTTAGATGGTCGTGAATTTGTGGTTTTGAGACTTTTTAAGAAGTCTAGAATTCGCAAATTAACGATTTCGATGATAGATAGCGCTCATAATAATATTTTTGAGGAGATTCTTAAATTTTTGAATTGGTGATCCTCGCGAAAATCGTGAAAAATAAAACCTCGAGAATATTACCATATCTACGGGTCCAAGCATGTCTTAGGTCAATATAAATATCACTCAATTTGATTAAATAGTTTTTGGTAGATGCTTAACCCTTTAGGCCCTCAAGATGCATTAAAGAATCATTTTACATCCCTGAAAACAGACTTAATTTTCCTACAACTAGGGGTTTTAGAATGAAAATTTCGATGAAACTGGTTTACTAATACATAGTAATTTTCTTTGATTTTTCACCCACATCAGATCATCTTCATCCACTACAATCGTGAATTGCGAGAGCAATTCACGGCTTGTAGGGGATAAAGATGACAATGGTAAACTCAGGCTTGAAAGTGTTAATATATCCGATCATTCTATAATGGATATATAGTAATCTACTTTTTATAAATATAGATATGTTTTTGTCATTTGAAGCTGGAAATTGCGTCAGCAATTTCAGCTTTAAATGAATGAAAAATAAAAAATAAAAATTCAGCAGCAGAAGAATTAACATGCTCAGGAGACACTTCGACTGAGGATCAATATCAATTATTATGCAAATTAAATGTTTTAGGATCGTTTTTTTATTAGCCTCGGTGAATGATTTTCGAAGATTACTCAGTCAATTTTAAACTAATTTCAATCACATTTACATGAACTATTTTCTAGTGATGCGACGATATAGTCACAAATATTTAAAACAAGTTGTGAAAATGCATTCAAAAATTATAGCCTTCGAAACACCGGGAATATGCAACAGTAACTCGGGAATATTTTGAAACTAATGGGTCTGTGACTTTTTAAGAAGTCTAGAACTCGCGAATTAACGATTTTGATGATAGATAGCGCTGATAATAATATTTTTGAGGAGATTCCTAAATTTTTGAATTGATGATCCTCGCGAAATTCGTGAAAAATAAAACTTCGAGAATATTACCATATCTACGGGTCCAAGCATGTCTTAGGTCAATATAAATATCACTCAATTTGATTAAATAGTTTTTGGTAGATGCTTAACCCTTTAGGCCCTCAAGATGCATTAAAGAATCATTTTACATCCCTGAAAACAGACTTAATTTTCCTACAACTAGGGGTTTTAGAATGAAAATTTCGATGAAACTGGTTTACTAATACATAGTAATTTTCTTTGATTTTTCACCCACATCAGATCATCTTCATCCACTACAATCGTGAATTGCGAGAGCAATTCACGGCTTGTAGGGGATAAAGATGACAATTGTAAACTCAGACTTGAAAGTGTTAATATATCCGATCATTCTATAATGGATATATAGTAATCTACGTTTTATAAATATAAATATGTTTTTGTCATTTGAAGCTGGAAATTGCGTCAGCAATTTCAGCTTTAAATAAATGAAAAATAGAAGAAAAAAATTCAGCAGCAGAAGAATTAAAATGCTCAGGAGACACTTCGACTGAGGATCAATATCAATTGTTATGCAAATTAAATGTTTTTTTATTAGCCTCGGTGAATGATTTTCGAAGATTACTTAGACAATTTTCAACTAATTTCAACCACATTTACATGAACTATTTTCTAGTGATGCGACAATAATAGTCACAAATATTTACAACAAGTTGTGAAAATGCATTAAAAAATTATAGACTTCGAAACACCGGGAATATGCAGCAGTAACTCGGGAATATTTTGAAACTAATGGGTCTGTGACTTTTTAAGAAGTCTAGAACTCGCGAATTAACGATTTTGATGATAGATAGCGCTGATAATAATATTTTTGAGGAGATTCCTAAATTTTTGAATTGATGATCCTCGCGAAATTCGTGAAAAATAAAACCTCGAGAATATTACCATATCTACGGGTCCAAGCATGTCTTAGGTCAATATAAATATCACTCAATTTGATTAAATAGTTTTTGGTAGATGCTTAACCCTTTAGGCCCTCAAGATGCATTAAAGAATCATTTCACATCCCTGAAAACAGACTTAATTTTCCTACAACTAGGGGTTTTAGAATGAAAATTTCGATGAAACTGGTTTACTAATACATAGTAATTTTCTTTGATTTTTCACCCACATCAGATCATCTTCATCCACTACAATCGTGAATTGCGAGAGCAATTCACGGCTTGTAGGGGATGAAGATGACAATTGTAAACTCAGACTTGAAAGTGTTAATATATCCGATCATTCTATAATGGATATATAGTAATCTACGTTTTATAAATATAAATATGTTTTTGTCATTTGAAGCTGGAAATTCCGTCAGCAATTTCAGCTTTAAATAAATGAAAAATAGAAGAAAAAAATTCAGCAGCAGAAGAATTAACATGCTCAGGAGACACTTCGACTGAGGATCAATATCAATTGTTATGCAAATTAAATGTTTTTTTGTTAGCCTCGGTGAATGATTTTCGAAGATTACTTAGTCAATTTTCAACTAATTTCAACTACATTTACATGAACTATTTTCTAGTGATGCGACAATAATAGTCACAAATATTTACAACAAGTTGTGAAAATGCATTCAAAAATTTTAGACTTCGAAACACAGGGAATATGCAACATTAACTCAGGAATATTCTGAAACTAATAGGTCTGTGGCGTGTTGTTTATTGTATATGTAATAGCCGGGACTGGAATTGATCGTATCACTATGTACATGTCGGTTTATGTAGATTATGCACATGAATACCCCGATAATAATCATAATAAAGGCATAGATTAGATAATGATATTATATTATATTTGCATGATGGTGGTTTTGACTTGTACGTATATTGGTATCAAATTAGATCGTAACGTCATGTCAAATTTGCTAGCATGCATAATTTACCGATTGATAAAATAGTTTTTCATTTTATGTATGGAAACTGAAACTGTTTAAAATTGAGACGGTTATCCATGAAAAATTATTTAAAGACAAAGTGTGAGAAAAAAACTCAGTTTTGTGAAATAGTGTGAAGCCTATTGTGTCTTAAACTAACAATTCTTCTGAAAATATAATCCTATAAGAAAATTCTAACATTATAAACAATCTAAAAGAAATTACAGCGCTTGTGAATGATTATCATTAATGTTGCAAAATATATCGGATATAATCAAAATATAAATATTACAAAACACCCTAGCAGTGTTGAAATTAAGCAACACTCCGAGGGCAACAGTTTTTAATTTCATCATATGACAAGAGAAGACAATTAAGCAATGGCTGTCAGGACAGACTACTCACTCTTTATGAAAATTTGCGTAAAAAATTGTTGAACAATTACAAATTTGGGGCTATGGTAATGCAACTTAGCAAAGCTTTCGACTACATGCCACATGACCTTTTTGATCGCAAAATTTAAAGCTTTTGGCGTTCAGGATCAGTCAATCAAAAAAATTAAATCATGCTTCTTAGATCATGAGCAACGTGTCCGAATAGGTAACGTGCACAGTTCATGGAAAACCACCATTATGGGTGTGCCACAAAGTTCAGTTCTTGGTCCATTTTTTTGTTAATTTATCCATAAATGACATTTTCCACTTTATTAAACGAGCACGCCCCACAAATTATGCAGATCGGGAAAGCGTAAAAATCTAAAGATGCAAATACATAATTGTGTTACTGAAGTATGTATTCAAACACTATAATGATTTTCGTGACAATTTTGAACAAATTTTATTTTCTAGAATGTACAATAAACATTAGCAGGCAACAGCCATTATTAGATGTGTGGTCGTTCCAGATTAAAATATGTATATGTTTAAAAAAAAGAGTGTTATTTATATTTTGAAATGTCACATATTTTGTCTTAACCCTTTCACTACTGGCAGTAATTTCATCCAGAGTACTGGGCCCTAATGTATGACGTCATATAATTAGGCCGTCGTGGCGACGGCCCACGTACTTTAGGGTACCTAATTTAGGCCGTCGTGGCGACGGCCCACGTACTCAAAGGGTTAATGGGAAAATATTTCGACCTTTTATGAAAATGGGTGTCTTTAGTCAGGGCTGAAATCTACAAGTTTTCTCGTCATTTCAGTGTGTAATTTGTTATCCACTTGTTTTTGCATAATTTGCGTGTGCTGAAATCGAGTCTGTCGAATAGTATTCTATATTTGGTGACCTTGCTCTTCAAATAAACAAAGCATTAATGGCCTCTAAAATGTAATTAAAACCCTGTATTTTCTATGGTTTATCACACATGAAAGCACATTTTTTGATCTATGTAAGATTTTTATTTCAGAAATTTATTTTGAGTGTCATTGGGAAGAAATTACCTCTATTTGACAGTCAAATTCAATACGTCCGCCATTTTTTAATAATTTACTGTCACTATAATTACACCACTAAATATGCTGACGATAATATGACTTAATTAGTGTAGATTATTGAACCAAGAACAAAAATTGCTGCCGAGTAAATTTAAACAAAAAAAATTTAAATGACCGCGACATTCACCCTCAAATGAACGTAAAACAAGCAGGCTATCAAAATGTAAATGACACCTCTTTTTTCGGTTTATCGCGCGGAAATTTTTAGTATATCATTTGAATGATTTGGGACCGAAACACTCATGTCCGATGTTTACTTATTATTTTCCTCGCCTACTTTTTATCGTAAAATCCAAGATTGCCGTGATTTTACATATTTACAATTAAAATCATTACGTCATTCTAAATGCGGAGCACAGCAAAGCATGCTAGAATGTAATGTAATTAAACCTAGTTTCGAATGCTTTGTAAGCAAATCTGTCGTATTACCTAGTTCTTGAAATTTCCATTAAAAAATGTTTTTTTATATTATATTATAGTTTATATACATGATAAACGATATTATTTTGTTCTGGCGGTAACCATTTTGAATTTGAAAGTCAAAGAAAGGTCATTTAGATAAAAAAAATGATACATACATTTCTTAACTCCAAATTTTGCAGGAACGAGAAAATGTGCATTTATTTGGCCGAAAAAGGTGAAAAGATGTGGTTTTGGCAGCCATATTTTGTTTGTCAATTTTGAAAGCAGAGGACATATACATAGGACGTTATTACCTGACTGATTCGCATTCAGCGCATCCGAATTATGTAAAAACAAGTGCATAACCAATGATACACTTGAATGCCGAAAAACGTTTAATGTTTCATATTTCAGCCCTGGCTAAATACACACATTTTCATAACTGGCTTCTATATTCTTACATTGAAAAAATATATCAACATTTATAAAACTAAATATGTGTTAAACAAATACATATCTGCCTTCAGAAAACATAGGCCACATGGAGATTTGGGAAAAAATTGTGTTTTATCGAGTGGTTTTCATTGACCATGTTGACTACTTTGTTTTGTTGATGATTTTGATTACTTTCCTATTTAATACAATTATGCTTCAACGTCTGTTGAGATATAAGACTGTTTACTCCACTGCAACATGCAATATACCATTGTAACGGCAAATGAATTTCTATGTGTAGAATGGTAAACTAGAACAGCAACAAAAGACGTTTACGTAACCCAACCCTCAAATCTAAACAGGTTTGTGTGGTTTCAATGATAACTAGAATATCTAAATCATCACCAGGACCGTATGCTGAATGAATTATTGGCCTCTGCGTCCCAGCAAAGTTACACCCATGGAATCAAATTTGGTCTTACTTTTTTCTCAAGAAATTGTTTATTCTGGAAATATAAAGCATTTTTAGACAATACACCCAGTATAATTTCTGCTTCGTTTAAAACTAGTCAACATGGAACAAATCGGTCCGTACAACCCACTATACTGACAAAATCGGACTACATATAATGTTAGAGCAAACCTTCCTGATCATGGTAAACTTATTTGATGTGAATAATCGATGTACCTGGAGCCTGGCTTGTGCTTGTGTAAATTGTCGAATATCGCGGAATATTTTGTGTCTTAAACTACCTGTGCAATTTGAATCGGCTGTGAGACGGCTATTTGAGCTGTCTCCAGCCACTCATGACTTTTTGCTACACGGTGTAGAGCACAGTGTAGCTATTTTATCTCTGGTTTTGGTGCGGGAAACAGATGACAGACAATTGTCGGTTTTTTTATTTTATGTGTACAAATCGCAAAATTTATAATCTATACTATGTACATTATTAAATAGCATGTACACAAAAAACATTGCTATTATAAACACTGGATATGACGCTGCCTTACATAATAAGTATGGCAACACCTATAGCCAGTGAACAGTTGGTTTTATATTATACTGTCATATTATTTTATTCCAAAATGTTAATTCACTTATATGGTTGACAGGCATTGTAAAAGTCTTCTCGAACTGTTCCCGTCAACCAAAGTTAATAACATGTTCAAAAAATGATGATGATAATAATAATAATGATAATGTACCATTTTTGCATGTTTTTAACTTGAAAATCAAATAAACAATAGGGTGGGCTTAAAGTCAAATTGTGGTAGGTGTTAAAGTGTGTGATATCTCTTTCGGCCTCAGAGAGACGAGCTTTTCTATCGAGTTCCAACAGATATGGTACATTAAGAAATCAATTTCGTCGTCAACATGAGTCATCTGACATCATGGGCAAGTACGATTATTTTGGGGTCTTGGGTCTGGAATGTCTTCTCCTTTCTATTTCTAGATTATTCTAGCTGAGACGAAGCCGAACAACCGCAGCGATTAGTTTTGTGTCAACCAGATTACAAATGTAGCACGTTTCGGACAGGTTGTATGTTCTAAGTTTTGCCTGCCCATTCGCATCAAATTTGCACCAGTTTTTTATGAGATAATCAGTAGGAATTGTTAATGTCTGGCATAAAATTATGAAAATATAGGTTGTGGATCGCGGGGGCTGAAAAATAACTTGACCCTTACAACACTGGATTTTTAGGGTCTATTTTTTCAATTTGAAATAAATATAAATGTCCTAGTTGGCTCTTTCCGGCTCATTTAAATACCTATGTTATGTGTCTACGGCCTTTATACATGTTTTAATTCTTTTAGTTCTGGGACTGTCTTTATACGTCAGGTTCTGACGTCTGTAACATATTATATAAAGACGGTTCCCGTACTGGAAAGGTTAAAAATATTAGGTAGTTATTTTTTTATAATCAAGTTGTTTTATTTGTGTGTACTTTAACCAACTATTTTCTATTTCTTTTCTTAATTTTTTGCTGTACTTCATTTTTTTAACAGATGTTTTTCATTTTATCCGACAATATGTTATGGGTCTACGGCCTTTATACATGTTTTAATTCTTTCAGTTCTGGGACTGTCTTTATACGTCAGGTTCTGACGTCTGTAAAATATTATATAAAGACGGTTCCCGTACTGAAAGGGTTAAAAATATTAGGTAGTTATTTTTTATAATCGAGTAGTTTTATTTGTGTGTAATTTAACCAACTATTTTCTATTTTTTTTCATAATTTTGTTGCTATACTTTATTTTTTCCACAGATATTTTTCATTTTATCCGTATCATTTTCCCTCAGAGGTTTGATCTATTTTTCAATTTGAAATCAATATAAATGTCCTAGTTAGCTCTTTCCGGTACATTTTAATACCTATGTTATGAGTCTACGGCCTTTATACATGTTTTAATTCTTTCAGTTCTGGGACTGTCTTTATACGTCAGGTTCTGACGTCTGTAAGATATTATATAAAGACGGTCCCCGTACTGAAAGGGTTTAAAATATTAGGTAGTTATTTTTATATTCGAGTTGTTTTATTTGTGTGTACGTTAACCAACTATTTTCTAAAAAAAATTCTTAACTTTTTGCTATACGTGTCTGGTCAATCTCTGATTTACGAGATATGTTTCACTCCTAGCCCCCAGAGTGCCACCTTGGCTACCATACTGCAGCAACGATTTGATCGTTGACACACTCCTTGATTAATTTTGGAACAGCGTCGCAGACTCTGGCTCAATATTTAATGAGCATTGTTAAATAGTGTTTTTAACCCTTTAAGCCCCCATGATGCATCAAAGCATCATTTTACATACCTGAAAACAGACTTCATTTTGCTAAAACTAAGGGGGATTAGAAGGAAAATATCCATGAAACTTTTACCAATACATCGCAATTTTCTTAAATTTCTTAATGACAATGGTAAACTCAGGCTTGAAAGGGTTAACTTAATATTTGTTTCCCGATCATTAAACTCTTGCTCGATGGATTAAAGGAAGCTATAAAAACCACATCATTGAGTATTGTAGCCTATGTATTATCATGTTTATATATTTGCCATAGTACCTGTTTGTCAGCCATTGTGACTTCATCATGTAGGCTATACAGTGTATCTTAAGAATAAGAAGGGTCACGTTGACCTCTTTGTAAGTGATATACGTCAGATATATCTATCTTTAGTTATTTACGAAATTAGCATGCATCATCGTCAGATAAATCGTTATCTAAATAACCCCGATAATGAATTGTATTGACTCGGATTAAGCTTTATTAACTCCTGTGTCGTTTTTTTCTGTTTCATTCATTTGAAACTGGAATTGCTAACGGAATTTCCAGTATTTTTTGTGGAAAATGTATAATTGAGCTTATTCCACAAACTATTTGATAAAAATAATTAATTTAATAATTAATTAAAAACTCCAGTATCCCGATGTGTTGTGATGCATTCTATGACTGTAAGACATACATTCTGTGAAACGCAGTGACGTCATCGAGAATCCCAAATGGCTACTAGGTGAATAAAATGTTATAAATGACCCCCTCCCCAGCTCTATAAAACATCGGTGGTCAAGGCTACTGAGTTTACAGAATAAAGGCTAATCGGTAGTTACTGTTCTAGAGAGCCACCTTGTGAATATCGTGAAACTATGTCGGCCTAGCTTGAAATCTGATTAATCACTACTAGTCTATGGAATAATTCTTACGTGAGGGATTCTATAATTTTAGGCACCAGTGATGATATTTCCTTGATATATGCGATTGTCTGGATATTGTCAAAAAATTAAACACATGTCAACTTAGCTTTGTTTATTGACATTTTATTGACAGAGCTTAATTTTACTTTTAAATGATTATTTTTATCAATTAAAATTTTTCTTACCGTTATGGAGAGACAACTTTACCGTTATGGAGAGACCAATTTATGTTACGGAGTAATCTTCAAACTTAAATTTCTCAGTGACCCTTCTACAAAAGTATACAATATCTAACAAGTAGTTGAACATGGCTATTATAATGTTGATCACTTAATTTAAAAAAAATCACTTTATGACAATAACCCTTAAATAATGAAATAAGAATTTCACTCCGTTACGATTATTGTCGTTATGGAGAGTAATGATAACGAACATTGTCTCTCCATAACCACAACTATTTCTGTTATGGAGTGACAATAAACAAATACTAAATATCGATGCTAACACAATTTAAAAGACAAAAAGAAATGTTACTATTTCAACAAGTGTCACTTGTTGGTCAAAATACCAAATTCATAAAGGTTTATAGCTATTTTTAAATGAGTAAAAGGGTAATTTGTGACTACTTTTTCTCTCCATAACGTTTTTATTTTTGTTATGGAGAGACAGAAAATACGCGTTATGGAGAGACGTTTTTCTTACTAAATCGTGCATAGCATCTACGTATTATGCTATACTATGATTATTTTTGTTTTTTCCAAATGAGGTTGTAGTAGGCTTGGAGATTGTAGGGTGCTTATTATAAGTTTAATTGCAGTATTTATGTGTAAAAAATTGCGTTATGGGGAGACGTTGAATTAAAATACTCACCCAAAGACTTGCACAAACCTTACATTATTTCTAAACCAAAACACATTCATTATACTTTTTTTTCACGATTCACTGCATGAAGGTCGCGCGCAACTCTTTGGCACCAGACAAGTGATATTTTGGTCAGAAAAGGTATAGAAATTACCTGAAAACTATAAGCGTTACGGAGAGTCGCTGCAACGTGGGACATAAATTGCATGAAAAGTGGTAAAAATAATAAAATTATTTTAAAAAACGTGTATATAATCTTATAGATAGTGTTGTGCACTAACATGATATCGGAAACAAATATAATATATAATACAGGAAGTCTAGAATAAATCGCCTGTTTATGTGGGATTTAGAATGTGGGACAAGGCTTTTTGGCTAAAATTGGCTATATTTACACAATATTTCTTTCAAAAAACACATTTATGTTAGAATTTTTTGAGTTGTAATATTGCTATATTGTAAAATAAAGGTCATTCATTGCATTTATGTAATCAAATTAAATCAAAATATTCAATAATAGATATTACAAGGTGCGGACAGTGCTGGTGCTTAAAATTATAGAATCCCTCACATATGGACCCCCATGAAATTTGGCACAGATGACCTCTGAAATACCCTTTTTAATTTCTGATATAGGGCAGTCACTTTTGACCTCGTTTTGACCTTCTAATTTGCATATTTCTAAGATGGCCGCCAACTGATATGTGTAATGAGAGTGAAAATTTCAAAATTGAGATAGCGACCTGCAAATAGGCTCAAATTGAAGGTAATACCAAGCTAATTACAAATTTGAAAAAACATATTTTTGTTATATCTCGTTTCCTATCCTAATTTGTATATTTCCCAAATGGCCCCTAATATCCAGGTGAAAACAGCAACAATTTCAAAATCGAGATAGAGACTTGCAAATAGGCTCAAATTGAAGGTAATAATAAGCTGATATATAGGCCTATTTCGAAAAAATAGTATTGTTGTATATAAATTTATCAGCCTGATTTGCATATTTTCAAGATGGCTGCCAAACAGTGAAAACGCCAAAACTGACATCCAGAATATTAGATAAAAATGGGTCATGGTATATTAAAATGGCCTGTTTAATCAGTTTTCATATCTGTTTCTGTTACTATTAGCATGCTATTAGACCTAGGCTACATATATTATTAAGACAAGTGTTTTGGTGAGTCTTATACCTAATTATTGACAATAGACAAGGCATACTAGTATTACTACTAGACAATCGGGGCCAAGTATATGGCCTATAGTAAATCTTTATGCTTTAACGTTAGCTTAGGGTACATTTACAGTATATCCCGGTTGGTCTAACATTATTATTCTAAGCTTAGAACAAAATATATATGCCTAAAAGTATGAGGGAATTTAATTATTACCAGGGAATCGTGTGTTATATGTACTGATCAAGATAGGTAGATAAAAGAGTTTGAGATATCACACCATAAAAAATCATCATCTGTACATAGGAAATGTTCACCAAATATTGAAAACCTGCACCACACAGAATATCCATTTATATGTATCTGGTTGTTGATATCAGAGACTACAACTGCAGCCTTTATCATGTTTATGGGAGCAGAAGCTGAAGTTTGATGTTTCTCAAATGGCGGCAAAATCCAAAATGGCCCTCATTTGTGCAAGAGCAAAGAATTAATTGATATAATTTTGCACAGAATAGAAGCAGATTCGTGATTTTGGCGTCTACCATAGGGTTTTCGGGCATGTCCGACATAGTGGTGTGACCAGAAAGTACTATATATAGATATTGCATTGTGGGGAAAATTCCAAATTGCCAAGATCAAACAATACATTTATTTCATTTTGGTCGAATATAAACATATTCATTATTTTCTTTGAAAGCAGCTTAGGTCACATTGCCCAAACCCAAGGGCTGTCATTACCCCGTTGGTATCTCATGTCATATTTATATTTAAAATGTCTAAAATGTAATGCATTATGTGGTTATATTGCCAAAACATATCATAAAATAACACACAACAATGAATATAGTTTGTTGTAAAAATTCTTATAAGATTTAGGCAAAGCTTTTTGTGATATATAACTCTTTGTTAAAAAAAATGTTTATTTTTGCGGCACATTTTGAGTACAAATCAGATGTACATTAATAACGACGTAGAGACATTAAAGGGCGATGGAAAGGCATTGAATGTTTAAGAAGAGGCGCTAAAGGGCGACAGAGAGGTCTTAAAGAGCAATGTGGAGGCGCTAAAAGCCGATAACGATGAGTTAAAGGGCGATAGAAAGGCATTAAAGATTAACTAAAAATATTTACGTTGCGACAAAGAGGCATTAGAAGGCAATGCGGATGTGTTAAATAGCAACAAGGAGGCATTAAACAGGCATCAAAGGAAAAAGAAAAGGCGTCAAAGGGCGATGGAGAGACGGTAAAGGGCAACGGAAATGCGTTATAGGTCTAAGAGGAAGCATTAAAAGGTGACGGAAAGGTTTTAAGGGAAAATGATTAGGCGCTGAGGGGTGAAAAAGAGGCTTTAAAGGTTGACAGAGAGACGTTAAAGTGCAACTAAAATTTTTGAATAGCGACGATATGTCAACAGGAGACGAAGGTGCAGAAAGGGTTACAGGGAGACGTTAAAGGACGATGGAAAATCGTAAAGTCCGAGGGGTTCGAAAAAAGGTGACAAGTAGGCAATAAAGGGAGATGAAGGGGAGATAAAGAGCAATGGGAAATCCGTAACTCATAGCAGTCTGGTCGTGTAGACATTGGACGTCTGTGTAGTCTAGCGATTTTTGTGATTTTGAAACATATTCTCATACTTCTAATATCAACTTAGAGTGACATATGCTTGTCCCATTCATCCCAGGAACACACACACAACATATAACCAGTATACACCATATTTGTTTGGTCAAGGTGATGTTGCTATGATAACCGGAGCGAGTTTGAATATGGTAATTCAAATATCAAATTTTCAGAATTAATGGTATTTTTGTGATCCACAAATGAAATTAAATGAATCCGGCTTTAGGCCACCTTTGTGCACATATAGGCTAAACTGGGCCAGAAGAACCTCCTGAGGATGGTGAGATGATTGAGATGACCCTGTCCTCCAGACACAGGATTCGAAATTCGAGCCCTGTCTGTCTGAGGCCGAGCACGCTACCTCTCGGTCACGGAGGCTCCCCACAATACTGACTTTCACACGTTGATGGGGGAGGAACATTTTTGTTTCTTTCAGACCGTCGAGACCGGGAACCGAACCCCGAACTCTGGCGTGGAAGGCAGCGATGCTAACCACTACCCTAGGGCCCCCGCCCTTGTGATCCACAGAATTTAAGAGTACAAAATTATGTCAATTAACATAGAATATATCAAAATAAATCAAAGACAGTTCATAGAAGCATTTAATAGGCCTATACACACATTAATAGGATAAATAGGTTATTACCATGGGATTTAGGAACATTTCTATAAGTCCTGAGGAGTATACAATATCTCATACATTCAGGAGAAATACCTCATATTCATCTAAGCCTTGTGTTCTATTTTTTAGTTCAGAAACGGTTGTGACGAGGATAAATCACCCTCATGTGTTCTTGGTTCCCCATGCGATGTTTATTGTTAGGCAATTGAGGTAGCCTGGTAAATAGTTAAGCATTATTGCCAGGTCCGAGCTATGCTCTGCAGCATCATAAATGTTATGTCCGATCTCTGCTGGGACTTAGACTGCTGTGGGATAAACGGGGAACGAACAGGCGTTATTTGGTGATGAAGATGCATTAAAGGTCGACAAAAAAGGGTTAAAGGACGACAAAGATGCGTTAAAACGTGATGGAGAGATGGTGAAGGGTGACAGAAAGGCATTCATGTGTGACCAGTTATTTTAAAAGGTGACGGAGATGGATTGAAGGAGAATAGGCAGGCATAACAGGTTGACGAGGAAACGTTAATTCAACGGCCATGTGAAGGCATCAAGTGGCAATGGGGATGCGTTGAAGGTAGTTAAATGATGACGAAGATTCCATAAAATGTGATGGCATTAAAAAGCGACAGGGAGGCATTAAAGGGCAATGGGGAGGCATTAAATGGTGATCGTGAGGCTTTAAAGAGGACGTTAAGGAGCAATGAGAATGTGTTAAACGGTGACGAACCAGGTGCTAAAGGGCAATGAAGAGGCACTAAAGGGCGGCGGAGAGGCGTTCAAGGGCAGCAGACAGGCATTAAAGATCAATCCTAAGTCGTTAATAGGTGATGTAAAGACATTAATGGGCAATAGGAAGGTAATAAAGGGTGATGGAGAAACGTTAAAAACGTTAAACGTTAAATGCAGGAAAGGGGTCTTAAAGGGTGTCGAAGATGCACCAAATGGCGACAAAAAGGGGTTAAAGGGCGATGGAGAAGAGTTAAAGGGCAATTTTGGTAGGCCCCTATTATTGTTTTATTCTATAAATATTTACATGTCAAAGTAGATATTCCCCTGTATATTTTCGTGTATATTTTATCTAGATAGTAACAGATGTATTGTGACATTTGCTTGTTACAAAAAATGGATGGTTCGCGTTAACATTGTCCTAAATTAAATTTAGTATTACTTTTAGCTAAAAATAGTATTTTCGGTAGGCATAATTACATGTATTGGCTGCAATCTTTGTGTTCATCTTTGGTCTTTATTAATACTTTGGAATTGTTTGTCTATCGAAAATGATTTACAATTAATTTCTTAGCCTTGCAGACAAGGCGGCCATCTTAGATTTTACCAACAATGCAGTGTCTAAGGTACTTTCTTGTTACACCACTAGTTCGGGCCCGAAAACCCTATGGTAGACACAAAAATCGTGAATTTGCGTTTATTCTGTAGAATATGATATCAATTTATTGTTTGAACTTGAATATATCGCGCGCATAATTGATATTATCAATAATAACATGTCTAATGTACTTTCTGGCCACACTACTATCTCGGGCATACATGTAAACCCTACAGTGGACACCAAAAGCATGGATATACTTATGTTCTAGTGAAAATTATATCAATTTATTGTTTAACCTTGCACAAATGGTGACCATCTGCGATTTTACTCAGAATGCAATGTCCAAAAATACTTTTTGACCACACCACTATTATGTCAGGCATCCACGAAAACCCTTTGGTAGACACCCAAATCATGAATTATTATATTCTGTTGAAATTATATCAGTTCATTTTTTGCCCTTACACAAATGACGGCCATTTCATTTCAGCCTATTTACAGGTCTCGGTCTCAATTCTAACGTTTTTTCTGATTCCCGGCGATTGCCAGCCATTTTAAAAATGCAAATTATGTTAAGACAAGTATGTAAAACAATAACATTTTTTTGAAATTTGAAATCAGTTTATTATCACCTTTAATTGAGTCTATTTGTAGGTGTTTATCTCGCTTTTGACTTTTTCACTGTTTTCACCTTGCGATTGGCGGCCATTTTGGAAATATACAAATTAGGCTAGGAAAATGATTCAATTTGAACCTATTTGCAGGTCTGTATCTCGATTTTGACATTTCCACTCTAAATTGCGGCCATTTTGGAAATATGCAAATTAGAAGGGCAAAACGAGATCAAATTCCACTGCCCTATATCAGAATTTGAAAAGGGTATATTAGAGGTCATCTTTACAATGTGCACATTACATTGACTTATTCCATAGACTATATGGGAATAGCAGGAGGGTCTACCGGTAGGGTGAACGGCAAGACCCGCTTATCATTCACCATTTTATTTCTATCTTCCTTCCTTTCCCGTCGGGTCAACGGTTATGATTGACTTCACAAAACTCTTCTTCAGTTCATTATATTTATTTGTCTAGACATAAAACATCGGCAATGTACGCGCACGACATGCTCCTAGGCTAGCTCTAATCTGCCAACCTGCAACACGTCTGCAGTCGTCAGGGGCTAGACTACAAGTCGCGAAAAAGGCCACGACCGCGTGGTGATTGGGTTTATGCGCACGTCACTAATATACTGTAGCGAGGCAGCCGTCCAGCCGTCCCCCCGCGTCCGGGGAGACTGGGGTCGACTGTCACGATGATCTAGCGAGGCAGAGATCCTACATTACCCCCGGGTTAGTGATAACGTAGGAACCCAACAAAAGTGTAGGAGACTGCGTCGTGAAAGCATCGGGAACTGTACAGAACGTAACGTCTTATAACTATTTAAAACAGACAGGTGTGAAAAAAAAAGCGTGGGTGTTTGTGGTGAAAAAAAATACAGCGTGGGTGGTTGTGGTCGCAGCATCCGTAGTTAAAATGATTGTCCCATCCTCATAACACTAATTGCCCGATCCTCGTAACACCAATTGTCCCATCCTCATAACACCAATTGTCCATTGAATTACTTATGCTGCTTTGCTGCGACCAACCGATTCATTTAATTATTACATCCATTATTAGGTAGCAAAGATTTTGCTCGATAATTTAATTGCAGTTGACCTATTCTAATTAATGTTGCCAGGCCTGGCGAATTCATATTTACAAATTAAAATTATCATAATTACGGTACGTGCGGTTGGTTCCGCCATAGATGTCGTTAGGCGCCACTATGGCGTGGACCATCTGCACGAACCGGGCAGGAGTCTGGATTGTTCGTCCTACTCTGGTTTTCCTCACGGTTGCGTCCATCGAAATTTTGTCGCGATTAGCGATATTCGATAGTCTTTTACGGCATCGACTGAACCAGGGGTTTTACCTCGTAAATGTAAAGGTATGTATGTGTACGTTCGCAAACCGCCGCCGTCCCCGTTAGCGCGGGACACGGCAGGGGCTCGCGAATGTGGCGTTACATAAGATTTGTCTTTGTGAGGCAATTTAACTTTATCAGCTGGTTGCTGTGGGACAGTGGCCAATTCGGTACTGTTTCTGACTGCCGCCGACTGTGTCTGTTTAACAATCGTCCTGTTGGACGTCTGAGTGTTTGCACTACTAGGTCTTGATGGGTCCTGTGGATTCCCACTAGCGATCCTGGTAGTCTTCGAGCTCTGTTTTTTTGTTGGCGTTGTACGCTGTGTTGTCGGACCTGTCATAGGCTCGCACTCTAAATGTGCGGGTTTAACTCGGTCTAATGAGACCGTTTCCACCTTGCCTTTAATCAGAATTTTCATGACTCTGCCACTCCTCGCGACGACCTTATATGGGCCGTCGTAAGGGGCGGTAAGAGGCGGCGCAATTGCGATTCGTCGCAAGAATACATGTGTGCATGTTTCTATTTCCTTGTACTGGAAAATGTTTTTTCTGGTGTGTGTCACGTGGTGGCCAAAAACGAAGACGCGACATGGCTACGCGTAGCTTGTCTGAGTAATTCTCCAAATCTGTGTTGGCGTCGACGGTGTACTGTTGCGTAAACTCTCCTGGGAGTCTGAGTGTCGTACCGTATATCCTTTCCACTGCCATAGCGTATTAAACCGGATCGTTTTTGCGGCCCTCTCAGAAACAGTACCATACAGTGTAGGCATGCCACAGCGTGCTGGATCGTAGTGAAAAAACAGCCTTCTCACAAACACCATCGTATGTCGCAGACCTGTCAGTAGTTTTCATCCTCATTCCATTTTATTCATTATTAAAACTATTTTTGCTAAGGTGGTAAATAACTCACACTTGTAAGCTTTGATATACAGAGAGTATTTCCCCATTTCTTCCCAGTAAACTTGTCGGCATGCTTCTAACCTATCATGATGTTTACTAATTAGCAATTATAAATGGATAGTTATAAGATTATGTGAAATAAGCTATTTCGTCATTTTTACATGCTTTAAATGTTATGACATAGATATTAAATATACCCGATTCTACACCTGCAACCTTTAGTTTTATGTCTTGTGAAGACATTTTGGTTTTCATAACATTTATTTTTTAATTAATTCTACACACATTATCTTGATAATGAACAGGGGGGTCAATAACAGAACATTACACTATGGCTGTTCCACGGCATTTCGTCTGGTTACGATTTAATACGTATAGCGTAGCTATGCCCCAGCCGCCCCGTAGCACTTAATGTGTATCCATCACCACAGCACAATACGTTACAGCGTTGATACATGCCAGCCACTCACAGCACACACGATACATTGTCACAATGTTGGTTTAATGCTGGGTCAGCGTCGCTGATACTGGACCAGTATTAATCTAGCATTGAGCCTAGTATCGTGTGTGCTGGGTGCTGTCATCTCCGTGTGTATCTACGCGGCCGTGACATGTTGACCTTTCTGTTATTCTAGTACATTCCAACAAGAGTAAATTACGGCATATCATAAGACATGTTAATATTTTTTGTCTTTATGCCGTTGTCTTCATTAGAAGAGCTACATTTCCCAATGTGGTAGGCCTAAGCAACTCACACTTGTAAAATTTGATAGCAAAAAAACAGTCAACCATTTCGTTCTGGTAAGTTTGTCGGCATTGTTGTCAATTGTAACCTATATTATGATGCTCTTTGAACTTGAACATTAGATAGATGACGATAATAATGTGCAGTGATATATTTTCCCAGGCGGACAAACAAACTAATAAACAAAGAAACGCAACCAAAAACATAGAACTCTAGAAAATGAGTCATATTTGCGATACCTTGATCCAACCACGCTGAGTTTAATTTTAAACTTGAGTGACTTAATAATTTTAGACCTACACACCTTAAATATTGTGATATATGTTTAACATACCCGGCTATGTAAATTCAACCTTTATAGTTGGATGTCTCATCAGCAAATTTTAGGTTTATGATATTGATACTCCCTGCTAATTATATTAATCATAGTCATGTGGATTCATGACAAAAGACTACACTGGGTGCCATACACCATTCTACTTTCCCTTCAAATGCAAAAAATTGCCCCGATGCCTTTTCAATGGTGGGCCAGCATCACAGGCGGTCCAGATGCATTATGTAGAGTAACCATGAACGCTGTGTAGACGGGAACCTATGACGTAACAAATCGTTATATCTCACCAAGCATGTCTGCCGTAGCGTAAAAATACGTAATAGCGGTAGCTGCTCTATACATGAATGAGAGAGATTTTGAGATAAATTACGGATTTTTACGCTATGCGTGAGAGAAGGCCACTTTTTGGATACGGACTACAACGCTCTGGTATGAGTGCGGTATATCATAGTGTTTGTGAGAGGGTCGATTTTTCCATCCGTTTTGATACGCTGTGGCATAGCTGTGGTATATCTACCCGGCAGTGGAAAGGATATCATCTCAGCAGCCTATCTGCCTAGCCTCTCTTTGATGGCGGAACGAACGCCTAAAAGTACTGAGGGTAAAGTAATAGTCCATGGATTCGGTGATTCGTGTGTCATAATGGCGGCTTTCAACTGGCTGGGGAAACGTTCGACCATGCTATTTTTACTGGGGGTGATAGCTTGTGGTGCGAATCCGTATTATCCCGAATTTGTTACACAAATTATCCCACAATTTTGACGCAAACTGCGCGCCCCTATCTGTGATGATAGTGGCAGGAGTACCGTAGCGTGCTATCCACCCGCTGAAGAAGGCATCAGCGACGTTTCGGCCCGAATATCTACAACGGGTATGGCTTCCGGCCAACGTGTAAAATGATCGACGCAAGTCAGTAGATATCTAAAGCCATTAGCGTAGGGTAAGGGTCCGACAATGTCGATGTGGACATGATCAAATCTCTCGGTAGGTTCAGTGAACTTGCCGAAAACTGGTGTGTTGTGACGTGAAACTTTGGCGGTCTGACAACCTTTACAGGAACGACACCATTTAGCAATGTCAATATTCATGCCATGCCAAACAAATCGTGTGTTTATCAAAGGTTTTGGAAAAAACTTGAAAAAAAATTCGCGGTAATGTACGGCCAGTTATGTCCCGTGGACACATCGCACCAAATCAGCTGATTGTCAAATGATTTGAGTAATTTGAAATTCATAGTGGATGAAGTCGAGTGTCGCAGTCTCGTCAATTCCGCGTCCTGAGCTTGATCAATTCTTAAATCTTTATAATTAATCGCTGGTCCATTGTCTATCACGGACACTGACGGTCGTGACAGCGCATAGGCGACGAAATTTGTCTTTCCTTTAACGTACCTAATGTCGGTAGTGAATTCGGCTATGAAAGCTAAGTGTCGTGTTTGGCGTAGGGACGGGCGCTCGGTAACAGATGACATTACAAATGTCAAAGGTTTATGATCAGTGTTTACAATTGCTTCCTTCTAGATTATGTCTGAAATGTTTTATGGTGGCATATACTGCCAAAAGCTCACGGTCAAACTCGCTATAGCGTGTCTCCGCTGGACTCAGCTTCTTGCTGAAAAACGAGAGTGGCTGCCACATACCATTCAAATATTGCTGCAGAACGCCACCTACGGCGACATCACTAGCGTCACACGTGATGTTTAATTGAGCCATAGGATCTGGGTGTACCAGAAGGGTAGCGTTTGCCAATATTTGTTTGGACTCGGAAAATGCTGACTCTGCATTCTCATCCCACTTCAATTCAAAATTCGACTTCGGTGACAGTCTTGTATGACCGTCATTGGCTGCTGTCAATAAATTGTTTAATGGCGTCAACTTCGCTGCACATTGCGGTATGGAACGGTGATAATAATTTACCATTCCTAAATATCTTCGCAACGCTCGTTGCATTTCGGGCTTTACGAAATTGACTATGGCGTCGACCGCGCTGGGTAACGACGAAATTCCTTCAGCACAAACGTGGTGGCCTAAGAAACTTAACTCAGTTGCACCAAAATGACACTTCTCAGGACCGATGATGATGCCGTATTCGGCTAGTCGGGCAAAAATAATTTTTAAATGTTTTATGATCTGGACTGGTTACCAGTAGGTCGTCTAAATACACAAAAACGAAATCAAGTACGCGTGTAACGTGGTCTATGAAACGCTGAAACGTTTGGCCGGAATTTCGCAGACCAAACGGTGTCCTGGTAAAATTAAAAAGACCAAAAGGTGTAGTGACGGCTGTCTTGTGTATGTCTGACGGTTCCACAGGAATTTGGTAATATGCTCTAACCAAATCATTTAAAAAAAAAAAAATGAGCCAGCTAATCGCTGCGTGAAATCCTGAATATGTGGGATTGGGTAACGGTCGGGTACGGTCTGAGCGTTCAAGCTTCTGTAATCTCCACATGGTCTCCAGTCGCCATTTTTCTTTGGTACCATATGAAGCGCTGAGGACCATTCACTGTCGCTGGGTTCGATAACTCCTAACTTGATCATGTCGTCGAACTCGCGTTTCGCAGTGACAAGTTTATCGGGTGCCAATCATCGTGGGCGCGCGAACACCGAGTGTCCTTTCGTTACGATTTTATGTGTAATACCGTGTTTAACGGTCTCACCCTTTGTCGTAGGGCGAGTCAGTTCCGGGAACTGACCTAAAAGTTTAGTGTATTCATTATGAACAATGTCCACACTGTTCAATGACAGTGGTCTGATTGACGACAGTGAAGTGGGAATAGCTAAACCGGTTCTCATGTCTCTAAGACATCGATTTCTTAGGTCTACTAGCAAATTGTAATGAATTAAAAAATCGGCCCCTATGATGGGTTGTTGCACGTCTGCCACTATAAATGTCCACGGATAGTCACGTTTTAAGCCGACGTCGACGACGCGTTTACTGTTGCCGTAGGTATTGATAGTAGTGTTGTTAGCGGCCACCAGGGGGAGGCAGTCTGTGTCCGAAATCCTGTTAGCGCAAGATTTCGGTAAAACGCTGACCGCTGCGCCCGTGTCAATCAGATATTTGCATTTATTATTTTTGTCTGCTACGTACAATAACTTAGAGTCAAACAACTTGGGAAGGGTAGCTTCCACGGAGTCATGTCGCGTCTCGGTTATCCCGCCAGATGCAAGAGTCACTACCTTGCTCTGGCTTAGCAGTTTAAAGAAAATGCGCAAGGGTTTCTGCACGTGCGTGCCTTGTCACCGAAAGTTTGGTGAAAGTAGCAAGCAGGTGCATTAGCCGTATCGATCCAGTTCGCAGCATTATTTTGCTGTGCGTTCTGCGGCAGTGCGTATGGACGAATATTTTGCTTGTCAATTTTAAAATTACCTAGTTTGTTAGGAACAAACTCTGTGGCCTGAGCGTTTGGAATGAATGGGGGCCTAGGTACATAATTATCATTAGCACGACCACGTCCTGAGTTCCTCTTCTTTTCCGCTGCTGTCGCGGTCTCTAATTTCTTTAATATTTTTGATAAGTCCTCGAGCAGTCCCACTAATTTAGCAGTTTCGTCGATCTTAATTTCTGCAACCCCCGGCTTACTCTCTTCCACATCCGTCTCTGAAGCTAGGGCCCTGTCGGCCAACATGGCCAAACTCTCCAAAGTAGCACTATCTGGCTGTGTGGCCAAATGGGCACGAATTGAAGTCGGCATTTGTCTAATAAATGCTTGGCGTATAACCGCCTTTCCGACCACTGCTTGGGTTCCGAAACCTGCCGTCTTCTGGAGGTGTCTTAAAAATCTTGAGGGGATGTCCGAGCCCATCTTTTCTCCGGAAATCACCTTATTTACCCGTTCGGGTGTGGTTAAACCTCGTCGCTCAATTAATATACTTTTCAAGCTTTCGTACTTGTGCGACCTGAAAGGTTGGCGTAGGACATCTCTCACATCAGAGGCGACCTCGCCTGGAAGTGCTGCACATGTCAGACTGTACCGCTCATCATCGTCGTTAATTTGATGAAGATCGAACTGTGTTTCGATCTGGTTGATCCATAGTTCAACATCTGTAGCGTAAAAGGTTGCTATCTTGAATTAAGGTAAGTTCGTTGAACGTCTCGGGGGCTGTCTTCTGCATGGTGAAGGGCTTTTTGACGAGTCACTCCTAGAGTGATTTCTTGTTCGTCGATTTCGAGCGATTCGAGCAAAATCCTCTTCAAGCCTTTTGTACTCATTGTCTGCCAAAACGAACTTCGATCTCCTCGCTTTCCAAGTAATAATTGTCTTTTCGGCGAGCTCCCTAACCTTCCAGAGGCGTAGACACGAAACCTTTCGTGTGTTGTAGACATTTTGAAATGTTTGGTTGAGTAAAATTATTTAATTAATAAAACGTTTGAGAATGCAGGCCTATTGGCTCTATCTCAAACAGTGTTGAAATGGTATGTCATTTTAACACATACCAGCTATTTCGGTGACGTGTGGTGCATGGGTTAAACTGTACATTGCCGTCTAGACTTTATTAATAATGTCAGTATATGTTGAATCTGTAGCACTGTAGGTTTTTGAGATTGTCCATGCTATGTCGCATATTGCGAGATACAGGGGTTGCTGAGATATTTGAATATTCTTCACTGGGATTGCATATGATTTCTTTTCACTTAATCACACATATATATATTTTGTGGAAACTGTAGGTCAAGATTGTATAAAGAATGCCAGAAATAATTACTACATGCTATGCTAATCTATGATAATAGTATATAGTAAATCGACTTGGGTGGAAAAAAAAAATTCACGCATGTCGAAAAACACATGCAAATGTTGAAAGTGTTTCGCTATAGCGCAACTGTCAAATCGAATATTTCGTTATTTATATAAGTTTGATCTACTGAAATCAACTATCATGAGAAAATTTCGTTCTCTGGCTGATAGGGTAAATGTGACTGCAGTAAAAACAGCTACGTTTTTTTTGGAAATGGCATTTTAAAACATGACTGACAGTAGTCAGTAGCGAACTGATGATATAATATATCATTTCACTGACGAATGATTTCTGCGGTGAACACTCTACTTTTTTTTTTTATATGATATGTTCATCGCCGATTCATTCTTGATGACGTTCGAATCGATCGCTCGCTTCGTTTCGTTAATTGTCGTGTAATTCGGTTGTCGTCGTGGATGGCGCGTTTATTTGGTTTAAGGCGGGTGTGGTGTAGTGTATGATTGTTTGCTGTTAACGTGTGGCGGGTCGCACACGTGTCAGCCTGTATCGGTTTATCAAATATGGCGTACGTGACCACAGCCGCGTAGACCCAGCCAGTAGCTCGTTGCTGTATGCTTGGGCCAGCAGACCTGTGATATGGGTGTACGTGCAAAACTGAGCAGTAGGCGCGTCTCGCCTCACATTAGCATATTCATGAACTACCCTGTGCCAGAAAAGGCGCGAGGAGTTGGCTAGAACGACGCCAAACACCAGGGGGCGTTTCGACGTGAAAAATTAGACTATGAAATTTATCAAAATCTCGCACAATTTGTGCTATAATTTCTTTTCCGAAATTGCGTATTTTATATTTTCTCTCACTTTAATGGTTTTGAAAAAGAAACTTTGTATATATGTAAAAAAAAAATTTGAGGCTAGTCTGTGTATAGTCTTGATACGTGAATAGGTTGCGCCACGAATTCAAAATGGCGACCTAATTTATGCTAATGTGATGAGGTGACATGGGTCCACTGTCAAGGTGCATGCCGGATATGGCGGGACGCATGGTGCCCACGACGGGCGAGTAGCTAAGTTAGGGAAACCAGCGTCCAATATGGCGCTCACTTACCAAATACATTCATTATTAACAGCATTCTCTGGAATAAAATATTGTTATAATAATAAAATATTGACCTACGGTCCTGGAAATATGTTTTACAGACCAACTAGGACTGTTTATTCACATTTATTTTCAGGCGAACAATTTTATTTGGTTCTTTTCCTATTAAAGGTTATCTGAGTCGAAGCGATATTTTTCGATAATTTTTTCTTTGTCAATTTTTTCTGAAAAATCGACATCTGATGAGACTTCGTCTATTGGCTTTGAAATCGAGTCACCCAATTATGGCGAACAACGATAAATATGGAGTTTTCAAAAATACCCACTTCCTACTCGCCTACAGTGGCATTAATAGGATTAAAGCATGCTAGGAACTCGTATTTGGAAAGATGAATGACAAAAAAAAAATTGTACGTTTTTTCTTGAAAAACCTACATGTCGGCCATCTTGAAAAGGCACCAAACACGTGGAATTCCTTCAAAAAATGTTAAAATTACGCCGTTTTGGGCATAAAAACGCGTACTTCTCCTCTGATAACTTTTCCAGCTAGTTCTAGCTGGCATATTTAGCGTGACCTACAATTTTCATGTACCTTTGAGAAAAAAATGCTCATGATTTTTTTCGAAAAATCCCTTAAAATTAAAAAAAAAACTATCCTTAAAAACAAAGGTTTTCATCTTGTTGCGATCACAATCAAACGTCAGGGGTCACCAGTATGGGAATAGCAGGAGGGTCTACCGGTAGGGTGAACGGCAAGACCCGCTTATCATTCACCATTTTATTTCTATCTTCCTTCCTTCCTTCCCCGGCGGGTCAACCGTTCCGATTGACTTCAAAAAACTCTTCTTCAGTTCATTATATTTATTTGTCTAGACATAAAACATCGGCAATGTACAGTCCCGCGCAGGACACACCCCTACGCTAACTCTAATCTGCCAACCTGCAACACGTCTGCAGTCGTCAGGGGCTAGACTACAATCGCGAAAAAGGCCACGACCGCGTGGTGATTGGGTTAATGCGCACGTCACTAATATACTGAAGCGAGGCAGCCGTCCAGCCGTCCCCCCGCGTCCGAGGAGACTGGGGTCGACTGTCACGATGATCTAGCAAGGCAGAGATCCTACAACTATACTACTATACGTTGATATAGGCCTACTGAATCAAGTGATGATCCTTTGCCAGTGTGCTGTCTGTTGTTGCTACATATATTATGCAGTGCGCATTGGCGCGGTATTGGGTCAATATAGTATATAAATAGACAATATCACCCGGTGTTTTCAGTATTGGCACTAGTATTTTGTCGAGGTGGCCAGTATTTTGCCTCGGCCTCCGGCCTAGACAAAATACTGGCCACTGAGACAAAATAATAGGGCCGATACAGAAATCACAAGGGTAATGTTGTATTTATTATATACCTGGTAATTCTGTTTTGTCACCTAAAATAGGCCAAACTTATTCTACCGTTAGCTGGTTAGTCCCACTCGTGATCTCTGTTCGGGTCAACTCGCTCAGATTACCTGCTTGCGGGGCCTCAGGAACCGGGCTATCCTACACATCCTCACATAATCAAAAGACTACGCCGAAAACTCAGGATAGGCCTATATAATAGACTAGGCTACGTAGGGCCCTACATGTAGCCTACCGATGACAGGTAGGCCTATGGCAGGCTATGAATTTATAAACAATATGTTTGACATCAGACATAGGGCCTAATAAAGAAGACTAATTATAAAAATGCCTACACCTTACAACCTGCATGTGTGTAGGCCTATACTAAGATGACTAACACCCGCATATCTCACAGCAGCGAGCGGGGAGGGGGTATAGCCTACGCCTGAATGACCAAATTTGGCACACATGTCGTCTGATATGTACTTGTCAAATCCTGATATAGGACACACATTTTAGCGAAGGTTAACTCCCTCCATTTTCACAAATTCAAAATGGCCGCCACCTTTGAAGGGTATTACACAAAATTGTCATATCTCCGCCAATAACAGGTCAATTTACATATTTTGGTATGCTTTCTAACATTTTCGGGGTTGTCTGATCGATTGAGCTCATGTTGAGCATCATCCGAAGTTGTTGATTTTTATAAAAACGACAAAATTGAATTATTTTAAGCTGAAATAAATAAAAAAAATGCCGGTGATGATATGATTATTATTATTACAGTTCACTAACATTTTTATAATACTCAGGTGAGTAATCAAACATGGCATCAGAAGGGGTAAACTGGCATTTGTGTTGTCTTTGTCAAACTGATGGTGGTGGGGAGATGAGGTGTCCAGCTCAAAACAAACGTTTAGGTAAAGGCGCCAGTCACATATATCTCTTTCAGAACCACTTTCAGCATTTGCAAACAGTGACATGCCAATGGACATTTCACATTCTCTCACTAGTGATGCAAATCTTCTAGAAAAATTGATGATAAACAGTGTAAAGCTCCACAAATCTTGTCTGAACAAGCTGACTCGTCCAAAGAAATGCTAGTGGATAATCCAATAAAATAAGACTATCTTGTATGTCTCTTTTGTGGTATTGGGGACTTGCATGATGTGCTCCATATTGTCTCTTCTTCTGGAATTGACCTTTAATTGAAGACATGCCCACTAATTTGATCGATTTTGAAATGCTCATAGAGCTTGCAAATGGTGATCTGTTTTCACATGACACAGTTTATCATAAAGAATGTATATTCAGATATTATAAGCGGCATACGTCAAGTCTTCATAAAACACATAGCAATCACACTATGAGTCAGTCTCAGCTTGGATGTATTGCTCTCGCTGAACCTGTAGCGTATGTAGTTGAAGATGATAGGGATGGTCCATTTTACATTATTGAACTAGCAGAACTATGCACTAGTAGACTTAAAGAATTAAGTGGTGCAGTTCCTGGTAGAATACATACACCTCGTAAGTAGTTTCCAAGAACGCATACTGTCACAAATACCAGGGATGAAAGGTCACAAGGCTGACAACAAGCTTTACATGGCATGTGAAGCAAACAATGGGAAGGCAGCCGCACGTGAACTGCACCGAAGTTCTCATGATGCATGTAATATGGCTGAAACCACCACTAACTTACGTGAAAAAATTCCCAGTTGAATTCCGTTCCCCAAATGTTGTCATCATTTATTGACATGTTGTTGTGTGGTCCTTCTGCCAAAATTAACCCTGATTTTGATCATGATGGTAGAACATATGTGGCTTAATCCATTGCATTATTGATGTACAATGCCATAAAAAAGACACCACCCAAACCAGCTACTAATCTTTAACATAAGGTCGACGGGGAGACACCTATCGCAACATATATAGGACTCAAAATGTACAGCGCAACAGAACATTGTGAGGAAACTCTAAACCAGTTACATAAACTTGGTATATGTCTATCTTATGCCCGAGTAAGAGATATCTCAAATTAAATGCAAATTCTGTTCTTAAAATGTTTGAGGGCGGAGGTGTAACCTGTGGACCTATACCTATAAAGGGATTGCTAACAATAGGTAGCGCAAACAACATCGACATAAACCCTTGTAATAGGGATGCTAGAGATGCATTGCATGGTACTGGATGCCCTCTCACACAACTTCCAACTTTGAATGACACTGACAATAAGAGGAGTACCGTACAAAGCAGCTCAGAGAAGCCACTCTAACATTCTAACATTTATCACCTGCCATTGTCTTACACAAATATAACGGGACTGACAGTAACTGGTTTATGTAGGCCAGCTCCCTCTGTTCTAACCACCAGCACCCTAACACCTTCTGTCCCCACTGAAACAGCCTCTATCTCATCTGAAATTCTAGGCACAACGTCAAAGAAAGCAGCTTATGCAAAGAAGTTCTCTTAGCCATGATGATGCTTTATGATGGGCAGTCTTCTGTGTCTCTAGTCAACCACATTAACCCGCCCACCATGTATCTCGTCAATGCTTCTCATCTTTCACCAGAACGCCAGTTCTCCCAATATGATCTAACATGCCATGTCTCTGATCAAAGCAGCAGCAGATTATTTGAATTATGGACAAAATCCAGTTATTACTCTTTATGCTATCGCTAAATCCATCCAGTTGGATCCAGCGACAAAGTTCAATGAGGACAATCATTGTGTGATTCTGGGACCTTTACAGAAAAGCTGATGGAAAAACTATTAGGTGATTGACTACGAGACAGTGGATTGATGGCAATTTTTATTAATGCGGAGGTGACAACATCAGGTCGAGCTGAAGCAATGCTCAAAGGCACACATGTGACTAGAATACGTTACGCCCATCAAGCCACAATCCTGTCACTTTCAATTCTGCGAAGGGAAGCATACCTCAAATACAAAAAAGGCTACCAAGAGAATAACAATGAAATTCAATCATTTGAAGCCTGGAGTAACCAGAAAGGCACACATGTGACTAGAATACGTTACTGCCGCACTTCAAGTAATGGCTAACAGTTTATGACATGGAACTATTATTGTTGCGTTTTGTGCGCTCTATCCGGATTGAAGACTTTGATTTGTATCTCAGATCGTTAGATGAAATTGAATATTGGGCTTTCATTCTGAATCATTACAATTTTTTATGCTCTTTGGCGTCCTGTCCATGTACCGAATATACTAAATCTGCAGATAAAACACCCGGATCTATACAAGCACTTTGCTGAGGGCTTCTTTGCTATTGCAAAAAACACAAAACCCATTTTCACTGATTGGATTTGACCAAAAGCTGGATCAAGAAAACAAAGAACTAAAAATATATGGTGGAAATCTTAATTTAAATGATGAATGCATCTTCACAGACTTGCAGGACCAGAAGTCGTATGACTTATCACAGAATTTGATGCGGGCACATTGTCAGTAAGAGTCCGATTCCGAAACATCATGACAAAAATCCAAGCGTTCAATGAGGTTTTAAGCAGACACTAAAGCACTAATATCAGCATTCAAAGAGGTGGGTTAACCCATTTGATGAAGACAGTGATGAAGTTGTTATTTCAGATACCAATTCAATTTGTGAAAGAAAGACTAGAGAGTCAGTTTTCTTTCATGATCCAATCAAAATGAATAAAATCCCGCTTCCAAGTAATCGCTACAGAAAACACAAAAAGAAGTGTATTGATAAGACAAAAGAAGACTGATGAGTCAACTTTGCATAGCACTGCAAGTACGGGAAGGCAATATGAACATTTTTTTTAAGTTGAGAATGCTAATGCCCCATCGTCCTTATCAAAACATGGCGTTTTGCGGACTGGCCAAAAGTCGGATCTGGTTCCGTGCTTAGAAGTTGATTTTTCACCCGATTTTGCTGAAGTTGACATTAACCTTATAGATTGTGTCAGTATGGTTCATTTTCTAAGACCTGATGAAGGCATACACACATTCAACGATTATGATTATTCAAAAATCATTCCTTATAATTGTAAATTAGATACAAAAGTCTGGAAGCACCGGCCATGGAGAGACGATGAACAGGAGTGCGACACCGATTGCCAAGTAATTACTTATGTAACATTTCCAACAAGGTGGAGCTGTTTGAATACATATCGGGCGAAATTGCTCAGTTTGTCTTTGAGGAAGGAAACATATACATCACAACCTATGGAGAGAACGTGCAAATGATACTGTCATAATTGTGTTCGCGGTTACCCTACACTTGTTTGCTGAGATTGGAGCTGATAAATTATGGGTGACTTTCGGGATGGGAAGAAGTTTAGATATATATGTACATTTATATAATAGTTATTATTGATGGTCTCCACATTGTTCACTCCTATAATTAAATTATTATTTTTGCACATTGCATAAGATATTGACCGTATGACCTTGACGACCTAGTGCTAGCTGGAATATCAGAGATATTAATAACAATTAGATTGTTTAATAACACCTCCGTTCAGTATTATTCATAATACATCTATAATGATTAATGTTGGTATCCACATAGTTCATTCCTATAATTGAATTATTATATTTTTGCACATTCCATAAGATTTTGACCTTATGACCTTGACCTTGATGACCTAGTGCTAGCCGGACCATCAGAGGTCTTAATGGAAATGTTTGATGTCAAATTAAACAAATATGAGTAATTTTCACCCACTTGAAGTTGTGGGTCGCGGTAGCGAGACACAACTTCAAGTGGGTGAAAATTTTAATTAGGTGACTCAGCGCTTCAAGGGTTACATTTGACATTAAAATAATATCATTAGCCGGTTTCTGATGAATAGTTCATTTTACGGTGTGTAATTCCAAGTGATTTATTATGAACTCTGGTCATAATATCGTACATTGAGAATAGCATTGTCAGATTGATGTAATTAATTACACTATCCAGAAAGTTTAAAATAACAGTTTTTATTCACAGTAACATCAACAGGTCTCAGTTGGAGATTTCTTCGTTTGCTTACAGTGTTTAGGGTGTGTAATTACAATCATTTACTGTAGATTTGGTAATATTTGCGAGGTTTTAACTATCATGAATTTCGCGAGGAAGACAAATTCGCGAAATTAAAAACGTTTGATTATAATAACGCTACCTACTATTTAAATAAAAAAATCGCGAATTCTAGACTCTGCAAAAAGTCCCCAAATCACAAATTCGCGAGAATTTTAATCCGCGAAAATTACCAAATCTGCAGTATTTCAAACATTACGGATATTAAGCTAAATGATTAGTGAATTGGTTTCATTTCCGTTGCTGATTCTCTCTGTTTGATCTTCTCTTCGTCGTGGAATACTCGTACCACGTCTCTCTTCCAGTATATGGTAGCAGCATAAACGATGGAACACAGAACGCCCACTGCTCCCGTCAACAGGAACGGGGCATTCTCATCACCTGTGGCTTCTAGCAGCGCTCCTGTGACAACAACAAATATGTCAATTTTATGTGGTATAGAGCACCTTGGTAGTAAATACATATGGATGATTTGAACGAAAGCAAGTTTTTTTTTGTTTTTTTCATTTGAATTCCAAAGAGCTATACAGCCTCGACCTTTTCCACAGCTAAGAATGTAGAGCTTCTCGGGGTTTATCCTATACTGCGTACTGACCAGGAGTTCAGTTCTGTAAATGCAGACAAGTAAAAGATCGTTTTTGCGTAGCATGATTCACCAGGCAGGAATAACTAATCAGATGTGTATGCTAGACACAGATGCATAACAACATATACTGCTCTGCAAAGCTAAAAAAATAGTATCTGCTTACTTTGAGAGTAAGCAAATATTGTTTGTTGCCTTGCACGACAGTATTATATATACTGCTACAATGTGATCATGCTGTTCTAAGACCTACCAGCTTAACAATGACCAAAGGGAACAGTAACAGATACAGAGGGGAGGATTATCCGCCACGTTTTTTGCCCAAACTAAATTGCATCCACTTCTTTCAAACTTGCCAAAGATCGATATTTAAAACACAAAATTAAGTGTCTAGCTCCAATAATTTTATATTAGCTGAGCAGAACCACCTCTTTTCACAAAGATACAGTAGAATCGGGACTTCAGTCACACAACTCCAACGACGCATCTGACTTATCTACCAGATCCAGGTTCCTCGTACCTTAGTACTAGCAGAAAGAATAAACTCCAACAAGTATTTTAAACTTAATAATTCCTGGCTGATGACGGTTCTTCTCAGTAGCATGTTGCTGGCTACAATTGCAGTTCAAATTTTGTTCAAATCCACCTGCGGTCATCAGCCTTGTCCATTTTATTCAAATCATCACAATACAATATTTACGTATCATATGAGTCGCTGCCTATCGGCTGATACAGGGCCGTTGGAAAGGGGACGGGAGACGATCCCCGGCGCCTCTCCCTGGCTGCGGTTTGGCTGGAAAGCGGCACGGCTGAAGGTAATTATTTGTTTTTTTTACTTTTTACCTTAGACTTGACCCTAGCCTGTTTGCCGTAGACTTGACAGCTGCGGATGATTGCTTGAGATGGCAATCAGTCTGGTCTTAATTCATCGGCCTTGCCGATGAAGAGCCTAATTAGGAATGGGTTTATATCAGGCATTAGGTGTCAAGTCATGGTCAGTTATATGCACAGGGTGTGGTGCGCAGTGGTTGGGGAGGGGTGGGTGGAAATGAGAAGTACTGTAAGTGTAGCAGTGGTGAATTATTATCATCTACATTTTTTGTCAACCTGGATATGTAAACTGAAACAAGTGAAGCAATGAAACAACAAGTTACACAACGTGTTCGTGACGATTCCCGGCAGTTGCCGTGATCATAGCTCGGTTTTATTGGGTCAATTATAAACATGGCTAGCAAATCTGACGGACCTGCCAGACCCAGGGATTAAAAGACTTTCTATCTGATGCAAGGCCGTCGATTTGTCGTGCTACCCTTGGTCCTCGATAAATTAGAATAATAGTAATAATATAATGTCTATATCTATGTGTGATTGCTGGCTGTTCCTTATGTATCCAGTGCACATACTATAGCCATCGCTCTGTGCGATCTTCATATGAGATAAGTAAAACAATAATATGTCAAGGAGAATGGACGAAATTTGATAGATTCGTAGATCTGAATGTACGAGGCACGAAGTGCCGAGTATATTCAGATCTACGAATCTATCGTAATTGAATTCTTTCTTCGACACAAAATACACAAAATAAGTACATGTGTTCCAATATCTTAGGCCACTTGTTTTAATTTCTCTGTTTTAGATCAGAAAAAATCCAAAATCTAATGAGAGAGGGCGGAAAAAAAAACATTTAAGAAAACAAAAACATTGAACCTATTGTTGGAAAAGTTAATGAGGGCCACGAAATAAAAAAAACATTGGACATATTTCTGGAAAAGTTAATGAGGGCGACGAAAAAAAACAAGCCAAAAAAAAACATAGCTGGAAAAATATTTTTTATCTTTTGAAATGAACTTGTTTTTTTTCGGAATGTTTTTTTTTATCTCCCGAAATTGACTGTTTTTTTCGGAAATCGGCAACACTCTAATGCGCACGCTGGGCAGTAAAAAAAACATATGTTTTTTTGGTAATGCGCGGCCTAAATCTAATGCGTGCGCTCATCTAAAGAGAAAAAAAATTATAGTGACCTTATTATAGAAAAACACAATTTCTTTACCAGCATGGCAGACCACAAACTATTAGCCATGCAGTCTCACGTTTAAACCTGAATATTGTGCACGACCTGGACAGTATTAGAAATATCTGTAGATTCGTAGATCCGAATCTACTGTTTAAACGATAGACTGACATCACTCGTGTATTTTAAAATCTAATCTCTCTATACTTAAGTAAGCTTGCTGGCTGCTTATAGCGTATCCAGTGCACATACTATAGCCATCGCCCTGTGCGATCTTCAGATGAGATACGTAAAACAATAATATAATATAATCTCTCTATACTTAAGTATGCTTGCTGGCTACTTATAGCGTATCCAGTGCACATTCTGTACGTACTATACCATTCGTTATGTGTGATCTCAATGTGAATAATGGTAAGTAACCATCCCTGTCGCTATGCACAATCTTCCTATTATATAGGTAAAATAATATGATATAAAATTTTTATATATATGTGAATCCTTGGATTCTACAAATAATCTCAATACAAACTTAATACTGACACTAGTTTAGAGCTTATTTCTGTACTCACCTCCACATGGGCTGTTGATAAGATCAGCGAATGCACAGAAGGCAGTGGTTCCTGCGATGGCTTCATCTTTGCTCGTCATCCCCACCACACCAGCCACGATGTAGATGTAGCTACTGAACACATAGGCTGCAAAGACAACACCAAAAACATTAAATAAACCCGAAAAGTACAGTCAAGACTAGGTCTTTTTTTAATGTATCGGCATTTTCACCGTTAAAAGCTGATGTAGTGCCTGTAGTATACTTTCTCCGTTTGCATTTTTTGCTGTTGACTAATTTCAAAAAGTCAAACGTGTTACAATCAAATGACACTGCTGTCTGTAGTGACTTAAATTCCACAAGTTTTCAACTATTTAATAAAATACATTCGTTGTATAATTATACTGTCGGCTGGAGACAGTCTCTGATACTATTCGGAGCAGACCGGCATTACCCTACATGATCACGCTTTTCATGATCTGACATAGGGTATTACCACATGGTATGGATGTTTGTTTCCCTTAAAATTATTTTATGTTCTTCCAATTCAACGCCTTCTTTTTCAGACGAGGTAGGTCCTTACGCTGAATTTCAACTGATTTTCTCCCTGAATTTGGGATCGTTTTTCCTCCGGTCTGTTATTGCATATGTGGTACTTGTCTGTTGTCGTGATTGAAATAATGTGATGCATCTATCAATGTATGCATTTATGTGTGACTGTATTATTTTGACAAATAATACATTCATACTTTTATGGCACTATTAATGAACCTATATTTCATTAGCCTACATGTCTATGCTAATATGATGAAATCTTACAAATATTGTGCACTTTAAAGTACGTTTCTTTGCAAGGTATATTTTCATAACTTTCATAACTATTTTGTTCATAAAATGCTTGTGTTTACATATATGTATTATCATCCTGTGTGAATGCCAAGATGTCCTAATGCTACTGAAGTTTCTACACTTTTCCAGAGTGATTTTTTTACCACTGGTTGTTGGTGTAGGGAACTGGTATTTACACTTCTATCATGGCAATGCCCTGTTTTAACATTAAATTGATCTTAAGTGTTATATGATATCCACTTAAAAAAATGTGCTTTTAAAAAGCTTCATGTGGCAGTGTTGATTAAATCAATTTTAAGGGTAGCTATGATTAGATTATGGATATTTTAATCTGTATATATACCATCTACAATATAAAATCTTTTAGAAATGCATTATATCATTGAATGTATGACAGGGCACATATTTGAAAAATAGCATATTTGCTAATATATACACCCTGTATAAATATATATTAATACATGAATAAATAATAAATACTAACCAAGTGTGCTGCCAAGAAGTGCCGAGTATACTGCCAATGACGTGTAGTTGGTGAATAGCGGCATAAATAAGGATATGACTGCAGCAAAAAATAGACAGCATCCAGTACTTGCTACAGTCAATTTGAAACTTCCAAATGGTATGAACAGCAGTATTACGCGTACGACTATTCCCGACAAGCCGAATATGGTCAGAAGAGTGGTCGACTTTAAGGCTTCAATTCCTAATGTCTGTGCTCTCATAGGTAAGAAGATGTATGGCGAATCGTAGGACCAAGTAAAACCGAAAAACCCAATACCCAACAGCAGAAAATCTAAGCGAATGTAGAATTTCCATGTCTCGATGAAGCGAGCTTTGAACGCTTCCCATTGGGAACTTTCACTGCTGCTTTCCAGAAGAGGATCATTTTCTGTATCTGTTTTAAACGAGGATTCTTTGTTAAAGCCATTGCATTCTATTACAATCTCTGGTTCTATTGGTTGCACAGGAAGAGGTTTATAGACAAGGACAGCACAGAGTCCCACAGCAAGTGTCATCACAGCCAACACTCTCTCTGTACTTCGCCATCCTATGCTATCTGTGAGTACCTGTATCAGAGGACCAAGCAACATCAACCCTGTCTCAAAGCCAAGTGTAACCACTGTAAACGCCATCTGCATCCTGTTTTCCCAAAAATTTCCAGCAACAAGGAAAGCCAACAAGAACAGTGTTCCTAAGCCAATACCTAAACATACAAGTTTATCCACAGATTTAGATAGTATATACAATCGCGTTCTTAGTGTTAACATTGTTATTTTCCGGGACAAAGTACCTAAATAACTACAGCCAATTGCACAGAAAATATTATCCCTTGGTAACGGAACCAGTACTAGCTTAGCCTAGTTTATTATTTGGTCACCTCAATCATGACAATGAAGGGTCAGAAAAATAGTAATGAAGACATGAACCCACTGATGGAGGCGCTGGCCAGCATTCACACAAACAATGTGACAATATGTAGTGTTTGTTGGGCATCACGTGCCCGCCTGTATCATTACGTATGGGCTAAGTAAAGCCCGAGGAACTCTGCATTCGTAGCTTTGGCGAAGGCCGAGGCCGAGGCCTTTTCCGCAGCTAAGAATGTACAGCTCCGAGGGTTTTAACTGACTTAAAACACAAACGATCTTAATGAGGATCCCTTATAATCAACAGCTCGATCACACCTGACTGATTATAGTACCTTAGGCAGACCATGATAATCTGTCTGTACTAGGTCAACAGTAACTCTCCATTCCCGGCTTAGAATGTAGTTGTAGGAAAAAAAATAATGTAGTGGTGTGTTTCAAACTGTTAAATAGCATTCAAACCAGATTGGGTAGTCCCGCCTTCAGAATCAAAACCATATCCCAGCAAACACGAGCCATTCAATCAATTCTGGATCAATGATGGGCCAGCGTCGCAGACGTTGGACCAGCATTGATCCAGCATTTATTGAATTTCCTGTGTTTTTCCAGGATTTCATGACTCTACACGCTCTGAAGATGTCATCAACACACCATTAAATAGCTAACATCATACAGCTATTCATCTTCCGTGTTAGACATTGCCGCCCAGCAAGGTGGGCCTCTTGGAAACGCGCTTGACGGAAAAGTGGCAGTTATACCACCAGTTTTACTTCTCTATGATGCGAATTTAGTATACTTTTAACCCGGAATATCGCTTAGCCAATATAGTAAAACAAGCCAGAAGCTGAAAATCCACACAATTCGTCATAAATTATTATCATGCTAGTCGGGCAAATGTGGTATTTTAGCTACCGAAATTCAGTATTACAAACCTGTGTTTAATATCGAATAGTTTAACCCTTTCAAATCTAAATTTACCACTGTCATCTTCATCCACTACAAACCGCGAACTGCTGTCGCAATTCTCGACTTGTAGTGGATAAAGATAATTTGATGTGGGTTAAAAATTAAAGAAAATTACTATGTATTGGTAAGCCTAAACCAGTTTTATGGACATTTTCGTTCTAAACCCCCTAGTTGTAGGAAAATTAGGTCTGTTTTCAAGGATGTAAAATGATGCTTTAATGCATCGTGAGGGCTTAAAGGGTTAAATGAACAGCTTTGTAAGAAGTGTGTTATGTAATACAGTGTGATTATTTTTAAATCTCTCAATGTGAATTACAATACCCTTTTATTAAAATTCACGTTTCGGTGAAACAGTTAGAGATGTATTTATTGGTCAACCTACCTGTGAAGATACCATATTATTAATCTGTATTTAATATCGAACAATGTATATGAACTATTTTGTGAAGTTTAATATGCAATTGAATAAAATCATTGGGTAATTCCTAAATGTGAATTAGATTTATTGATATTAATGTTTCGTGAAGTAGTCATAGATATATTAGCTAACACACCTGTGAAGATACCATATGTGAGATATATAGCGTAAAACTCAGACAATACGGATGTCAGTAGAAGTCCTGCTGCTCCCAGCATTGTGCCGATTAATGCTGCCAACCTCCAGCCCAACATGTCCACGACTGGAAGCGCTAGCACACCTGGAAAAACACATCTATTTAAATAGGGGATTTATCAGTATATACTTCACACCTCGATAAATTAGCTGGGCTTGTGCACAATCTTTAGAACTGAATATTGATTAGATCGAAACCTTGAGGCTCCAATTAATATTCATTAACCCTTGTTCTGCCAAGTTAATTTATTTTAATTTTCAGCCACTTGAAGTTGTGTCTCTCTACCGCCATCCACAACTTCAAGTGGCTGAAGGGCGGGGGCCCTAGGGTAGTGGTTAGCACCACGGCTTTTCGCGTTGGAGCTCGGTGTTCCTTTCCCGGCTCGGCGGTTTGAGAGTAACAAAACTATTTCTTTCCCATCCACTCGTAAAGTACTGTGGGAAGCCTCCGTGACCGAGAGGTAGCGTGCTCAGCGTTTGAATTTTGAATTCTGTGTCCGGAGGGCAGTGTCATCTCACTCATGTCACCATCCTCAGGAGGTTCTCATGGCCCAATTTAGCCTCCAGTATTTGCAAATAAGTGGCCTACAGCCCGATTCATTTCATTTAAAGTGGCCGAAAATTACTCATATTTGTTATACAGAAACATCAAATAGTATTCTTAACAGAAACTAAACTAGGTAAATTTGATGAGATTATTATACCAGGATTTAAGCTTCTAATTAATAATAGACAAACAACCAGACGAGCATCTGGGGGAGTGGCCATATTAGTCCATGAGTCCATAGTGAATTTTGTGAAGGTTTTGGACTTCGGTATCAAAGAAACCATCTGGATTAAAATATCAAGACCATTTTCTAATATACCAGTTGTTTTTGGCCTCGTATACGCTCCACCAGCAGACTCTCCATATGCAGATCCGTCTGTCTTTGATGATATTGAAGAAACTATAAATAACATTAAAAGTGAAGATGAAAATATGGCAGTCTGTCTTCTTGGCGATTTCAATGCCAGGACGGGTATACTCCCTGATGTGTCACATAACGATGAAAGTGGAGATCAAAGTGTTGAGTTATGTGAAATTCTCAATAGTAATTCTAATGTCACAAAACGCTCAAACAAAGATCAGTATGTAAATAATAGGGGTAAACGGTTAATAGAACTCTGTAACAGTATAGATTTGCATATTATGAATGGCAGATATGGAGCCGATAAAGGTATTGGTAAAACAACATGTAAAAATGCTAGTGTTGTAGATTACATTCTAATCTCTGAAAACCTTGCTCCATACGTTGAAAAATTTGATATTTTGGAATTTGACTGCATTATTTCTGATATCCACTGCCCCGTCAATGCTGTTTTCAATTTAGTACTGGAAAAAGAAGACGATCTGTCAAATAAAACTCTTCATACACGATCTGAACATGTAATTAAATACAAGTGGAAATCAGATTCTGCAGCTTCATTTCAATTGAATGTATCAGATGAATGTATTGAATTGATATTGCACACTATGGATAGAGCAGAAGCAGAGGGGAATATTACAGCAGATGTAGTGAGTAATGTTTCGGATGATATATGTAAGGTACTGAAACAATCTGCTACTGCCTCTGGTCTATCACATGAAGTTAAAGTTAGTGCTAAGAAACCTAGGCGACGTGCTTTACCTCATAAACCGTGGTATAATACAGAATGTGAGGAAGCACGTCCCAATATGTTGAAATATAGAAATAAATATAGGAGATTAAAAAATGCGACACATTTTAACGAAGTTAGAGTATATAGTAAACAATACAAGAAAACTGTAAATAAAGCTTTCCGTGAATATAAAAAAGCCACCATAAATAAATTACGAACATTACAATCCGAAAATCCAAAGGAATATTGGAACATAATCCAGGGAAAAACAAAACAAGTGAATGAGACTAAAATATCTTTAGATATATTTGAGCAACATTTTAAGAAATTAGCGTCTGAAACTAATCAGACGGAGGCATGCCACCGTGAGGAGCTCAACGTCGCTGACGATCCTGATCTCAATAAACCCTTTACCACCCAAGAAATTACAAAAGCCATCAAAAAATTAAAAAGTCACAAATCTTCGGGAATTGATCAAATTATCAACGAATTTTTTAAACATTCGCCAGATAAATTAATACCAGTATATGCAAAATTATTTAACATTATTCTTTCTACAGGCATAGTACCAGACGATTGGGCTATTAGTATTATAAGACCCATCTACAAAAATAAAGGAGATGATACTGATCCAAATAATTATAGAGGTATTTCTCTGCTCAGTTGCTTCGGTAAGCTGTTCACAAGCTGTCTGAATGAAAGATTATCAAACTTCGTTAAAGCTCATGACACCGTCGGTCCAGAACAGGCTGGTTTCAAATCCGACAATTCCACCATAGACCACATTTTTGTTTTGAAAACTTTGGCCGATATTTACCTCAACAAACGTAAACGATTATGCTGTTGTTTTGTAGACTACCAAAAGGCATTTGATACCATAAATAGAACCAAATTATGGTCCAAGTTGTTATCCTCTGGGATATCCGGGCGGATTCTAAAAGTAATTAAAAACCTCTACAGTCAGGCAAAATCATGTGTTAATGTAAATGGAAAAAAACTCTGAATATTTCTCATGTAATGTTGGAGTAATATCTCCGTTGCTTTTTTCTCTCTACTTAGCTGATCTTAACGAATTTATATCACGATCTTGTAAAGGTCTAGAAAAAATCCAGGAGATGGACCAGCTAGTCCATGATCCAACAGAAGATCTAGTATCGTACTTAAAGTTATATATTTTGATGTACGCGGATGATACTGTATTATTGGCTGAATCCCCTGAAGACCTGCAAAAATATTTGGATACTCTAAATGAATATTGTAACAATTTTGATTTAAAAATTAGCATCAGTAAAACCAAAATATTCATTTTTTCGCGAGGCAAATTAAAAAATATACCTTCGTTTAATTTTGCGGACATGAAACTTGATGTAGTCAATGATTACAATTACATGGGTGTCACGTTTAATTTTAATGCAAAATTTAATGTCGCAAAACAAAGTCTTTATCAAAAGGGATGTAGGGCAATGTTCGCTCTACTTAAACGGATTAAATATCTATCTCTACCTCCAGATATTGCATTAAAGTTATTTGACACTCTGGTAAAACCTGTTGTATTATATGGAGCTGAAGTGTGGGGAAGTGAAAATCGCGACATTGTAAATAAAGTGAAATTAGGGTTCTGTAAATATATTTTACATGCTCATAAATCTACTTGCTCTAATATGGTTTATGGAGAGTTGGGTGAAACGCCGCTTCATATAGATATTAAATGTAAAATGATCCTCTACTGGGCGAGACTGATTAACAGTAAAGAAAATAAACTGTCGAAATTGATTTACTCTTTAATATATAAACTTTATGAGAAGGATTTGTTTCATTCTAGTTGGATTACCTCGGTGAAAAACAGACTAGATAGTGCTGGATTCTCTGGGATTTGGACGAATCAATCTTTACCTAAATCACCGGATCATTTTAATACAATTCTCAAGTTAAGGCTGCACGACCAATTCATACAAAATTGGAATGAAGGCATAACAAAAGGTGGTAAATGTACTGTATACCGTATAATTAAAAATACTTTTGGTTTCGAGAAATATCTGACTGAACTACCTGTAAATAATAGAATTCTTATGACAAAATTTCGGTGCCGCAATCACCGTCTACCAGTCGAAGCTGGTTGTCGGGCTCAAATTCAGCGCGACCTACGGTTATGCCTCCATTGCAATGACAACGGCGATGAGTACCACTATCTGTTATGCTGTCCGTTATTCAGAGAAGAGCGTAAAAAATATATAAATGTCAAATTCTGGAAAAGACCTTCCACTATTCAACTGGAACAATTATTCAAACAAAACGATTATAATAATGTACTGCAGTTAAGTTTATTCGTGAAAGTGATTATCGCAAAGTTTTAAAGTGTTCTTAACAATGAATAATAACATCTAATCCACTGATTCTTGTATAAATCATTACAATTGTAAATATAATTATAATATGCACTGTATTGTATTATATGGCGCCAGCGCTTTCCTGGCTCTTCTGTCATGTTCCGCACACAGGAACCATCAGCAATAAATACTTGTTACTTGTTACTTGTTACTTGTTACTTGTTAAATTTACCCACAAAAATGTGGAATTTTGTTGTTTAGCCATACATTTCATTCCCAATAACAGTGATTTAATCAGCTAATAAAAAGATATAAAACGACTATTGTTGTGATTAGCAGGTCGAGGGTTATTATATGTACAGTATTCAAGGGACTAGCCCATGGCTGTCTACATTTGCCTGGTACATGGCTCATTTGTATTTGTATTGTTGAAATATCATCAGACTAACGTATTTCTACAATAAAATGCGACAAAATACTGGGCACCTGAACGAGTAAAAGGGCCAAATCATACTAGGTCTATATAACTGAAATTTAAAGTAATCTACCTTTCAATTTACGAAAAAATAGCATTATTACCTGTGATGTAGCAGAAGAATTGTTCAATGCCAATCGCCCACGAGACTTCAGTTGTGGTCACATTAAATTCATCCATAATTGTCGGTATAAGAACTCCAAAGTTATGTGTGATGCCGGCACTGGTCATAATTATAAAGAACCCCACAATAAGGATAGATATGCGATGTACTAGATGTGGAGGTATATAAGACGTCTCTGAGTCTGTGCTGCCAGATGACACTGACTCTAAACTGCTCTGTTTGCTCTGTATGGTGCCATCGGTGAGCGTGGAGTTATCAACACTAGACTTGTTGGGTAGAATACCATTCGGAGGCGTTGAGTTCTCCATGTTGGGGATAATTCCATTTGGAGGGTTGGAGTTCTGACCCATAGTGGCAGATGAGTGACGAACAATCACTTTCAATGTCTGTAATAGTAACAAAGAAAACTTGAACAATTTCCCATTAATCGTTTTTTTTCACAGCTGAAATGAAATTGTAAACAAAATAAAAACATGCATCATTTTTTTCGAAAGCGTCACATTGTGAAGAAGGCACATATTGTCAAGCCTGTTTATCGTAACAGTTATTCAAATGGTAGTTTCTCCATATATGTTCACACTAACACATTATATGGAGAGTCGTGAACATGTATCATACATATAAAATATGTAGGCCTATAGCACACTGGAAGTAAATAACGATTTATCGAAATCAAATGATTAAAAACTTCATAATAATCATAAACTTTTTTGTTTGTTTGTATGAGTAATTTTTTGTAGTATCTACACATTATAGCTATATTTGCTCTAATATACTTTTCTTAAGTCAAATATTCCCATGCGCATTTATATATTTTTTTCTTTGGTGTCACTTCCACGCTAGCGACAAAAAGTCCACGTAGAAGTCGCATGTTTTCTGCAATTGTTTTTTTGTTCATGTTGTTTCTCTTTATATAATTATGTAAAAAATCGAATATTTTTTTTCTGATTCTGAGTCTAAGTCTAAGCAAACATAAATGACTGGTACGCAATTACAAGTTGACAATACCAAGCGAACTATTGATTAATCATTTTTTCATAACAATCTGCAATTTTTTTAAAAGAACAATTCCACCTCCATAACTTGTAAATACAATGAATCACAAATTTGACTCAATGTCATATTATATTTCGTGGTTTATATTGATTGATATAAAGTCTTTTGTTTAATTAAACACTCATTTATGCTAGAAAGAAAACCCATTTGTAAATGTAATAATGCATAGTTGTAGCTGCTTTTAGGCTAGAAAACAATTTATGCTGCCTATTTAAGAATACCAAGTGTATAAATAATGCATTCAATGTTAGCAAGTCAGTCGAAATAAAGTTATTTTAATCTAAATGAAATGTATATTTTTCATATCATTAAATTAAAATTATATTTAGACAACTACACAGGAGACTTACAATTTCTGAACTCAAAAAGATCGATATAAAATTAAAATGAGTTGAATATTTTAACTTCTGCTATACTCCATCTACTCCAGGTCTGCACTTTATGTATACCCACCTTCAGCTAGATTATATTTATTTGGAAGTTAACAACCCAACTGAGACAAGCACAAACTATAATCATAGGCCCCACCTACCTGTATGTGTTATTGCTATTATCTAGATGAGACGCAGGCCGCATAGAAAAATGACCAGATTTTCCGCTCCGCGAATTTTGCATTATATTAATATTATAGATGTGAATTATAATGTCGTTAGAATCTATAATTATGATGGTTTATCCATATTATACATGGAAATTATACTGGCATAAATATATATTTATCATTCCCCCTAAATCAGCTGCATTCATTGCACCTTTAACCACCAGTGACGATTATAATCGTTATTTTTCATTTTTTATTTTAACACCATCTTTTAAAAGATAATCAAAAATATCATTAACAACAGTTGTGAATCGATTCAGCGAGAGATAAATTGAAGTGTGTGAAAAATTAAAATTTAATAATTTGGCGGTTAAATGGTTAAATATTAAGTAGAGTGTTTATTATTTTGCCCGGTGCGTCATGAAGTATATATGTACAATATCCGGCTTATTCCGCTTTATTCCGGAAAACGCAAGACCCAGCAAGGACGTTGCTGGCCCACCGTCTACGCCGCTGGCCCAGCGTTAGGGCTACATCCCGCGTCTCGTGGGTAGAACCAAGCATGCACATGACCTTGACCCAATGATGGCCTAATGTTGGCCAACAATATTGAGCCAACATTGAGTCGACGGCCAATGTCTATGGTTGGTGAATGTGTGAATATATTCATACAATGCCTAGTAATGTGTGCCAATATTTAGGGGACGTTGGGTATATATTTCGTGGTCTCTGAACATTGGGCTACATCCTTGCCATCTTAACTGTTTTTATCATAAATTTACAAGTGGCATATTCATTCACTACAAGCTGTCGTAATTCTTGACTTGTAGTGGATGAAGATGACTTGACGTGGGTGGCAAATTAAAAACAGATGTCGTTTTTTGTTAAAACAGTTCCATGAAAAATATCCTTTTAAATCCCTAGTTTATAGGAGATTAAGTTATTCTTTGGAGGTGCAAAATGATGCTTAGATGCATCTTGAGGATTTAGCGGGTTAATAAATGAAGGCGCATTCAGTGGCAGACACTACATGCACATAGAGGTACATACCAATGACATGAATGAACAAACGGATGGGAGTTCGTGCAAGTTTAATGCGCCTGATAATGGACCAGGATAAATAAACCATGAGAATTCTGAGATAAACTCCCAACACAACATTCAAAATAAACCACAGCACAAAGCTCCCCCACCCCACCCACAAGAAAGATGAAAGTGATTTCATCATCGGAATATGATATGCAGATACATCACGGAAATATAATTACAAAGGTTTTGTCCACACTACCCTTATGCTGCTGGGACCGTAGTCTAGCAAATTTCAGATCAATAAATAACACTAGAATTGCTGAAATGTCTTCTGGTAGATGCTTTTACTGTAAATCTGTTAATTTTCGCGTGATAAAATTTTAGCGTATTTCTGATTTTGGGACTTTTCATGAAGTTCAGAATTCGCGAATTTTCATTTTTTCTTTTATTAAATTTTCGCGATATTCTTGAATTTGCGAATTTGTCCTCGCGAAATTCGCGAAAAAATAGATCCTTGCGAATATTACCAATTTTACAGTAATTACATTTTGAAGATGTATTCTTTTCATAAATATAACTATTTTTCGTCATTTGGAGCTGGATATGACTGCTGGAAATTGCGTTAGTAATTTCAGCTAAAATGTATGAGAAATATTCTGAAAATCATCGGCAGCATTAGTAGGGCGGATTATGGCCCAAATCAAGTGAAACCGTGACCTACTGGACAAAAGTATGAAACTTGGCACAGTTACTCCTTTGACACTACTGAACGATTTCAGAAGGGTAGCCCAAAAATCCTAGTCAATTCTCTTATTGAAAATCATGTTTTACGTAGCCATGGCAACGCTAAAAACCTAGATCAGTAATACCTGTACTATCCGTGATTTCAAGTGAGCTGAATAAATAAATCCCCTATAAAACTGATATTTACGACAATACACAATACCGCATTGAACATAGTGGCAGTTAAACACACGGTTAGCTCGAAATTTCCGGTTACCATAGCAACAAGGCATACATAACTACCGAAATTTAATTGTACCTGTCGTTATTCTCCAAATTAGGGGTTTATATCGTCACCCAACTTTTTATTAACACTCCCGGCCTTTCTTCAGAACATTATAGGCAATCTCAGATAGGAGTGATAGGATAAGCAAGTGGGGATATACAGTAATGACCATGTTCCCATGGATACCTACGAGATATCCTCTGACAGATAATTATATATTGTTATACAAAATATGTACATAATATAAATATATATAGATGTTTTAAATATAATTTGTGAAAAAAATAATTACCTCCCCCCCCCTTTCGACTTTCAAAATTTTATAACGTCGTCATTTTATGACGTCACACCGTGCTATTACCGTTGAGTATTAGTTTTTGAATGCCAGTAGCGCATGTTTTCTTTGATTTCTCAGCCGTTTTTCGTGAAATTTTGCAAGGGCTATTTTCTAGCAAAAGTCCACAAGTCCTGCACATTTAACTGTGTCATCGTTTATACATAATTAAAAGAGTTTTGGTAAAACTGTGTATTTCAAAGTATGCTTTTGTCCAAAACTGTATATTCTTGGTATATTCAAGGGTCTTTTCACCCCAAATGGTATACCGAAGGGTGTCATTTTAGTCAAATCTATAAATATGATCAAAAGCGTATTTTTGTTCAATATTGTACATGTACGGACAAGGGTTTGAGCAATCAGTCTGTTTTTGCATATTACACACCCCCACCCCAGAATATTAGTGTGTAATATGCATTCCGTACAACATGGATTGAAATTATTGTATAACATGTGGAGGAGGTAACATATTAAAATGTCTCGCTGACAGCAAGGCAGCCGATGGAATCCATGCACACGGACATTCTCACAATAATAATGAATTGTTCAGCTTTAAATTTAAGGACACAGACCATCAACTTCCAAGACACATCATTATTGCCCAAAATTGCAAATGGTGACATGATTTCAAACGAATGTGAGTATCAATAAAGTTTGACAGCATTCAGAAACAACCACAGAGGATTATATTGAGCAGTATGTAGGCCTACAAAAGACGACAACGGATTCTAACAAATAATTGACGAGTTTTCGCTGAGTCAGTGTCCTTCATTAAAAGCGAAACTGATTTTCTTATAACTATTTTTCATGGTATACACGATGGCCCACTGCTTGAGCTGACGCCGGTAAAAAGATTAATAAAACACGATTAAAATTAAGATTTATCACAGTGAAGGTCAAAAACGGCCTTATGACGTGAATAGCCTACTGTGCGCTTAGTCGTCTTCATTCTTTCAAATTGTCTGGATCTTTCTTAAATGTACAGCACCAAGATGCACAAGCATCTTAAACCTGTTCAACAATATCACATCATAACTAAGTGATTGAATAATAATAAAGCAATCGCAATATCACGCCATGCCAACTATAAGAAGCCTCCATTGCCTATTTATCTCGACTTAAATAAATATTCACATACTTACGAGAAGTGGGAAAATAATTGACAATCACAACATGGGATTTTAATTAGCTATGACCGTTTCATGGTGCTGATAAGGGGTATATTCATAATAATAATAATGGTAGTTTTTATATAGCGCCCATACAATGCTCTGTTACATTACCCCTGGTCACTGGACCTGTGCATTCATGTACCATTTCAACTCCCTTTTGTAGCATACATCACTGCAACCATTTCGTACACATTGCCATCTATGTCCTACCAAATAATTATAACATGTACTTATTTACACCTGAGTGAAGTGAAGTACATTGCCCTAGGGCACGACATCGAAACAATGATGTCCCAGCGTTGAGAAAAACATGATTTTTCTCTGCAAATCCTACATCAAGCGGGTAATGACTAACCCATTGTACCATTGTGCCACGTCCCTCTTGGCACTGGAATGAGTATTTTTCAGTTTCCATCACCGTTGGGTGCTTGATGTTTGGTATTACTCCACGAGCCAATAAGTCGTCAGTGTATTACTACATGGGCCGACTTTGTCTCCCAGAGCGCTACGTTCATGTACCACACACAGAATACATAATATCAATAAAGGTTTTGTAAATGCCATCGAAGAAGAAACTGTGGGGCGAAAACAAGCCGTTTCTGTTCTATATAAGGAGAGCCTCAAATATGTAAACACTATAGCACCTTTGCTTAATGACAAAGCTTTATCTGTGGCTCTTATTATACATGGGATAAACATACAGCATAACGTAACAGAATATCTTAATCCTGGGTAGCTGCATGGCTGTTGTTGCTGTTGATCAGTCATTATTTGCCGTTGTTAAATACACCCAATGGCAGTGGGTAGAGATCGACGATAAAAAGCATATTAAATTGATATTCGGTGGTTTGAATTTGAATAAGGCTCTCTGGAGAACAAAAGGTGATTTTTCTTGATCAGTCTGGTTGGGCAGTAGCTCTGTGTTGCTCAAAGTAAGTCCGACATGGTAATTTTGGGACATCATCTTGTTCCGATTTTTATTCGAGCACAGCGCCGCTATGAATTTTGTACGGAAGTGCATTTAGGACATGAAGATGTTTTTTTTCTAATCCGTTATAACGGCCAACTAAACCGTTATAACGGTCCGCTAATCCGTTATAACTGTCTAATAATCCGTTATAACGATCTAATGTTCCCCAATGACGGTCTGGTATTTTGATATAACGGTCTAGTATTTCGTAATAACGGTCTAGTATTCCGCTAGTATTCCGCTAATATGTCGTTGTAACGATATACTATTTCGTTATAGCGGTTTACTAATCCCTTATAACGGTCTACTATCCGTTATAATGGTATATTACTTCATTATAGCGGTATACTATTTTGTTATAACGGTCTATTAATCACTTACAACGGTCTAGTATTTTGTTATAACGGTATACCAATCCGTATTGACTGTTTACAATCCCGTTATAACGATCTAGTATTTCTTCTTAACGGTCCACTATTCCCTTGTAACGGTCTATTATTTAGTTATAACGATCTACTAATCAGATATAATTATATATTATTCCGCTATAACGGTCCAGTATTTCGTTATAACGCTCTAGTATTTCGTTATAACGGTCTACTGATCCGTTATAACGGTCTACTAATCCGTTAAAACCGTCTACTATTCCGTTCTAACAGTTTTTTATTTTGTTATAACGGTCAACTAACCCATTATAACGGTCTACCAATCCGTTTTAACGGTGTAATATTTCGTTGTAACGGTCTAATATTTCGTTATAACGGTCTACTACCCCGTTATAGAGGTCTACTATTCCGTCGTAGCGGTCTAGTGTTTCGTTATAACTGTCTACTAATCTGATATAACGGTCTAGTATTTAGTTATAGCGGTCTAATATTTCGTTTTAACGATTAGTAGACCGTTATAACGAAGTATTAGTCTGGTGGAAGACCGTTATAACCAATTAGTAGACCGTTAAAACAAAATACTACACCATTATAACGGATAGTAGACCGTTATAACGAAACACTAGACCGTTATAACGGAATACTAGACTGATAAAGCCAAATACTAGACCGTTATAACGGAATATTTGACCGTTATAAGGGGTTATGAAACCGTTATAACGTATTATTAGACCGTTATAGCGGATTACCAGACCGTTATAACGGTTTAGAATTTTGTCCTAAATGCACTTCCGTACTTATGGCATCACTAGAGGCCTTTGTTCAATGTTTTCCAACACTGCTGGGCGCTGTCTAAGTCGCACAATAAATTTTAATGTATGCGACAGGACCAAAAAACAACGATTCAATCAAAAACTATTTTGATGCTGTGGCCCTCACTGACAATTTTGTATTCGTAAGGTGGTTAGTAGGCGTGAATTATCAAGTAAAATTATCAATTAAATTTGAGACCCAAAAGATAATTAGGCTCATCGTGTTAATGGCACGGAAATTGCGATAGCATGTCTAAAACTGAAGTTCAAATATGCTCAACCAACTGTATTATCTGATTATGGGTAATACTCCTTGCATACAAATACGTGTGTATGAAAAGATTGTTATTCGGACAATCTAAAAGTTTGGCAGTAATAAATACCAGAAATATGTAACAGACGTCACTACTGAACAAAAGTCTCCCATTAACATAAAAATTAAAAAAATAGTCTCTGTCTTTAAAACAAGCAAATCCAATGCAGAATCTGACGAAAAGAATGTAATTGTGGGCCCCAAAATGACTGCAATCTCTTTGCACGACTTTGTATGTCTCGTGGAACATTCAAACACATGTGTTTGCTTCAAAGCATATCAATTAGCTTATTATTGGTTGTCATGGTGACCATGCTTCGCATGGTATAATTACATGCATATTAGAAATGAAATGTTTTTTATACCATTGATGCAAATATATATATTTATAGTCAATACCTAAATCTAATATTTCATATATGCATCTTCCCACACAAGGCTCGCTTCTCCCGAGGTCGTAGACCGAGGCCTTGCTGAATCAGTGTCAAAACCATCTATTGGAGTGGGGACTTTCAAGAAAGATTTTTTCTGTTTGACCCAAGTTTGACCTCTGGCATGAGTGCTGCTTTAATGCAGGGCCACTGTCTACGACGCCGGCCCTGCATTAAGCAGCACATGTCTGGTGGCCCGGAATTTTCACAGGAAGTATCACAGACAGCTCCCACCACATCTCACCAGACACGAGACGTAACATGCGGCAGGGTTGGATTAATGTTGAGCCAATGTCGCAGACAGTGGGCCAACATTGGGCTGGCATTTGGTTGAAAAATTAATGAATATTCAATATCTAAAGCATCCTCCCTACCCCAATAGGTGGATGATAACACTGATTCAGCAAGGCTCGGTCTGCGACCTCGAGAGCAGCGAGCCTGGCTGTCAGGAAGGTGCATATATGTTACTTAAAGGAATGTAATAAGTAATAATTCTTTACCGTTGTCGCTATGGTTACGGAATCACTAATAAAACAAGTAAAACAAGTACTCGAATTGTTGGGCTACCCTTTACCCAGGGCCAGGCTGGTTTAACCCTTAGAACACTGATGCCGACTACAGTAGACACTCTGTCTTTTTATGAGCACCTGTATAAGCAGTTGCTAAAAGTAAAATATGACTTTAATCTTGAAACACTGATATGTTAGGACCTAAATTTCATAAATTAGATACATTTTCAGTTACTTCCAGTTGTGTATCGCGGTAGCGAGACGACACAACTTCAAGTGACTAAAAATTTAGATTTCTCAGCTCAGGGCTCTAAGGGTTAACAGATACGATCTGTTGTAAAAGGATTGATTCTGAAAATCATATCTACATGTGTCCAGGATCAAAACCTAGAGGGACTCCCGCATGAACAAGCTACTGAAAACGCGTGAGAAACAAAAAATCAAAATGAGTGAAGTAGCAACAATACAAATTTCCGTCACACTAATGATTTATTTTCCAAGGTTCGCAAAAAAATGAGCAGCTTGTTTACGATGTAATTTGTATTTGAAATGTAACGAATAAACTGTATTAAAAGTTACGCCATCTTGTATTTGATAACCCGTAGAGGATCTTGAAACGTAAAACGTATTGTTATTGAGTTTGTCATCATTGATTTAATCGACAAGGTGTGTTACATGGAAGATGACAGTTTCATTTCAAAGTTAAGAAGATCATAATCCTTAATGAGAGCCATCTTGGATTTTCTCTTTAGCTGACCTTCAGTAAACATTTAAATGAATTTGAGATCATTGATTTAGTCGAAAATGAGGTATAGCATAATTAGATTAAATTTGTATTCCAAAAGTTAGAAAATAATCAGATCCAAAATTGGCCACCGGTGGCCATTTTGAATTTTGGCTTCTCACACATTTTCAGCAGCTTGTTCACGAGGTAGTCCCCCTACATTGTGTTCCGAAACATTTGTAGATAAGAATTCCATTTGCCGAAATTTTACAGCCGGCTGTGTCTACTTGCCAGAAAAAATCATTCCAATGGGTCAAATAAGACCATGATCTAACATACAATGCATGCTCTTCAGTCGTTTACAATGAAATCCATTATTTGAGTGATAGTCAAAAGTTTGTCCCATCCCAGTAATCAGTGGTGATAAGCACAGTGTGACGTTATAAAATGATGATGTCATAAAATCGTCGATGTAGAGTTGAGGCAAAAATGGGGGAATTAAGTTTTTTTCCAAATAATGGACTGGTGATTCATTTAAAGCATTTACATCACGTAATGTATATGTATATTTTTTGTTAAAAAATGTGTCACAGGATATATCGTCGGTATCCATGGCAACATGATAATTACTGTATATCCTCACTTGTTTATGTTATCACTGTTATAAATCTCAGATTGTCTATTATATTTTACAGAAGCGCTGTTAGTGTTAATATAACTCTCTGTAACGCTATAATCCGTTAATTTAAAGAATAATGCCAAGTACAATTAAATTTCTGTAATAATGGATATCTGGTTGCTATGGTAACCAGAAATTTCTAACAAAACAAAGGTTTTACTGCCCCTCTATTTAAGATGATGATGTATTTTCCGTGTATATCAGTATTTAAAAGGGTTTATTTATTTATCACGCATTAAATCACTAATATTATTGATTCAATTTTTTAGTGTTGCCATGGTTACGTGAAATGCATTTTTTACAAAGAAAATTTACTCCGATTTTTGGGCTATCCTTCTGAAATTGTTCAGTAATGTCGCAGGAGTAACTGTGCCAAATTTTATACTTTTGTCCAGCCGGTCACGGTTCGACCCATAATCCGCCCTACTACATAAGGTTTAACTCTTGGACTGCTACTAAAGGCCCCTATATATATACCTTTTGAAACCCCATTTTAAAACAGCTGCACGCAAAAATATGTAATTTTTAGGATACGGACAAGCCGTGTTTGCACATATTTTCTAGCCATTTTGAAACAAAAAGTTCAGAAGATCACATAAAATCAAAATAGAAGACAAATTACACATTCATACTGCATTAGACCCTTTTGAAACAATCGGGTGGGGGCCCTAGGGTAGTGGCTAGCACCGCTGCCTTTCACGCCAAAGCTCGAGGTTCGGTTCCCGGTCTCGGCGGTTTGAAAGAAACAAAAGTGTTTCTTCCCCATCCACGTGTGAAAGTCAGTATTGTGGGGAGCCTCCTTGACCGAGAGGTAGCGTGCTCGGCGTCACACCGCAAGGGCTCGAATTTCGAATCCTGTGTCTGGAGGACAGTGTCATCTCAATCAGCTCACCATCCTCAGGAGGTTCTCCTGGCCCAGTTTAGCCTATATGTGCACAAAGGTGGCCTAAAGCCCCATTTATTTCATTTCATTTTTGAAACAATCCTAGATCAGCTCTTGAAACAAAAGCACCGTAACTTACATAGCAGTCCAAGCTCACTGCCGCATACTGGGTCAGACCATCTAGTTTTTAACTGTTGTTTTACTCTCGAAAAAACATGACGAGGGCACATTTCTCATGAGCAAATTCCCCACCTGGTGAATAAAGCGTAATTTGCCTGATAAATAAAGTGTAAATTGTACAAATGAAATGAAATGAATTGGGGTTTAAGTCATCTTTGTGCACAAAGTCTCTCAGGTATTCAGGTAAAAAAACCTACGGCGCTAATTTAAATACAAAATGTAATTAAAAGTTTCCTCCACTTGAAAATGTTTCTCGCTGCGACGCCCCACAACTTCAACAGGGTGATAATTACCCATTTTTTTTTAATCAACACAATTTATTTTTTATTTTTTCAAACACACATTTCGTTCCCTAGCCTATAAAATAGATTTAATATGATTTAATCGGCTAATGAAAGGGCTTGGAAGCGACTACAGTCGCTATTCTGTGAAACGCAGTGACGTCAACAGAAACCCTTTTGAATGGCAACTTGGTAAAAACAATGTTATATAAGACCCCCTCCCCCATACTTCTTTCTATGAACTAGCTAGATGAAAAAATCAGAGGTCAAGGCTATAGAGTTTCACATAATTAGGCGTTAACGTTTAACCCTTACAGCATCGGGATCGGCTTTAGACTGACACCTAAAACCGATTCCCGCACTGTGAGAGTAAACACATTCTATAATGGCCGTAGACCAGAAAAAACATATTCAAATTAATCGGAAAGAGCTAACCAAGACATTTATGATGATTTTAAATTAAAAAAAAAAATTATCCATGGCTAATACAAAAATAATTCAGCGCTTTAAGGGCTAAGCTTCTTTATTTGTCTCGTTTGTTTACTTCATGTTCTCGCCACATCACCGACGTGGGTCTATTATCTTTAGTGTCGATCTGATCCACATATGAACAGTTCCACAGATTGTCCCACAATTTGATGACTGACATCATTTGTTTAATCGCTTGATCGATCAGGGCCGTAAGCAAAGCTTAATCTAAATGCGACAAACTTGAAATCATACAAACCTAAAGGAGAGTTACGTGGCAAACATCGCCACAATGCTGGGCAAACGTCTGTGACGTTTTCCCAGCATTGTGGTAATGCTTACCTCACTTAAATTTAGCTTTGCTTATGTCCCTCCACTAGAAATTTAAAAAGTAATTTATTGTAATCTGACTAGGCCTATATATAGTTATAGTAAATCTATTTTATATCGTTTTACACCATATTTTTTCTAGACGTTAACAATTTAGTAGTTCGAATAATCGAATAAGAAACATTCACATTATTATTTCCAATATATGGCGCGACTTTGTCGTTTAATGCCATTCGATCATGTTGAATTATAGATCTTTACCCCACAACTTTACCCCACCGGGAAATAGGTGAGCGTTTTGGGCAGATCGTGCGTTTCAGGCAAATTCTCCTGCGTACAACTAACAACTGCGGCTAAAATAAGATATAAATTACTTCACTCTATATGTTGGCCGTGATTTTACTCTGTAATTAAAACACACCACTACATTATTTTCTTTGTCCGACAACTTCATTCTAAGCCGAGAATGAAGAGTTGTTGTTGACCTGGTACCGACCAATTATCATAGTAGGCCTATGGTAGTAAAATCAGTCAGATGTGACCGAGCTGTTAATTATGAGGGATCTTTATTATGTTCAGATGTATTTTAAGACAGATAAAACCCGAGGACCTCTACATTCCTAGCTGGGAAAAAGGCATCGGCCTTCGGCCTCGACCCTTTTCTCAGCTAAGAATGTAGAGCCCCTCGGGTTTTATCCTATACGGAAAATGCATGTTTGCCCTATTGTTGTAAACAGTCCATAACTAACCTTATTAACGCTAAGACTGCAAGTAATATAACATCTGTCGCGAATCATAAAAACCCCAAATTAAATTATACAGATAGAAATCAAAATAAATATAATCGAAAATTAACGAAATAAAACATACTGTGAATATAACTGATCATGCAGGGTATTAGTCATAAGGATCAAAATCAATTGGAAAAAAACAATGTAATTTGTAATTTTTGTAATAAAGATATACCATTTACTCATTTACTGCGCGAGGCCCAGTCACACTGACCACCATTTTGTTTACACAGCCAGCTGTGTAAAAACGACACTCGCGCTGATTACCAAAAAACTCGGATGCCAAGAAACTGAGACGGGTATTTCAAGTGCCTATGAAAACTAGGCCATTTTCAGCAGGCGGTAACTCGTGGTCGTATTGTAACTATTACATTTAAAAATGGAGGTCACTGTGTCAGAGCCTTGCGATGTCATCAGGGTAATTAAGATACACATAGATATAATTTATCTTCTGTTGGGTTTTGAATTTGTTATTAGAAATATATAGGGGTCTAGTTTATTTCAGAATTATCAATTTAAAATCTTATCTTGTTTGTTTATTGAATTATGCCACTTCAATCAAGTGAAATATACAAGCAGTGAAGGTTTTTGTTTATATGTGTGCTCCAATTTTGCAATAGATAGCCACAAAAATGTGCTAATTATCAACAAATACGATTTCTCAACACACAAAGCTACACAAAAAGCAATGCCTCGTTTTCCTGTAATTGTGTCTTGAACATTTATTTTTAGTATTATTTTGATGAATCAAGGTAATCTCAAAGGTCAACAAGTCAATTTCAAGATCAAATATGAAAAAAAATATATTAACAATTAAACATAGGACAGACAGCGAGAGTTGTGATTAGTCGGCTCGATGTTTGGATGAGATGCAAGATGCAAACGGTGTTCATTTGAGTGTGGTATTGGAAAATACAGCACTCGTCCAAGGAATAAGGTGTGAGCCTTTAAGCAAACACCTTATTCCTTGGACGAGTGCTGTATTTTTCCATACGGCACGAAAATTAACACCGTTTGTATTTTCTCACACGATTGTCCAGAACTTTCAATGGCGCAAATAAGTGTACAGTTGGCAAACATGACAGACGACCATAAGACCCGCCGCTCACCAGCTATACAGCATGTATACAATATGTATACATGTAGTACAGAGGAATGCGGTATGGGCTGATCCCGCTATACGTCTCGTAGTGGAAGCACCACCAGTGAGTGTGAGAATATGTGACATTGGTCCACCAATGACCCGGTATTGAACTGGCACGTGTTTTTATAAGCCCCTGTGAGCGCATGGCAAACACTAGACCTTGACCATACATGTCTTACTGTCAATGTTAGATGACAATCTAATATGTGTATTACTTTAATATACAGTTAATATAATCTGCGCAAATGTCCGAAGAAACGGGAAATTTGTGCGATATTTGGACACTTCTACCCCCGATCAATGGAAGTTCGCGTTCATTTTTCATGGTATTACAATGCAGATAAAAATGTTTTTCGTCATTGTCAGTTCAATCCAGACATTGTGCATATAAGCTGATTTATTTGATTTATTGGATTATTGTATCAACCTTTCTCTCTATTTTTAAATCATGTGAACTCATTCGATATATCGCCATGAGGCGGTGGGTGCGAGTGTTATAGCCATATGGCATGTATGTTTGTCAATACATGATCTGATAATTGCAAAATTAAATAAAATACTGATTCATAAGATCCACTTGCCTTTTTCTTAATAAATACATTCAGACTGCTTAAGCGTGGCTACAAACATTACTGTGTCATTCTGTAAAAAATACCAAAATGGCAACGCTGCTCAGATATCGCCATTGGAACGTGCGGCCATATTGGTCAACATAATAGTCAAATCCATGGCGCAAATCCGTTTTGTTTGGCGGCAATTTTGATTTTTTTCGGCAGGTGTCTATTCTCAGTAGATAGAAATATTTTCCGTGATATGAAACTGTAAATTGCGTTAGAAATCAACAAATTAGAAACAAACAAATCAGCAGGCCAAATGTTAAAAGACACTCGTTTTATTGACAAATTAGACTACAAAATAATACATTGAAATATATTGTTACAATTCTATAAATATATAACGTCTATGGGAAAATGCCACGGCTGATAATATTGTGC